>VXBI01005643.1:962765-1084462 GCA_013397375.1 Toxostoma redivivum
AAGCCATGGGCTGCCAGCTTTTCCAGGAGTGTGCTATGGCAGACAGTGCCAAAGGCCTTGCTGAAGTCCAGGTACACAGCATCCACAGCCTTTCCTGCATGCACCAGGCAGGTCACCTGGTCATAAAAGGAGATCAGGTTGGTCAAACATGACCTACCCCTCCTAAACCCATGCTGGCTGGGTCTGATACCCTGGCCATACCCTGGTAAGTGCTGTGTGATGGCACTCAATATAAACTATTCCATTACCTTTCTAGGTGCTGAGGTCAGGCTGACTTGGTCTATAATTACCAGGATCCTCCTTCCCACTCTTTTTGTGGACAGGCATCACATTGGCCAGCTTCCAGTCATCTGGAACCTCCCCAGTGAGCCAGGACTGTTGGTAAAGGATGGGGAGCAGCTTCACAAGTTTACCTGCCAGCTCCCTCATCACCCTGGGGTGGATCCCATCTGGTCCCATAGATTTATGAACATCCAAGCGGCTCAGCAGTTCTCTGACTGCCTCCTCCTGGATAACAGGGGGATCATTCTGCTCCCTGGCACCATCTGCCATTCCAGGAGGACAGTTGTCCTGGGGAAAAGCTGTCTTCCCACCGAAGACTGAGGCAAAGAAGGTGTTAAGCACTTCTGCCTTTTCCTTATCTGCAGTTACCAAGTTCCCTCCCACATCCAGTAGAGAACAAAGGTTGGTCTTACCCTTCCTTTTGCCATTATTATATTTTTAAAAACATTTTTATTATCCCTTTTAAAAGTTGCCAAATTAAGTTCAGACTGATCTTTGGTCTTTCTAATTTAAACAGTAAACCAAAGAGGCCTGTACGTTTTTCTAGAAAGTCAACCTTACTCCTTCTGAATTAGTCATCCAGCTGTTAGTTTGGGGGTATTTAATAAAGAATAAAATACAGGTATTCACAGGTTTTGTAATCACAGAATATTCTGAAAAACCGCACAACAGTAGCACCAGAAGAGCATTTTCACTGCTCAGTTTTTCTTGTGTACTGATTTGATTTTGTTTTAATATGTGTACTGAAAAGCCACATCAAAAAATTCCTCAATTGCTCACTTTTCAAGAAATTAAAATCTCTTACGAGGTTTTAAGTTTTCAGTGTAGACAGTAGTCGTTCTGATACACGCCTTTTACATAATGGTGTAATATTGTCTCATAAGAAATAGAAAATTACTAATATTTCTTAAGTGTACTGCTAAAATCCTGCTCTATTTTACAATCCAGCTAAATTACTTTATGCCATTAGCACTTTAATCTGTTCTGAATAACTCCCATGAAGGCACTACAAGCAGCAGAGACAAAAATGAGTGGTTTTGTAAAGTAATGGTATAGAATAAATTTCTTTTAAACTGTGATGTAAATTGAGAACTCCAAACTAGACTCAGCACACTTTAGTAGTATGTGAAAAATTCAACATTTCTTCTAACTCTGAAATTAAAATATCTGACTATGGTATTTCATTCACAGATTTAGCTGCAATTGCTATTGTGCAGTCTTATTATAGACAGTGGTTTGAAAAGATTCCAAGTTGTTTACTGTGAAACACACTGTTGATACTGCTGGTCCTACTGGGATTTTCTGCGGTTTTTTGTTTGTTTCAATTAGAACATTCTTACCTCCAAAACTGAGTAGTTTTTGTGTGCCAGTTAAGCAATATACCAAGGTCTATCTAACCTTCACAAGTTTCCGGCGTCAATCACTCCTCTATACATTTCTTCATAATTTTCAGGAAAGTTCTAATTTTCACAATTGATAATGATCTCTTTATTTAGTTTGTTTTGCATCTTTTTAAAATATGAATGCTCTGTCCTTGTTTTTTTCTTTCTAACCTTCTAATTATTAAGGCCTTCTCACTGTTTTGTGTAGGTGGCTGAGACACTGAATCTTAATTATAATTAATTTTCAGGCAAGTTATTATTATGGCATTTCTTTCTTTTCCCCTTGTGGTTTCCCTGAGCTGAATTTTAAAATATTTCTATTTTATTATTTACATGGACTTAAAGCATCTGCTATGATTTGATAACCAGACCTGATTTCAGTTAGAGGTATATTAAGAACAGTTAGAGAGAAGCACTTTCACAACTGAAACCTGGTATCTTATATCCACTGAAAATAAGCTAATTTAAACTAATCCATACATATTTTTCAAATCAGAACGACCTATTTTTTTAAGTCAAAATTGAAATTAAATGAGATACCCTGGAGTGAAACGTTTTGGATTTTTCCATATCTGCAACTAGTTCTACTATATAGCTCTTATATTAAAAAATGTAATAAATGCAAAATACAACATTAATCTGTGCTGATGATATACAATCCGTGAGGAGAGATAACACTCGTCTGTTTAATTTCTCAGAGTGTGAATAAATTTTTCCATTAGCTCTCTATGTATTTGGTGGCACTGTAGATATCACCTTTCTTATGTACCAGCACCCCCACGATGATGATTTAAAAGAAAATGCAACACCCTTTATTGAGCAAAGGGATGCTTCCTGGGTCTGTTTTATGTTACTGACTGTAGTTTCAAATTGGGTCAAAGAAACAGTGTGATTTTACTGCAAGCATGTCATTGTCTTCACTTACCATGTGCAGATTTGTGTTTCTGAGCAGTTTTGATGTACATGCACTAGATATTCCCAGTGCTTCAAGGGGGCATTAGGTTAAAAAGCAGCCCGTTAACTAAACCGTCTCTGAGTCATTCAGTGTGCACACAGCACTTCTTGTCTCCAGTGAGGTGTACACTGTGTTTAGTGGAAGATTTTTGCCCAAGAGACAGACAGAAGCAAAGTCCTGACCCTATACAATGCAAAGGTGCAGGACTCAGCATCAGCCACTTCTAATGGTGTGCCCCTATTGCACCTAATTACTTGCTAATGCAAGGAATAGTCTTTTAGTGCCTTCAGTTTACTGAGTCATTCACAACATATAAACATTTCTATATGCATTAAGATGCAGAGTTTCCTAATTTTTAGGTTAAAAATGAACTCACCTAAACAGCAAAAGTATGCTTGGACTGTATCTATTACTTCAATTTCTTTCAGAAATAGATTTTAGTTCCTTTATAAAAAAATGTTTTACATATAAATATGTTGCAGGGACAACAGGTCAAAGGATGGCATTCTGCCCCTTTATTCTGCTCAGATGAGATCCCACCTGCAGTGCTGCATCCAGCCCTGGGGCCCCCAGCACAAGAAGGACATCAAGATGTTGGAGTGAGTCCAGAGCCACTAAGCCACTAAGATTAATAGAGGGCTGGAGCATCTCTCCTACAAGTAAAGGCTGAGGGAATTGGGATTGTTCAGCCTGGAAAAGATAAGGCTTTGGGATGACCTAGCTGGAGCGTTCAAGTACCTGAAGGAATCCTACAAGAAAGATGGAGAGGGACTTTTTAAGGCACATGTGGTAATTGCAACAAAATGAATATCTTTAAACTGAGCATAGGTTTAGATTATATATTAGGAAGAAGTCCTTTACTATGAGGGTGATGAGGCACTTGAACAGGCTGCCCAGAGTAGTTGTGGATGCCCCATCCCAGGAGTGTTCAAGGGCAGGTTAGATGGGGCTCTGAGAAACCTAGTCTAGTTGAAAGATATTCCTGCCCATGGTAGGGTGGTGGGAACTAGGTGATCTTTAAAGTCCTCTCAAACCCAAAACATTATGTGAATCTATTCTATGATTATATACATTAAGCATTTTCCAATAGGTTTGTAAAAAGTAACTCCTAAAATATTAACTGGAAGTATTTTTTCTTTGCAAAAACTATTTTAAAAAAATCATTCTGGTTTAGAAGATTTAGCTTCTGGGAAACACACATTGGAGACTTATTTTCTAGCTTTGAAGGACCTGGTTTTGTTGTCTGATCCCTAAGGCCAAATTCAACTGCATTCAGCATCTAAGGTTCTAATGCACTGCAGTCAAATGCTTCAAACCTGAGAATGACAGTAAGCGATTAAGTAAATTTTTCATCCTGGAAAGGTTGGTGGTGCCCTAAATGAACTTAGTGCAGACTGGTACAGCTCTCTACTAAGGAATCGCTTTCCAAAACCATCTCATAGCCTAGGATCCCTGACATTTCTTGTGATAAGAATGGGTACATTTCAGTCACTCCAGAAGGATTTCCTTTCTATTTAAGTAACTCAATTAGATGCCGACATCTCCTGTAGAGAATGTTTTCTCTAACAACCTAGTGATGTACTATATAGTAGTACCAGTGATGTACTAGATAACTCAAAGCATTAATATTGGTGAGACTTGGTCTTCTCTTTCTGTTGACTTCGGTGTCTTTAAAACAGTTTTTCTGTTTCTTATCTGAGAACCTCATCAACAAAGTTCTGAACTAGTTAGAAATATGTGTTATTGCTTCCAGATATTCTGTGCCAATGCTCAGAACAGAAGTGAAGATGCATGTTTTTGTATGCTAGTAGCAATTGGAGCAAGCCAGCTATATGAAGGGATTATGGCTTCCATCCTTTTCTCCTGACAAATCATATCAACATTATACAGCTACTATTTCATTTAGAACTCATCAATATTCCTCAATATAGGAACCCAGAAATCCTCACTCTGTAAGCATTACAGAGAATTAGCCAGAAAATTAATGCCCATTTTTTCTGCAATAACCCTTAGGCTAGTACCCCATCTGGCAGTGAGTGCCTTACATTTACTGCTTGAAGAATGTCTCCTGTAAATTTTTATATGAAAAGAAATGGGATACAAAAAAAATCTTGGTAAAAATCCACAGAAATCCTGAAGTAAAGGTGAGAGCCCCAGACTTCCAGTTCACAGAGTTTATTCCCAAGGACTCTTTAGTTCAGTAAAAACTGTTTCATTTACAAAGGGCTGTAGACTCATACGCACTTCATTCCTTACTGAGTAACGATAAAACTTGTAAAATGTAAAATGTAAAATGGGGGGAGATAGATACCTACATATTTCAAAGGGAAAAGTAAGCAACTGAAAAACTAAGAGAACATTCCTGTGGGTCTAAACTCAGGTAAATATGATCACCCTCTGAAGACTTTCACAAGAAAATGACTCACTTTCATTGGCTGTAAATAGAATTAGGCTCTCAATTTAGGAAGACAGCATCTCAGAGTATTAGAAGATTAGACCAGCTTATGTGGGCTAATTTGAACCATAGCTGACTCACAAATTTTCAGGAACAAGAAGACAAGAAGATTGAAACTCTCTTTTTGGGTTTAGACAGCAGTTGGGTAAGGATTTAGGAAACTTTGCCACTGAATGTTAGACTAAAACTTCTAGCATCTACAGTCTTTCCTGTCATGGACCTGAGTTATGTAGCAACATAACTGCATGATCTTAAGATTTATTCGGATAGAAAAGATGACACAGTCTGCAGTAAACCAATGGTGAAAATCTGCTGCAGCCTGTATTTTTTGCCTATGTGAAAGCTAATATGGCATTTTCTTTGGTTCACTAAGTTCGAATTAGAACATTAAGTTCTGAGACACATTTTGAAGTCTGGGATATATTTTGAATTTATAGATAAGCCTTCTTAGTGATTTCTCAAAGCTCTGTGCATTGTAAGAAGTTCCAATGAATTACCTGAAAAGTTAATATGTATGCCTGGCTCACGCTTTTTAAAAAGGTCTATATTTGATGCATTGCAGTAATAATGTAACTGATTTGTCAGGTAAGAGATGGTTAAATTTAATTTACTATTTAAAGAAGAAAAAGGGAATTTCTATGAAGTCATTACTATCTCAGTCACTGGAAGATATCTTCTAGGAGAGTTGGTAGCCTTCAGGTGTCACAACTGGCTCTCTCCTGTGATGAGTTAATAGTAGCTAGTTAGTGTTACGGTGTAATTTTATACCTTTTCTCACTAATATCTGTATGTACAGCAAAAAAAATCACAAACACTGAAGACATGTTAAGCACATTGTAGGGTTCAAAAGTAAACAGCACCAATCAGATTAAAATAGTTATAATCATATTATTATCATCCCCAAAACATTACAACACCAGATCCAGTGAAAATTAGAAATGCAAAGATAACGATAAATAAAATGCTTTGGGCTTCTAAATACTGCCCATTATTTTCTGACCATGCTTCAGTGAATGAAATTAAAGAGTTCAGAAACATAATAAGAGAGTTCATTTTAAATCTTTCAATAAGGTTTAGTTTTCCTACTATATACACACCAAAACTTTTTATCACAGCAAAGCTAGATAAAGCATGAAACCACACCTTGAAAAAAATCTTGATTTTAAATAGATTTCAAAACTTGTATGTAACATGGATTGTGTTAGATTTATTCAAATATTTTTAGCAAAGAAATATATGTTACTGTTATACAGATTTTGGCTATAGTAGATTCTAACTAGCCATAACAGAAAATTAAGGAAATTCTTGATTTAAGTGAAAATATGCAGATTAAAATTAGTCTTATTGATTGTTTTGGTGACTGTGGTTAAACAGTTTTTGACTGGTGCTGTAGATGACAAAATGTTCTTTGCTTTTAACATATTTGATATAGAGGATATACTTCATAATACGTTATTTCTAAGGCAAAAAAAGGGCAGTCAAAAATGTCAATGATAAGACCACTGTCTCAAAAAACATATATTTTATATAATCTCCAAAAATCTTTAATTTGCCCAAAATTGAATGTGTTTTTTCTTATCCCTGACATTTACAAAATAATAGAATTCTGATCTAGTTCCCATGTTTCATTGTCTTTTGGTTGTCTATTAATTGTCCTGATTATTTAACAGAGAGGACACTGTCTGGAGCATGCTGGGATGCTCTAAAATCATACAACCTTTGGGAAAGTAGACTTAAGCTACTTGAATCAAAATGAAGTCAGTCAATACGAAGAAAAGTATCTCTATACACAGCTCTCTACAAAAGTTCTTTCAATTAATTACATTTCAATTAATTATACATGCTCCATATAACAAGAACATCCAGCTTATACCAATACTGAATTCCACAGTGAAGGAAATAACCCACTTTAGTTTTGAGTAAGCATTAAATCTTGTTCATTTGCACAGTCAAGCAACTGGACAGAGAAAACAACACAAGCCACCTGGCACATCTCTACTGGTTCACTAGTTTTACAATAATTCCTGGGAGGAGATTTTGTATGCACATAGGTATACAAGGAGACCAAGTGATAACAGATATTATACAGGAAATCTCACATGTGCTCTGGCATGTGGCAAAGTGCATGGGAGGCATCTTGCATTCTTGCATCTCCTGGTGGGACTATGAATTCTGGATCAATCCAACCACTTCTAAATTCAGTTTCTGATGTGTATGGGGTACTTTCCAAGAGTCATACTTAGGCCAGACTCACAGATGTATTTGCACTAATTGACAAAGCACTCTGTCATTGATCTAGAGATCTGATGTGGCCAGTTTCTACACAGATTTGGGTCACCTGAAAATCCTGCTCTTGAGCCATGTTGTAGAAGGGGATGTAGAAACCATGTTGTAGTTTGGCTGTTGTCTGCAGCCAAAGACCTGAGAGAGAGTGGGTACTAATCCCCAACACCCTCAAATGGGTTCATTTTCTCAACACCTTTTCCTGGCTGTGTATATAGTTCTCTTAGAAGAAGAATTTCTGAACATTCCACTTCAGTGAAGGGAAAATTCTCCCAGATATCCAGTACTTATGAAAATTTTGGGTATTTATGTGGGCAGCCAAACCAATCAGAACTATTCTCTGGCATTAAATTATCAATATAATAGAGTTTTTGAGAAGACACTATGCACAAAGGTGTAAATGCATTGTTGGCACTTTAATGTAGAGACTTTTATGCCCTGGAGGATACCTGCTGCACTAGGGCACATGGCTACTGGGTTCTAAAGGATCTGAGAGTATACATTGAAAGATACTGAGACCTATCCCCCTCACCATTTTAACATAGCTAAAATATACAATAAAGGCCAGACAGTTTACAGCATCCACAAGAAATACACAATTTATAACAAAATATTTTTGTCAAAGAGCAGCAAAGGCCAGTCTGTTTAGACTGTTGACCATCTGGGAGGAATGTGTGACCCCAGAAATGTCAGAGCCCACTGATGGAAAGCAATCCTGCAGGGACTCAACACTGTGAGCAGAGTCTGGGGCTGGTCCACTGGCTCCCTTGACAGCACCAGACACAACAAGCAATGGACCAGGCCCAGGCACTCTGGCCAGGAGCAAAACAGGATCAAAGACAGGGATGGACACGAGGCTACAGCATGAACCCAAAGTCCCTCAATGAGTCAGCAGCAGAGACAGGGGACAAGGTCCAGCTTCTGTCAAAAAGGCCTATCCAGGAGAAATTTCCACAAACCTTAGGCCCCCCAAGAGACAGGGCAGAGAAAGGGCTGGAGATCAGCACACCTACAGCATAGGAGCCGATGGCTGCAGGTGAGGTGAAATGGGGCTCCTGCACCCAGAGGCTGTGCTGGGAGGAGGTACCAGGTGAAGCTGGACAGAGACCATGAGGCCAAATGGTGCCCTTAGAGCCCTGACAAACTTGTGATTAGACTTAACATTCTAAAAAAGGAGTCAAAATGAGATGTAAAATAGCTGGTACATAAATTGTTAAAACACAATGATTTAATTGTTCTGATCCTACTTTACTCACTGTTTATTGATGCACTGAAAAAAGCCTGTTGCAGTATGATTTTCAAAACAGTCATTAAACAACTGATGAAATTATACTGGTGACCACTGTATTTAATTTTGCAGGTATACAAGTTAGGAAAATTAGTTGTATGAGAGGCTAGCTAATTAGGAGTTTTGCTATTAGGCATAACCAAGTTACATACATAGACCTTTTACCCAGAAGAAGCTATAATTGATCGACTAATTGAACACAGCACGTGATAACTTGCTTAGCAGGAATATATAGACAAGTGCCAGCACTGATTTGGTATCAAGAGCTTTGGGTAGTCGCCCATGAGATTAAGTTGTAGTAATAATAATGTAAACATTTATATCTTATTGATGCAGAATTGAAATAAAATATAAAGAAGTGCTTTGCATAGTTAATATGAATTTTAAAAAAATCCCAATTCTGTAGCATCAAGGAAGGGAGAAATGCCTGGAAAGTGGATATATAAAGAAAGCAATATTATTACAATCTGATAAACACTTTTACAGGAACTTCCTGGCTAGAAAAAATAGGTTAAACAGGCTTTTGTCCTGCTGCTCTATGTCCATATACCTGTGCTGGGAAAAACTGCCTTAATTCAACAATAGGGAAACAGAAGCCTGAGCTTCTGTTAGATGATACCTGGTAAATAAAACAATAAACCAGCAAAAGTACTCTATGTTTATTCTATCCTATGTAATAAGAATTGGCAATGCCCTTACCTATGGCTTATTTCAGTATCATCATATACTTCTCTACATGAAGAGCTATACCTGGCTCAGAAAAATACTTTACTTTGACTTCATGGACTTGTCAATAGCCAACAATAGACGTGAGACATGGATAAGTAAATCCTAAAAAGAATACTAGTCCACATCTTCTTTGCTGACTTTATCCCATTGTTTTTCGGTCCTTTTCCTTTTCCACTGAATATTGTGTGGTCACTAAGATATTGTTCACTGTTTGGAAAATCTGATAAGCTAAAAATGTAACACAAACATTTTCAGCATGTTAAACAGATATATTTGTTTCCCAAAATCAGCTGCTCTCAATGAGATATACTGAGGAGGAGTGGTTACAAATCTGTGAACATTTCAGGAAAATAATGACATAATGATCTAGGCTATATGAAGACATACTTGTCAGGCAGAAATGAAGGGTCAGGCTAATAGATAAGAAAAAGAATGAAATTAGAACAGTATATTTAAGTTGATTTCTTAAGAAAATTAGGCACATATAAACAATACTTGTCTGTCTCCTGGAATATTCAGATGTTTCAGATAAATCTGATAGCCAAATTCAATAAAGTATGGGAGGAAGAAGTTATTAAGTTCCTACAAATTTCTTGAAAATAATTTTGTTTGTTTAATTGCCCTTTATATTTCCCTTATAAAAATCCTCCAGATTTTAGTTTATATCTGCATTAGCAATAAGAAATGGCACTGACATGGCACAGTTGCTGACTGGAAATATTCTGAAGAGAAGAAGAGATTAGGGAAGGATTCAGTTCAAGGTAAAAATACCTAAAATACAGTCTGAAGGCAGGTTGGTATATTCCCTGGCAGTACGTAGAAAGTGGTGCTGTTTGTGTAAGGGGAGGAGAAGAAGGTTTCCCTTCAGCCTAACAGAATATGTGACGGGTCACTGATCAGTCTGTGGTGAATATTTGTGGCAAAGAACCCAGAGACCCCCACTATTCAAAGCCCATTTTTAAAGTTTTAAAAACTTGTACTGAAAAATTATGATAATTTTATCATACTGTTACAATTAGCCCTTTTGTGCAAAAATTTCATGGCCTGGTGATAAGAAAAAGAAGTGCAGAGGCACAAAAATTATTATTAGAATTATGCACTATTGGAGAATGCATTTAGTGAAACAATTTATGTACTTACAGAGAGTTAACAAGTCCTCCTCAACACATATGGTATTTTATAACCTCAATAATGAAATGCAGTAGCATTCATAATAATTATTTTAAAAAAAAGAGGTTTAGTCACTGTCTTGCCTGAGTGACTAGAGGCTACAGTCACGCTTACTTCAAACAGCTTGGATTTTTAAATCTTAGATTAATTTTTCAGGCCAGACACCATAATTAGAATCTCCTTAGTGCCCTTCATTAGTATAAAAGTCACAACATCTTGTTATAGACTAACTTTCTAATGCAATTGCCCAGAACTATTATAAAAAGTCCTCTAGGAATTGGTTCTGTTTTATCTGTGATAATGAGTCTTCTATATTGTCTACATTTTTACGCAGCAGTTAGGAAGCTTTACTATGTGACTTCTGTTTCCCTTGGGCTCTATTTCAATTTATAACGGCACATGGGAATGAGAAAGTTTTCAAGGTAACAGATTCTGTTAGCCACAATAATATGAAAGTTTAGAGGAGGATTCCACTGGCCAAAGAATACTTGCATTTAGTTTTTGTTTTTTCTTATTTTAAACTAGGGCAGCAAAACTTAATTAGTTCCAAGTGTAGAAAGACATATAAAGACACTAAGATAAAGAACTGAAAATACAGTTAATGTTTCTTTCTACCTGTGCAAATTTGTTAATAAAATGTATACTTCACAGATATACTTGTATCTACAGTAATGCACACTGTTTTAAATACAAAGAATACTATTCTTTTGGCGACTAACGCATAAGCAGTATTTGTTTACTCTGACACTACAGTTTGAGTCTCATTTAAATTATCTTGCAAATGAGCAGTTAAAAGAAGGAAGTTTGAGAGAATATTGTCTACTAATAAATAAAATGCTGTAGATAAAGTCATCTGGAAAACATGCAGGCAGTGCATTTACAGCAACTATAAACATGGTCAGTATACATTTTTAGGCATTACTGAGCTGTAAGCCAAAAAGTACCTATAATAAGCACTCCAAACAATTATTCCAGGACTTTTCCTAAAAAATAATAATAAAAAATAATCATAATACACCATTCTACGTTGTTAAGCTAGGCCCATTTTGCTGTGGTGAATTTTTTCAGAGAAAGTATTTCAAAAACAGGACACCAAATAAAATTTCTCTAAACCTGCTATCTTTAATTCTCACAATTCTGCTGTAAAAGTCTGCTGCTCTTCTAAGTGTCATGCATACCAAAGGTGCCCTACAGGGCTGTTAATGGGAGCAGTTGCTTTCTGGTTTGAAAAAACACACTTTGTCAAACTGGGATTATGGATTTGAGGATTGTCAATGAACAGCACCTATATGAATGGAAGCAGAGCACTAAGAGAACCCTGCACTTGAGGCTGCTAAAGGATGATGTAAGTCCTTGAAACAAATAGATAGAGGTTAAGTCTTTGAAATTTTTAGGATGTCTCCATTGTTAATTTCAACTGAGCTTATTATATTGACAAAACTAGGGACCCCCACCATCATAAAGCAAAGCAACCACCTTCATCACAATTTGTACATGAATAAAACATATTTTTTGTGTGTATATGTTGCACGAAAAACCAGGGGCAATTTGTCCACTTAGAAAAAGTGAATTCACACTACTTTCAGGTCCCCAGAAATTCTTTATCCAAATGGTTCACAGCATTACTTCATAGTACTTCACAGTATTGCTTCTTTTTTTAGGATTAGGTAACAGCAGATATTTTAAAAATCTATGTATTTTCATTAACTACTTCACAAATGTGGGGACAATAATGAAATTGCAAAACAAAGACCTTGTAAAAAGAAAGTGAACATAAGCTCTGTATGAATGACAGCACAACACAAAAATAATTCAGATCAACTTTGCAGGGGATATGAGCAGGGGAAATGGTAGCTGAAACCTTATGGATCTTACATATAAGCATCCTCGTAAAGAATGAGAGTTCCCCAGCAAAATCCTCTACATTGTCTTTTAGGTGAAACCAAAATGTTTTAAAGCAAAGACATATAACTCATGTTTCTAGAAAGAGAAAAAATCAAAACATTAAATTGAGAATCTAAGACGAAGAAATCATGCTTACTTATTACCTAAAACAACCCACGGGAGAGCATTGAGTTTAATATATTTTGCAATTAAAATACAATTAGCATGATAATAGCAATTCCAACAACAAACACCTAAATTGGCAATTCAAAATACTGGCTTGATTTCATTCTTGGTCAATGTAAATGTATGACTTATAAATACTGTGTTCTTTTGTTTAATAAATTGTAATGGAGAAGACTTGTAACAAATTCTGTATCCTCAAATGCAAGTAAAAACAAGAAGCTGAAGGTGCCAAATATTTCTCCAAAGGTAATTTTCGACTTTGGTCAGTCCTTAGAATTCAGCTACAACTGTTACTTTTCTGGTGATGAATGAAATTACTTGTAGCTTCTTTCAATGCACCTTTTTGAGACTGGCTTCATTGATATACTCCACTGTGAGGAGCAGCACGGCACGACTGCCCCACCCAGTCTGTGGTTTTTAGCTATTTCTGCTGCTCCTGATTTCCCTGTTCTACTCATCCAACAGCCTGTGTGTGCCTGTCAGCATCTGGACTTGGATCACCTGTGTTGCTGCAGGGTCCCAAACTGCTTCAGTACCCTGGGAGCACCAGCCCACCCTGGCACATCTCCATCATTTTCTCTTCAGTCGCTGTTTATTCCTGAGAAGCCTCAGCTTGGTGGTCCACCCTTTGCATGAGATGCAGCACAGGGAACAAACACTTTGCCAGTGCAGCAGACAAATAGATTCTCTGCTTTTTCCTGAGGAGATCTTGCCCATTTCTCCAAAGAGCACTTTATTCCTAGCCTTTTCTGATTCCCAGTTACTTGCTTACTTCCAATTCTCTTCCAGATTTTTGACTTTTTAAATTAATTTTAAGAAAATAATTTCATGAGTCCAAAGTGACACACATTGTTTTTATGTTTTTGTATCTAGGTACATTAGGAAACTACCATTTTTTTGTTTTGACTTTCCTATCAAACCACTCCTGGTTTCCACCACTGTGGTTGACTCCAACTGTAAAAAGATGACTGTTTAAGTGCCAATTAAAATATGACTGTGGAATCACATAATTGTAAAATCAAATAATCTGTGGCCCAATTTAGCTTGCTTCTAATTAAATTTAATTTTTATGGTTGGGTAAATTTCCATTTACTTTTTCATACGTGGATGAAGGATTTTTTCAAACAAATATGATGGTTGTGAAAGCATATTAAAATTATATAGACATCTTAAAAAGTAGCTATGTTTTTAATGTTTGAAAGCCCTGGTAAAAATTATTAGACTGAAGCAAATAATAGAAACTAATTGCTCAACTTACATTGTTTGTTTGCCCAGCTGCTAATTGATTCTTCATATATATTAAAATAAGCAAATGCTTAAACTTTAAAATGGCTCTTTGGATTGATCATGGTTTTCTACATATATTAAACATTCAGTCTTTGAGTTGGGAATGATGAGTAGTAATTAGCTAAATTAACCATCCCCGCCCATATGGCTGACAGAGAGAACTCTTCTGATAGCAATAATTGAAAATACATCTGAAGTTTGTATTTGCATGTGCCAAAAACTGAAACTGAAAATAAAAGCTTTGGTGACTGTATGCTACCAATATGACAACATTTTCCTGGAATGTGATTCAAAAAGAAAAAGTCTGACCATATCAATCCATATAGTGATGTGAATTACTCTTTCACAATTTTTTCTTTAAATAAAAACAACGAACCTCTTCAAACAAAGTCTCTTCACTAGGGTCTTGCTCTGACTTGACTGTGGATGGTAAATTTACCTAAGAAGATGAAATGGCTTATAGCTACATTTTTTAAAGCCACTTCAAGCTCATTTTTAGAAATTTCAAAAGGCTGAACAGGCAGGTATGAGATAGCATTACTTTGTATCACATTCCCTGCATCCCTCCAAAGTTTTCAGATGTGATTTTAAGAAGGTATGGTTTAACATTGTTTTCTCATAGCAATTTTTCATGAAACATCTGTGGATTTTTAATGACAAGTTCAATAAATTTCTTTGGTGTTGAACAAGCTTAGGTAATATAAATGAAGAAAAAAATGTAATTAGATATGAACTATTAGGAAAACGTCTGTTGATTCACAGCTGTTCATATCTTTTACTTAATTAGGTCTTAATTAAAACACAACTTTAATTAAAAGCATTGCTTCTATCAACATAGAAGTTGCAGCTTTACAGAAATATGAACAATGATGCTCAGCGGCATCAAATGCACGTGTGCTATATAAAAGCTCTTAATATTGTCTGAGAAGAGACTGACATGAGAGGCTGTGTCAGGGCACCGTTTGCTAATGCCACTGAACACGCAGTGACATGATACACAGAGTGGAGCGACACAATGGCTCTTGTCAAAGAACCAGCTGTAGCACTTTGCGTGCGTCAAGGTACATTGAGCTTTTGGGAATGTCAGCATGCCTAGAAGCAGAATTAGATCATCATAGTATGAACTGAAAAGAATGTCAAAAGTAAAAAAAAAATCTAGTTTTGTGTAATGTAAATAACTATTATTTACTTTTAAATATCATAATGATGCTGGTTATAAACAATGAAGAAACTTCTGTTACAATTCTTATCTTATTTTACTGCATTACTATATACTACCACGATTTGAAAAGCTACATAGGTGCAAAGCAGAATGTATAAATGTTCAAGAAAAAACTAGACAGATTAAAAAAAAAAAGATCATTGACATAATAAATATATCCACTGATATATTGAGGAATCATAAAAAAACATTTCACTGAGTAAAAAAAAGCCCCAATAATGTACCACAAAGCACACACCTCCATCATTATGGGACAGTTTTGGAACATTTATTTCTTTTAAGTAAAATACTGTCACTTTTTTTTTTTTTCCTTTTTTTTTTTTTTCTTTATAAAGTCTACAGGCATGTGCTGTCTCTATACCTTCATCCTAATTAAGAGAATTCACTAACAGGGAAAAAACTAAAATTTGTCTTCTTATTTTATTGCAAATGATAAATATACCTTGGTCCACAAGGCTGGAAACAGTCTCACTGTATTCACTGGGATTAAGTGCATCTTTATGCTAGCCTTTGCTCTAGAGAATAGCTCCTGCTTCTTCCAGTGTCCTTTAGAAAGAAAAAGGACATATTTTCTAGTTCATCTGCAAAACTTTATCTGTGATAGGGTACAAGGCTGCAAGAATTTAAAGTTTGTGAAGGGGGTGATATAAATATGATTGGGCGTCACTAGATGTCACTATTGCAAACAGGCTTGTGCTCCCGTTTATCCAAAAGTAGCAGGGCATGCAGCTTGGGGAAATTCTTTTTCGAAAGTGCTTGCTGGCAGGTGTCTTTTTCTGTATTTGGAAAATAAAGTGCAAATTTTAATGGTAATGATGTTAAACACTGTTTATCAGTAAAGTGATAAACAGCTGATGAAAAGGTATTTAGATTAATGGTTCGCTTTTTACATGTTGTGGGTGATACAAAGTGTAAAGGTCAGACAATCCAAAATTAGCTGCCATTCATAGGCTGGATTATTGGTAAGGACTGTTAAAGACTGCCGGGTAACAGTGCGGTCAAGGAAGGAAAAAGGAAAGTGCGTTTATGAGATGCAATATTTTCAAAAGTATCGAACCATATCTGACTGAACCTTTATGATTTCAGTTTGAGTTGGAAGTTGCCTTTCTCTTGTGGGGAATAAGAGTTCATCGGTGTTCTCCTGAGAGGTCACAGCCATTCTTTTGGAGAGAAGATCGAACTCTCAGATATGAAATTCAGGGCTATATGTTATTTGCGGCTTAATACTTGAGGGTCAGGACTAAAAAGCACGCCTCTGAGATTTATATCTTGATTTTGCAATCAATGCTTTTTATGGACTTCAACAAGTCCAACTTATCTCCCTGTTTCAATTTCCTCATCCTCAGAGAAAGAATTAAGGAAAGGAGACATGACAGGATGTGAACAAAGAGAGTCTGAAAATCAAAAGTCTGGGTTTTTTCTGGTTTTTTTTTTTTTTTTTAATTGGTCAGTTTTTGTTAGTTGGTGAGATTTTTGTGTGGTTTTGGTTTTTGGGGGGATTTTTGTGGTTTTTTTTGTTTGTAGGCTTTTGTGGGAGTTTTTGTTTTGTTTTGGTTTGGTTTGGTTTTTTGTTTTGGTTTGGTTTGGTTTGGTTTGTTTTGTTTGCTTTGGTTTTTTTTTTGTTTTGTTTTGTTTTGTTTTTTTTTTTCCCCTGGGAATACTGGAGTTTTTTTGTTCTAATTTTTCCAGAAGGTCTTATTTTTAATGCAATCAACACTGAGACTGAATGATGTTATGAATAATAATTTTAGGGTGTCACCTGTTAGAAATTTGTGATATATACTAGTTACGAAGTGCTCAAATCACTAAAGATGAGAATGGTGCTGAAAATTGTATTGCATAATTCAGGAATCAACACAGCAGTGTTAGTAAACAATAGATTTTCCCCAAAGAGTTCTTTAAAACTCGGTACTAAAAGTCATTGCAACTAGGAATATGACTGAATTTACTTAAGAATAGAGCATCTTGCAAAACTGTGTCATGAAGTGCTAGATATTTAACTTTCCTAAAGCAAAGATATTCTTATTAGTTTTAGGGATCATAGTATATACATTGTTGTACTACATTTATTTTCATCATGTTTGGACTCAAATTTTACTTGAGAATTATGGTAATGGAAGAAATTCTACAGAAAAGAAAATTAGGTTTACCTATTAGCTAAGACTAAATACTAAATACAGCTAAGCAACAAAGTGTATTTTGAGACAAGAAGAACAGTCATAAAAAATCATAAAAGTGTAAATAGTTTCTGATATGCATATAATTATAAAGATACTTCAAGAAGAAAATTAAAAATTAAGCATCCAGGCCAAAATACAATTCAGTGCAACTGAAAAGAGGCCAAAGGCTTAACCATGTTGTTTATTTCTTTTTCTTTTCTGAAAGTAATTTAAAACATTTGAAATTGTTTCTACTAATTATGAAATCATCACACTGGTTCATTCCTAAAAACTCCAGAGTCACTCTAGAGGAAGAACTAGAAACTATTTAATTAATGTACTCTAAATAGTCAGGTTTAATTGTGTCTCATTAAAGAACCTCCCCCACCCCTGGCTTCTGGAAAATCAGTGTTTCCACTTACATGTCCAGAGCTAGAGCTAAAATAAGAGGTAATTAGGGGAACATTAAACTATTGTTTACATCAAATTAAAGAAGTTTTATGATGCAGAAACTACAGGATAAAGTGATTCTGCACATAAAACAACAGAATGAATGAAGTTAAGCAGAACATCACCACAGCATCAGCTTCCTGTGAGATATACAGCAGAGCAGCATTAATTAGCTGATTCTATTAAGAGACTTAGGCAAATGAGTTTGCCTTTCTTCATTCCAGTTGCTTCAAGTAGTAAACACATATTATGATTCCTTTGCTGTGACTGATGTGATGCCAACCTGGACTATATAGGGATAAAAATATTAACGAGAATGTCAAGTATTGGATTACTTTATGGAGCTCCTCAGATCTGGAGAATTTCTAATAGAAGCTGTTTGCTTTTAATTCCCATATTAAATCTTGGATAATTTGTGCAAATTTCAGAACAAGCACATATGAACATATGGTGTTTTAAATCACAGCAGAAGGTCCTGATAGGAGTAGGTGTTCCATAACTGAAGGGATGTGTTCTGTTAGTTTAAAATTGCTTTTATGGAATTTCTAATGAGAAAACATAAGAGATTGCAGTTATTTCCCACATGGAAGACACAGAATACTAGCCACCTCTGCCTCCTTCTTTATCATCAAAACTAGATCAGGAAAAGCTGACATCTTCCTGCACAGCTGGAGCTTCAAATTAGGCAGTAAATCCACACGACTACAATCTTTCCCCAACACTGTTCAACCAAGAGCTTTGTGACAACAGTTTGCTGGAAAACAAGGACTTCACATATATAGGCAGGAATAAATAAGAGCAATACATACATACATTCAAGAACTACAGAGTTAATAAAATAGTGAAAGATGTGACTGTCTTTTGAACTGCCATGTGAAACCTAGACTGAAACATCCAGTAAGAATAATCACTTGATTTTTCAAACCCCAGTGATTATAGCCTTGGAAAAATTAATCCCTTCCACCAGCTCTTGAAGTACAAACTGCGAAGCTGCAATGGGCACAGCTGGTTAAGATACATGAGGTATCATTTTACTTAGCTCATTCTGTCCACCATATAGTGTATATGCATATTCCCTACCCATTTCAATAAGTGCCTTAGCACTGACGGTTCCTTTTTTATTTTTTTATTTTGCTATATAAACATTATAATATTATAATATTTTTATCATAGATAATGTAAAATATATTACATAATATTAGAAAAATCTTCAAATCAGCATTTTTAAGCCTCTAAAATGCCTGTATGGATGTTTGGAGGCTCTCAAAAAAATTAAAAAAATTACAAGTAGAGCTGCAACATTCCAGGGAAAAAAATCTATGAGATTCAATACAAGAAATGGTTGAGCTGTCTTTGACAGTGGATTTGTAGCCTTCAAATCAAAGTAATAATCTGGAGTAAATCGTATTAGTTTAAAATTGTGTGGTATAAATTGGATTCCTATGAGAGAGATGATGACATCTCTCTTTTGTCCTCAGCTCCCCTTAAATTTCATACACAGAATGTACAGTCCTCACCCTCTGATTCAAGTTCCAGTGTCCATTCTTGCTTCTGTATTACAAAGCTGGCCATCTTTTAGTGATTAAAAGTTCTATTTCTTATCTTGCAATGAAGTAATCTCAAAACAACTTAGCAATAAACTGAGTAATGGTAATTTTTTTTTCATCCACTTAGGCATCTTAGCAACAACCTTAGTTTTAAGGTAAGTGTCAAAACAGAACCTAAAAGAACATTAGATGAATATCAAGAATCTGAGACCTGAATGTTACTGACTACTACAAAACAGAAAATCAACAAGCAATCATGAGATAACAGTAACTATTTTAATTCTGCATACAAGGAGAAACATCCAATTTAAATCTCACAAGTAAGAATGACATGCAACTGAGTTTAGCTAGAAACACTATCAAACTTGGCTTCTGTTTATTTGTACTTCTGGTACACTGAAGCAGGAAAACTGAGTGCTTTTAGGTATTATAGTTGCAAGATTACCTCCTCTGTTTTTAAACACCATAACTTCCTTATTCAGCAAAAACACACTGCAAGATCTTTTCCCCAAAATTATTAGAAAGGTAAAGGCCAGGCATACACATGTACTAGTGAAAAGAAAAGGTATTTCATGTGAGGTAAGGAGGAGGTCTTCCACCCTGAAAGTCCCATACATGGATGTACTCGCTTCTGTTTTTTTCACTGCATATGTATTCACTTCCAGTTTTGCACATTGATTCCTAGGAATACATCTTATATTTTAAATAAATGGCCAACTGGAGAGCACTATGCAATTATTACATTGGAAAATACATTTTTTTTTGTAATCTAAGAAACGTGTCTTATCATATACATATTCTCTTGAGTCACTAACATTCCTTTAGCTCACAGTGATAAACTTTAAGCAATCACCCACCTAAGTACACAGAACATGTAACCTTAAAACACTGCAGAGGTAAATAAAAAGCCAGTACTGTAGTCCTTTGGGTAACATGTTTAACTGCTTAGCATGCTTGTATCAAACATGGAGCTTACAAAGCTTTACCCACATGCCTCTACAATTGCCTTTTCCTTCTTTTAATAGTTAAATGGACTCAACGGAGAAACCAACCACCAGTTAAAACTGAGATCTACTCTGCAATTTACCACATCCAATAATCATCCCAACTTTGTCTTTTCATTCCAATATTTTACATGTGATGCACAGTGATACTTAACCTTGAACGTATTTAGGCATATATGATTTGATTTAAATTGATAAAATGAAAATATTTTGCATCTGTATAGAATTGCTGCTGCATTACCACAGCAATGGCTTAATTTGCCTCACAAAAGCAAAGATTCCCTAAATTTTTATTTTCAAAGTCTACTCAAATGAAAACTATTTATATGAACAAAATACAGAGGTCACTTGAGTAGAAAACACTAGTTCATGACTATATAGAATAGATTCTATCTCTGTTATTAGTTGTGCTTACATACTGATCTTATAACATTTTAATTGTCAGTTTGAAACCAAAATACAGTTATTATGATGGTGGAGGAGAGGCTGGACATGAGCTGGCAATCTGCACTTATAGTCCCAAATCCCAACTGTGTCCTGGGCTGCATCCAAAGCAGGGTGGGTTGCAGGGCAAGGGAGGGGATTCTCCACTCTAGTGAGACCCCACCTGCAGTGCTGTAGTGCTGCAGTGCTGCATCCAGCTCTAGAACAGGAAGGTCATGGACCTGTTGGAGTGAGTCCAGAGGAGGCCACCAAGATGATCAGAGGGATGAAACAACTCTCCTATGAGGAAAAGCTGAGGAAGCTGGGATTGTTCAGCCTGGAAAAGCTTTGGGGTGACCTAACTGCAGTCTTCCAGTACTTGAAGGGAATTTACAAGAAAGACAGAGGGGGACTTTTCAAAGAGCATGTAGTGATAGGACAAGGGAGAGTGAATTCAGATAAAAAAAGGAATAGTTTTATATTATGTATTAGGGGGAAGTTCATCACTATGAGAGTGGTAAGGTACTTGAACAGGTGGCCCAGAGAAGTTGTGGATGTCCCAGCCTGGGAAGTGTTCAAAGTCAGGTTGGATGGGGCTCTGAGCAACATGATATAGTGAAAGGTGTTTCCGCCCATGGCAGGGGGTTGGCACTAGGTGATCTTTAGGGTCTCTTCCAACACAAACCATTCTAAGGTTCTGTGATTATTAAACATTTTATTATTAAGCATTCTTGATGTCTCACCTACAAACACATTCCCTAATTTAGTACACTTTAAAATGGGGCTTATATGGATGCTGAAGAATGCTGAACTAAGCTAAATTCCCTTAAGGTAGATTATTTCTGAGCAGCATTACTTAAAGAGCTGGGAACTTCATTTGCAAGCATTGATAGTACCTGAAATTATTATAGTTCTTAAAACAGCAGTAGAGGAGAGATGCCTAAAATGGTCTTTCTTATTTCTTTTTTACAGCTGAATAACAAGGAGTTCAGACTGGCATTCAGTAAAATACATTGATAATACATTAAAAAAAAAAAAAAAGCTAAAGCAATAAAAACAAACCAAGATGTTTAAATGAACTTTACTCAGGTAATTCATAGTTCTAGAAGCAGCAACAGAAGCAGAAGAAGCAGGGCTAAACACTGCTTTCTTCAGATGCATTTCTATACAGTGAGGACACTCCTGAGAAAGCTTTAGAAGTCTCCGCCATGAAAATGGAAATTTTGTCATATGAAAGTGGACTCCTCAGCACATAACAAGCATTGATTGTATGAGCATTAATTGGAAATTTTACTTTCACATTCCTCTGGGAGTGAGAAGAATTGGCTACCAGAAGACAGGAAAGATATTTTACCAAACCCAGTGTGTAGAAAACAGTTGTATCAGAACCCTTCTGGCTTTGGGGCCCTTTTCTGAATTGAAAACTACAGCAAGATTGACACTTTCATCATTATTTGATATAAAACTTATAAAAGGAAACCCTCTGCCTTGTTCATTTGACAGTGGATTCCATGGCAATCATTCAAAATATAATAAAATCCCATGCAGCGCTTGGTATTTCATGTGTTTGACAGAATACAGCTCTTGAGGAATTTGGTCCTGGGTCTCCTATTTTAAAGGATTTTCAGAAGTTAAGCATAAACATGGCCTAGCAGATTAAAACCCATTCTAAATGCATACATAATAAGCAGTGCTGCAATGCTGAATATGCATTATCCAAATGGTAAGGTGTCTGCGAAGTCCTTTAAGAAGGTAAAAGCATTTCTTTGTTTCCCAAGGCCAAACCACAAGCCACCACTTTGGCAAAATCACAACATGGTTCAACTGAAGTGACTGAAACTACTTCAACATTTGTCAAAAGTAAGTTTAAAAAATACAAAAGTAAATTTTAAAATAAATAAATGTTTGTAATTTAATATTAAAAATCTGATTTTGTTTCCAGCTTGAAAAATTCAAAGCACATGCGTTGGACTTGGGCAGTTCACATGAAGAAATATTTTGAAATTAATTTTTTTGTAAGTAGTCTCCTCCATTATTCACTCATTTATGTGGGAAAGATCAAGAGCAGTAACATTTAGAAATCCACCTCTACACAAGTTTTGTTAAAATATTTAGCATTAATAAGTACATAATTATGCATAGCAAAGACTGATTAGCAGCCTGCAACTGCTCATGTCAAAGTACTGTGCAATGTCTTGAAAGAAATCATCAAGTTATAAATCGGCAATTTGACTCCTTTTTTCTTTAAATATATACATTTCAACAGACATTTATGGTCCTTCATTCCTTCTCTGCTCTGTAAGGTAAATGAGAGCCACGTACACATATACACACAGAGAGAGAGAGATATACACACAAGAGACCATAATAAGTGTTTTCTAGCTCACCAATTATCTTGGATAATAAGCTTTATTCCTTTTGTATTCATCTCATTCATATGCTAAACGTATTAATTTACAGAGAATTTCTAGTCTTGGCCTGTTAAGTTTCTAAAAACTGTCTGAAAATTGTGTTGGCATCGAGGCAGCCAAATTAACAGGAATTCTTAGTGAACTAGGAACATCAGCAAAAACTGCACCTGATTTCAGATCTTTGTGGTTTATATGAATCACATCATACTTGACCTCTGATCTGTAGATCTTCAGAGAATGAAGTACACCACTGACCCAAAAAAAAGACAATTTCAAGTTTGCCTGAAAAGCCCTGATAGCAAAGAAAAAAAAAACAAAAACCAAAACAAACAAACAAAAAAAGCAAAACAAAACAAAACAAAACAAAAAACCAAACCAAAACAAAAACAAAAATAAAACCTAAGAGCGTTAATATATATGGGAAATAGTTAATTTCAGTTTCTGTCAGGCATTTTTTCTTTTCAACAATCCCTAGCACTCTAATTGCATGGCATTGTGCAAAGACAAACAAATTACCTGCTCCAGACTAGTTGAGCATAACAAAAACAATTATGTATCTATAATTAATCATTTCTTTTTCCAATTTTTTTACCCTGTTATATGTAAACTATCATAAACAAAGTAGGTTCTAGGTTTGCCTATGCTGGCATGTCAAATTAAAGCCTCTATGAGAGCCTCAAGTCTAGTAGGAACTTGAATGAAAATTGGACTTTTATACCAGAGTTGCAGAACTACCTGTAACATGGGAGCTCACATTCTGCAACAGTCTTTTGTCCTAAAGTAAATATATTTGCTGTCAACTAAAAGTGAATTTTTTGGTTTTTATGGCCAGATCAAGCACGATCTAATGGAGTAAGAAGAAATCCAGACAGTTAATCCCACGTAATGCTCCACATACATGCTAAAGTAGGAAGTGCTGTAGAGTTTAACACTCAGCTAAGCTCTCATCCCAGTGGTGTTTCTAGTTCCATTCTTAAACCCAACATAGGGCTCTTTAAGCTTATTTATGCTGTTTTCTATGCCTATAAACCACTGTTTAAAACTCTTTTAATGATCTATAATGCACTTATTCACAACTTTAATACACTTGAGACTGAGGCATCTGCAATTGTCTACAAGATAATAAGGTATGAGTTGGGTCAGACAGAGACAGTTTAAGTACATTACAGCAAAAAGTATGAAGTGAAGTGAAAAAAGTGAATTTAAAGACAGAGTGCTTGACCCACAGGAAGGAGGCTGCCATTGCTACATTGTGTAGTGGAATTATCAAAGCCACGGTGGAAAAATGGTTAGGGGTGAAGAGAACAAATGGGGCACAGAGGAAAGAAGACTGGGCAGAGCAGAAGTGCTTTAACAGAAATTAAATGCACTGAGGAACGGCATCTGACTTTAGAGATGAGGACGAAGGTTGCCATTTCACATATAAGAACAAAGATTAAGTCAGTGAAGAGTTTCCAGGGCAGGCAATGACATACTAGAAAGAGGAGTGGAAGATTTTATAAGAGGGGAAGGATAGAGAGGGAGTAGGTTAGTTACATGATCTATGGAAATCCTAGGCCAGGATTGCAGTCCTTTCAAACAGTTTTTGAATCTAAAGTTGTTCATCCAAGGGACAGAATTTCAGGATTTAAATAGAAGGATGCAGTGCTGAATTTTAGACATAGGACTATGTACCCATTTCACAACCACGTGTATTCAGGCAGTGCAGGAAAGAAGTCTTAGCCTACCAGCAGAAAGAAGGAATTGTAAACTGCCAAGAAATGGAGGACATACTGTGAGTTACATGGAGGTGAAAGATAAAGGTGTCACTAACACAGATATTTATTTATTTTCAGATAAAAATGTCCTTAACAGTACCATAAACCAAAATCAGTGGTCATGTCAGAACATCCTTTTAGAGACAAAGACTCTTAGTATTCTCTCAGAAAAATTTAAACATTCAACATATATCAAGAGGTCTTTGAATGCCTGTGCTCAAGAATGAAGACTTTCCACTGTACACCAACATGAACCAGTTATCATTTGCAAGAATGATTGCATGATTATTCATACAATTAAAATGTGGAGTGCTCCCAAGCACTCCCAATGAACTTGGCATGTCCATTGCTAAACAGCATTTGTTACCATTAATACAACTATTCTCTGTGCAGAATGAGGATAACACCGCTGT
Organism: Toxostoma redivivum; assembly: GCA_013397375.1. NCBI lineage: Eukaryota > Metazoa > Chordata > Aves > Passeriformes > Mimidae > Toxostoma > Toxostoma redivivum. Next base: position 988,053 of record VXBI01005643.1, read on the forward strand.
AGAAATTGTGATGTTATTACCAAGTAATCTTATTGTCAGATAATACAAAAGTGATATTTATATAACACTTCACAATGTAGCTTGAAGTGGAAGTTATGCAAGCACTGTTTCACGTTTGTGGATGCCTTATGCACCCACTTACAGTCTTTTTTGAATGTCACTGTTGGGCTGCAAAGTGCATGTTTAACGCATTTCACTGTGTTCCTGCAAGGTTGTTTGGAGCATTGGAAGGATTCTAGTACTTGGCAAACTTTGAAGAATGGAGACTCTTGACAATGAGTCAAGAGTGAAAGACACATAGCCTGTCTCCTGAAACAACCATTAAATAAATGAACACATTATCACTGTCCCTGCCCTCCAATAGATGCATGTGGAACTGTTACAAGCTTTATCCAATGCAGCTAAACAGGCTCATATAAAGGCACATTACTGATAAAAGGAAAGGTATTCACTTCTAAAGGATGAACATCTCCATAAGCTGGATACTAATCCTGTCACACGAAAGAAAATCTCTTTTACAATTAGTAACATTCCTATAGTTGTAAACAGAAAAATGTTCTGTTAATCATCCTCTCAAGGGCCCCATTGGAAAATATTCTCCTACACATTTGGACCTTTTTTTTTCACAGCTCACATTTATAACTCCACATCACATCTCCAATACTTAATACCGTCATTTATATGCAGTGAAAATCTGGAAGTGGCTGATAGCCACTAAACAGAATCTCATTTGGGACTAACAGCTTTGGGTGATGGCATCTAAGGCAGTGGGCCAAAGGAAAAAAAAAGGATGGGGGACAAGGGGGGGGGAATGTGTTGAACACGACCATTCATCTCATATAAAAGGCAATCGATTGCCATGCAACTCAATAGAACTGCTGATTTGGAATTCATTCAGATACAGAGCTCTGAACAGAATACTTGAATGAGTAAACAATTTGCTTTTGTTAAAGACACATGAGTTTTCTCATCATCTGGCATTAAAAAACAATACACAGTAAATATTCTGAGTTCAGGTTAATGACAAAAGAAACATACTCAATTTTAGAAAATACTCTAAAAAAGCATATAATTTAATATTGAACTGGAAAGTGTGTTCAATTAGTGTTAGACATCTTTGAAAGTTTATGAATAACTCCTTTTACAGATGGTTGACTCTAAAAGTTAAGGGCAGATATGGACACCTGTAAAATAACAAAAAAAATATAGCAACAGGTGGAAAAATTGATTTTTAAAAAATGATGCATATTTAATAGCTATATAGGTCTTGGTTTACAGTCCAGCAAATAATAGTAGTAAAGGAAAATAGGTTTGTTGTCTTTACAATAACCCAATTAAAGTGCATGCTTTGCTCTAACTAAAACTTGTCTGAACAGGGTTAAGAGGTTTAAATTGCTTTTTCAAGATAACCAGATAGAAACAACCTGAAGACCATTTTTACAAATACCACACAGAAATACCATACAGACAATACCATGCAGAAAACAATAAAATATATTTGTATCTGTTAAAGGAATGGAAGAAAATCAGGTCCCAGGTCCTGGGACAAAAACAAGTGACTTTGTTTTTTCAAGACATTGTTTTCTTAAACTCACTTCCCTATTTATGAATAGAATTTTGTTCAAGAAAGGAACCGAGTATATGATTTATCCAAACAATCATAACCTGTTACCTGATAAACTCATATGTTTTTACATCTTGTGTTAAGTGCTAGCACTTCACTCAAAGCTACTTGGCTGCAAACATAAACATCATTTCTACTTCGGAGCACTGGAAAACTGTCACCTTTTGAGAGCCTGAGTACATGGACTGGGGCTGAAATTTTGATTTTTAAGTACTCTCAGAAAGAACTAAACATGTCCTTCTCATTTTGTGCTAAACCATTGGAAACAAAGACCAGAACTGAGCCTCTTGTCTAAAGATAAAGAGAAGTCAAGATGTTAAGAATGTTATGCTGTAGGAACTGGATTCACAAAATAAGAAAAAATGGCTGGAAAAATTACACTCTGTATGTAATTGCTTGCTAATATTAATATCAAATCTTGGAGTTTGAGTTAATTTTCTTTTTTAAACATTACCTCCATGATTTTCTAATATAAAGACTTTGTTTCTGAACTGTGAATTTTGGAACTAAAATTGCAAAACAGCTTTGGAGATGCATAGAGCTCTGGTTCTGGATTATTTTCAATAACCCTGGATAAAAATCACCAACATTGAAAATGATTCTATAGAAGTGTTTCATCAATAAATATATCTTTAACATAAGGAGAAATATGTCAAAAGGCCTTGTTGAACTGTAGTTGCTGAAAGATAATTACACCTTACTCTTAATTGTTATCTTAATTTTGCTCAGCACCAGTAGAGATTAAAATGTCCAAAGATTTCTTTACTGGGACTTACAGACCAATTTTCTCATCACAGGTCTCCACATGAATCAGTTTTTCTGTGGATTACTCTTGGCCTGTCTAAAAGTTTCTGTTGGCTTTCTCTAGCTTCATGCAATTGTGCAGTGTCACATGTATTGTTACAAGCACTTTGTGTCCAAGAGAGAGCCACAATGGTAGAGCAAGCACTCCATGTCAATTCAGCTATCCATTACTCTACAAAAAACTGCAACATAGAGAGGAAGGTCTAATTTTTTCTCCAAAATATTGGAGAATATTTTTTCTAACATTTACAAATTTCTTTCTATGACCTCTGTCAGATATACATTAATTAATACCATGTTTAGATGTGGATGTCGCTTATCTCCTATTGTTCTTAGAATTCCAGTTATAATTTCAAATCAACCACATGCTGAATCAATTAATTGTTCTTACTTAAGATAATAAGTGAGGGAAAAAATATGATTGCACATAAAAGAGTAAAATTGTCTTTCGGCACAAAACAGTCTTTTAAAATGTGTATCTATATTTCTGATTTACATAAATAATGACAGCACAATATGTGATGGTTTGATGGAATGGAAAAAAAGAAAATTTATTTATCCTACTGATAAGAAAAAAAATCTAAATTATAATGCAACTTTTAAATTAATTCAAAATTTACAGAGTTGTTTCAGTCTTTAGTTGTGACAGATGCTCACCAAAACATATATAATCTTTGACTGGTGTGGTTTGTGCAAGATTCCAAGAAAATCCTGAAGCAGAATCAAATGCAGGCATTTGAAAGGCTTTGAATGTATCATACCTGAAGAGTAAGTCTTAGACAAGTCTTCAATAACTGAAAAATCTGCGAACTACAATATCGAGATAACTTGGTTTATTATTGTCCTGAGATGGGCTGGATTTGATCTACCTGTGCTGTAAACCCATGCAACTTGTATGCTTTTGACTGTGGTCTTGTATCTAGAAATTAATATGTAGGACTAGTCCAGCTGTTGTGCTTAACACCTCAAGAACCTGAGCTACTAGCTGTTAAAAATAATTCTCATTGAATATTTCTAACTGCATTAACCTGAAGAAATCCTATGACTTATATGTTTATCTTTTATTTGCAGTTTATTTTTGTTTTGCATAGCTGTGTAACCAGATAAACACTTATGTTTTTACATCTTATGCTAGAACCTCACTCAATGCCATTTGACTGAAAACATAAACTTGCCACTTCTGAGCACTGGAAAATTGACACCTTTTGAGAGCATGAGTAGGTGAACTGGGACCAAAATTTTGATTCTTAGATAGTCTCAGAAAGCACTAAACACTCCCTCCTCATTTGGTGCTAAACTAAGGCCACAAAACCAAGAACTAGACAATTCCATTTACTAAGTAAAATATTTTTACATCTAACATCAGCTGAAGTAATTCTAAGTTCCTAATCTAAATTTGCAGCTATAGGATGCTTTCACTAATTTTTGCAAGGCTCAGATTTCAGCTGAGGAGCCCTTGAGAGTAAAGGATTAAGAGTATGTGTATTTTTACATACTGGGGAGAAAGGCTGAGAAATTCCCTTCAGCAGAGCACTGAAGTGGTTTGTGTAAGCTTTCACCTATACTAAGTTTCCCATTTTTCTAAAGGGCATCTAATTATTAGTCATCCTTGAAATACTCTCCCCAGTATTGACCTGCCAAACTGTTAGCTTCTTGGAAGGAGAAGGAGGGAAAGGGGGTGTATTTTCTGAAAGTCTGTTTACATAATCTTAGAAAAGCAAAGAAGCAGAGAAAGGATTTGCCTGCTCTCCAGCTGACCTTGAAGTCTGTAGGGCAAACCACAAAAGTTATGTAACAATTAAAACAGACAAGAGGAAAGGAGGCAAATCCTCTAGAATCCCCAAATATAGAAATGCTATACATGATTAAGGCACCATAGTTTTCAATCTGCCGTGTGCATTTTGTGAGACCAATCTTGGTTTAATGACTGTGGTTAAAAAAATCTTGGCCATTAATTTATAAAAAAAAACCCCTATACTATATAAAATAAATATACAAAAATATAATATGCAAATGCAATGGAATATAAAATAATTTTACAACACAATTGTTGGAAATTGAATGGCAACAAAATTAATTTTTTAAATTCTAGCCTTCACAAATTAGGTAAAAGAGTTTGATAATCAGTTTAAGAAAATCCTGTCTTCCAATCACATTTGATTTTTCTATGTGAAAGGGTAATCTTATATGAAAATAATCAGTAATAAAAAATAGACAGTAGGATATTACAATCTTCATAATTTTGGAGCAACTTGAAGTTATTTGAGTATTATACTGAGATCATTCAATAAAAATGCTGATCTGGCACAGGATATAAATGGTGATCTGAAGAGACTGTCACTATATTGTAGCAATTAAGGAGACAGCAGAACCAGCTCCCATACATTCCATCCAACAAATTAACTATTAAAAAGAAAAAGCCCAATGCTTTTGTCTTTTTAGAATTCCAAAATGATTATTCTCCACGTTAATCCAAGCTGAGCAGGCTGAGGGGAATATTAGTAAAGAACTTTCACAGAAGTGGTCCAAGACAACAGTGGTTTCTATCATAGTAGCCTGTAGAAATTCCTCCTCCCTTCCTTAAAGGAAACTGGAAAAAGCAGCCTCAACAGATCACTGGATTTTATCATTAATTTAGACCTCATATGGGAATAACTGTATTGGGTGCATACTCTTTAAAGGGAGAATGAGATGAGCTCAGGATTGACAAAATGAGCCAAATAAATTAAAAGATTAAAGAGTGGCTGTTGGCATAGGATGAAAAAGCAGGTAGCTGATGGATAAGAAGACACTTCTCTGAATATGAAATGTTCTATGAATTACCTAGGACATTTGAAATACTAAATTTTAAAGGAGAAAACGAAATAAGTAAAGCTAGGTGGCGACATGCTACAGCTGTAAAGCATTATTTTCTAACTTACAGCTTCAGAGTGATTTACCTGTCAGTTATCACATCTCCAGTGACATGACCTTGACCTGTCAGTGTGGATGCATTAAAATGCTCTGTCTGGCCTCTAACACTAATAATGATCACAGGGTACAGCATAAAGTATTCTTCAGAATGCAGAAAGAACAAGGGTAAAAGAGAAAGAATGACACACAATGCTTCACATCACAGTTATAGCCCTGAACTTTTTGTTTGACAAAGGTCAGAGAGGGCAAAGAAGACATATATTCAAGAAATAAAGGTATGCCTTGTTTTCTTCCAACAATATAAAGGGATTTTCTATAAAAAAGAAATGTCGTTGGCATAGAGAACACAAACTAAGCACTCCGCATACTTTCTTAATTCTCCTAGAGGAGTGAAACTTGAAAGTGCAAAATTGCAATGACCGTGGTCAAAAGCAGAATGGAAGAAGTGTAACAAGATTATTGTAAGCAAAATTTTTACATTCTGCATTCAATTTTGGCTGCATAGATCTTGGCACATCAGATTCATATGATCTCTATGACATGAATTCTTCTGTGACACAAAAAAGAGATAGAAAAAAAATTTAAAACCCACCAATTTACAACTCTTACAGAAAGAGGAATACCACTGTTAGTAAAAAAGAAAAGTAGGAATGCTTTTTAAAGCATTTCCATTATGAAAGTATATTTCAGAGCAATTACAGTAGGCAGAATAATTAGCCTGGCCTTTTGTGGATTGATAGTTTTGCACATGTTTTGCCCAAGACTGTCATACCTTCTTAGTGACACTTCAGCATACGATATAGACTGATTTCTTAATTGATCCAACTTTCTGTCTATAGGAATCCCACAGAGAAAGGAAAGGTGCGGAAAGAAAACATAGCATGTGTCCTGCGAGCCCTTTAGCCGATAGAGCCACTGTTGAAAACGCAGCTCATTGACACCCTGTGCAGAGTGCACACACTTGCAGACCAGATTCAGCACTCTACTGTCAATGTCCAAAATACCCACGCTCCTGTCAGCAACTATCAGTGTAGACTAACTGGGTGAGCCCCAGCCAGGAGCCCTGAGAGCAGAATGCTCTCGGGAATCAGGAAGATTTAACCCACTTTGGGAATATCTTGCAATTTTTCTGATCTGTGAATGGAAAAACAGGAGAGAAGCCACGGGGAGTTCAAATGTGTATTTGTATGTTTTCCAAACAAAAAAAGTTTTAATTTTAAACTGAGTTCTATCAGATGTACTACAAAACAATCTTCCCCTTAGATAAAAAAATGGAAGGTCCATCTCTCCTTTGTCATCATCTCAAATATTAATATGTACTGTAATTCTGTAGTATTTCTCATCCCTTCAAAACATCATTGTAGTTGCATTCCTCATAAGAATATTCTATTTGGATGTTCCAAGAGTCTCTTTTTTATAGGTGGCAGAACAGGTCACTAAGGAGCAGTTTTTAGTGAGGTCATCCACAGTGGGATCTATCAAGAAAGCTGGAGGAAGGCATTTGACAAAATAAACAGCATTTCAGAGCAGCCAACTGCCTCCTTAGCCAACATTATAACTTATATTCCTTATTAACATAAGTTATTCCAGGCTGAAAAATCCGGTCTGTGTCTCAGCTTCAGATAGTACTCAGCTTTTGGATCCTATGAGGAGGATCATCACATCACAGATAATGCTTTTCTGATCCCATTCTTCCGAACATTGGCAGAAGAAAGGTTCTGGAAATTGATCAAGATCATAGGCAGAGCAAGGCTGCTCTCTGTTCTTCCTCCAGGTTTCACCTTCTCCTGGCACTCAGAACTAAATGACATTTCCTACATCTGAATTCACTGATCATTCCCATAGACTTTTCTTCAAAAACTCTCAGAAAACCCCTTTGTCTTTCTAGGGCCCTACCTATTCCAGCATCTCTTCACAAGACTGCACTTACTGTGTCTGCTGCTGGGTGTTCTTGTGCTATCCATGTTTAAGTGGAAGCAAAAAAAATTGAAAACATACATCTGCAGCCACTACTTGCTAAAGCAAGAAGTATCTACATTACAGCATTGCTTTATATTTCACAATCAGAGTAATCAGAGTATATAAGAAAGGATGGGGCTCCTGCTGATATGGAATAGCAACTGCTTTCTCTAAAATCAAGCTGTAAGAGGTTCCCTTTACTTTCAAGGAGCTGGAAGATAGTGCACTCACTTTATTATAATAACCTATTGTATCAACCAATATTGAAACCAATCTCTCCCACCTTCTAGAGGAGCATGATATCTTAAGCTCTAAGATCAGAAAAGCGTTCAAGACAAATGATTCATATTTTTTGTTAGGTATGAGCTTTGTGCAAAACATGAAAATTTTTAATGCTAGACAGAATAGGCACATGAACAAAAATAAATAGATTTATTAGCCCAGCAGAAGCTCAGACAAAAGGAAAAGCTCTTTTCCTGTTCAGAAGATTGTGACATCATTTTGTGAAGATTATTTCATATAAAATGCAGAAATAATTTTCAGAGGGGGAACTGGAATTTGGATTTCTCCTGAACCAAGTCTGAGCTACTCAAAACTCCAGGTTACACTGTTATACTTCCTTCTCTGCTTTATGAATCTTACCTTTTTTTTTTTTCTATCGACAAGGGTTCAGTATTTTGCCTAAGTCCTCCCATTCACCACACATGATGGGCCTTGTCTTTCTCAAATTCCTGTCTCAGTCTGTGTGCTGGAAAAATTAGGTACTGCATTGCCTAAGTGTAGGATCCTAAATGTTTGCATGCTCTAGCTTCAAGGGAATGTCCTTAGATCATAAGGATACTCACAGCAAATAGGAAAATGAAGGTCTGAGTTTTAGACAAGGTCCAAAACACTATACGTTGTTCATTGGCAACTTGCTAATAAGAAAGGGGTTTTATAAATATGCAGCTAAAATAGGAACTGATAAAGATTTACTTCTTAGACATGCCTTGTTTTCCAAAATTGCATTGAACTCTCAGATGCACTGAAATAATATTGTGTACTACAGCATCATTCCTTGCTGGGAATTTCAGCACAGGGGATGTTCTTCAGTGCAATGCTGCTCTTGGATATATCTGAGCAGTTATGTCTTCTTCATAACCTATTCCAGTGCTTCCACAATAGATGGCTTCAATCCCAAGTGTACATTCACTTTCACCACTGTGGTATGTCATGAAGAAGAAAATTGCAATCTGCAGCTATGCTGACAAACAACAGGACTGACACTAACTAAGCACAGGAGGAGAAGAATAAATGAATGGTAAATTGTCTTGAGACTGTGATAATTTCTGTTTATTTTATTAACTTCAATTAGAAGGCAAATTTCAGAATGAACATTTTTGAAAAGATAATGAAGAGATAAAACACAAAACCTATCCTTTCAAATTAAGTGCTACAGAGTACCTTGGAAAGTTAAACATTATTTCCAAATATAAAATTGTACACAAAATAACCGATAGTCTCAAATAGACAGTTATTAAAATAGGATTTTCTTAATGATATGAACATACACAGATTTACGTATCACTTCTTATAATGGCCTATTCAAAGGTATCAATACTTTGCAGAACATGAATTTCCAACAAGTAATCAATGTCACATCTACACCTCAGGCTCCAAATGTTTTCTGAAAAAAAAGAAACACATTCTTTTTTCAAAATGCAGTTTCATATTATTATTCAGGTACTGTGAAGTTTTCTAGTCTTTGCATTTAATTTGGGCATAGTTATGGTTGTTACTTTTATTCATTGTTTTCCTCATCCATGTGTAAGACCAGATGAAATATTATGTGCTGAAAAAGAATTATCAAAGAGAAAAGTCATTAGGTGTAACTAAAATATATGTATAATTTTTAGACCATGGCTAAATTACTAGGAGATAAATATGATTAATTCAAAACTAAAAAAAACTAAAAAGTAAATATGAACTGCAGATGTGAAGATTAGACCAGTTGTTTTATTGTAGTCAGCTGTGAAGCAATCAGGAATCAGGAAATAGTTTGAAGCTTTGATTACCTTTACAAAACAAGTTTTCAAATAAAAGGATATATTATCAAGTGAAAGCACAAAACAACATAGAAGAGGTATTTATTTCAGCAAACTTGGCTGCACCAAGAATTAATCCTCAAAAATTGATAGATATCCTGATTCCTGCAATCCCGTAAAACCTTCCCATTTGTGAGTTGAATACTACCCCTTTTCTTCATTCTCTCTTATCAGCTCAAAACCCTAGGAAATACCAGAAGAACTTCATCAACCACCTATTGGATGAACACTGTGAAGATTACAGTTAATGAGAATTAGTAAATGAAAATTGCTATAGGATAGACTAGCCTGAAATTTCCAAAATGTTATTTAGATGATCTGGCAAAATTTGGTCAATTGCTCTTGTGCATATTGAAAGCTCTGGACCAAAATGCAAGTAGACACAGCTTTAGTTATTTCTGTTGTGCTTGAAGAAAATTAGACATTTCAAAATGCTGATGACGCCCTAGAAGATAAGAGACTGCTAAAATTAGGAACTCAACACATTCTATGAAGATATTCTGAAACGTCTTATGTAAAACTTTATTTCTTAAGGAGCAGCATACAAAAAATGTGAGAAATCACAAACATTATCTACTCTGAATCAATGGCTGAATTTTTTCATTATTATTTTTTTACTTGAAGTATTCAATTATAGCTCAATGAAAAGAGAAATTGTATCCTGCAAAATTTTTTTAATTTATTTTTCCAGTTCTGAATAGAATGAATAAAAAAGCAGAATTAGAAAACTTTCCACTGAAAAGTAAAAACTCTCAATTCAAAATGTAAAAAAAAATCAGTTTGATTTTTTAATATAAACAAAAAAATTAAATAGTCCTAGTCTGAATATTTAGCACTGGCTTATCTAAAATTTTATTGTCAGGTGACTAAAAAGGAAAATCTGAAATTTTTGCTGCAATAAATCTTGGGTCCCTTTACTTTCTTTGTCTTCTATGGAGCTGTGAGATCCAAGAGGGGTTCCATTTTATTCTATTGCCATGGATATTGATGTTGAACAGTGGATGCCAGGGAGATGCAATTTCCACCATGTAGTGCTGACATTGTATATGAGGGAGTAATTCCAAATAAAAATCGTTTTTCCGGAACACAGAGGATCAAGAACTTATTCTGAGTATTACAGCTACCAAATTACTAGATCTTGTTGTCTGGATACTTTTATATGTCTAACTAGATTGTACTATAAAGTTCAAAATGGATCTGCATATTTTCCTAAGAAAGGGTAGGCAGATTTTTGGGACTGAAAAATCTACATATAATTACAAAATAAACTGTCAAGAAAACTCTGATTTTTTTGTGGGGTTTTTTTTGTTAGTTTTGTTTGTTTGTTTGTTTTGTGCATAAGGCCTCAACATTAATACTGCATAGAAGACAATCTCCATTAGAAGTATGCATACCCTTGAACAGTACTCTTCATTCTTCAGTACTCATTGCAGATTTTATTAGTATTTCAGAAAAAAAAAAATACTGCATCATCCAAATAAAAAGAATCTGAATTGCATTATTTTGTTTTTGCTGAAAACAAAATTTGGCCAAGACAAGAAGGCAGAGTATGACATTAATGATATTCATGTGAGTAGAATCAATGCATCATGTTGTCATAAAAGTGGCATTTTCATTTCTCACTCCCACAGACATAAAATAGCAGCATCCAATATGCTGTCAAGGTACTGCATACCAGTGGTAAAATGCATTCAAACTTTCAGATGTGTAAAACAGATGACTGTTTCAGAGTGTCTTAGGAATTTCTAAAAGTAGACAGAAACATTTAAACTATATTAGAAAAAATATGCTTGAAGAAAATACATAGATCACAGTATCACAGAATCTAGTGGGTTGAATCTTGTAGGCTGGAAAAGACCTTTGAGTTGATCAAGTCTGACCTATGGCTGAACATCTCTTTGTCAACCAGATCATGGCACCAAGTGCTATATCCAATATTTTTTTAAAAATCTCCAGGTACAGTGACTCCACCACCTCCCTCAGCAGCACATTCCAATGCCCAGTCACCTGTTCTGTTAAGGATTCCTTCCTAATGTCTGGATTAAACCTTCTCTGGTGCAGCTTAAGACTATGTCCGTTTGTCCTGGCACTGCTTGCCTGGGAAAAGAGACCAATCCTCACCTGGCTACAACCTCCTTTCAGGCAACTGGAGAGAGAGTGATAAGGTCTCCCCTGAGCTTCATCTTCTCCAGGCTAAACAAGCCCAGCTCCCTCAGCCAGTCCTCACAGGACTTGTGCTCCAGACGCTTCACCAGCCTTGCTGCCCTTGTCTGGACACCCTCCAGCATCTCAACATCCTTCCTAAATTGGGGTCCCCAGAACCAGACACAGCACTCAAGGTGCAGCCTCACCAGTGCCAGGTACAGTGGAAGAATGAGCTCCCTGCTCCTTCTGGCCACACCATTCCTGACACAGGCCAGGGGCCATTGGCCTTCTTGGCCACTAGACACACACTGGCTCATGTTCAGTTGTCTGCTGACCAGTAGCCCCAGGTCCCTTTCCACCTCAGCACTGTCCAGCCACTCTGTCCTCTGCCTGTAGTACTGCAGAGGGGTGTTGTGGCCAAAGTGCAGGACCTGGCATTTGGCCTTGTTAAACCTCATATTGTTGGACTTGGCCCACCTATTCATGTCCCTTCCAGAGCCCTCCCAACCTCCAGCAGATCGACATTCCCCCAGCTTGGTGCCATCTTGCTAATGGTGAACTCAATTCCCTCATCCAGATCATCAATAAAGATACTAAACAGGACTGAGTCCAGTGCTAATCCTTGGGGGACACCACTGGTGATTGGCCATCAGCTGGATGCAGCACCATTCACCACTCTCTGGGCCTGGCCATCTAGTCAGTTCTTAAGCCAGCAAAGAGTGCTCCTGTCCAACCATGGGCTGTCAGCTTTTCCAGGAGAAGGTCATGGGAGATGGTATCAAATGCTTTGCTGAAGTCCAGGTAGACAACACCAACAGCCTTCCCCTCATCCACTAGGCAGGTCACCTGGTCATAAAAGCAGATCAAGTTGGTCAGGCAGGACCTGCCCCTCCTAAATCCACGCTGTCTGGGTTCGATCCCCCACCCTGTAGGTGCCATGTAACTGGATTTAGGATGATTGTTCCATAATCTCGCAGGGCACTGAAGTCAGGCCTGTAGTTTTCCGGATCCTCCTTCTGGCCCTTTCTTGTGGATGGGTATCACATTGGCCACCTTCCAGTGACCTGGGACCTTCCTGGTTAGCCAAGACTGGTGGTAAATGATGGAGAATGACTCAGTGAGCTCTTCTGCCAGCTCCCTTATGACCCTAGGAGGGATACCATCTGGTCCCATAGACTTGTGAACATCCAAGTGGCTCACCATATCACTAACTCCTTCCTCCTGGATTTCAGAGAGTTATTCTGCTTTCCATCCCCATCCACCAGCTCAGGAGGCCAGTTGTCCTGATGCAAAGAAGGTGTTAAGTAAGTACCTCAGCCCTTCCCTCATCTTTGGTGACTGTATTCCCCCAATCCAATAAGGAATGAAGGTTTTTCTTACTTCTCCTTTTGCTATTAATGTATTTATGAACACATTTTATTATTCTTTATAGAATTGGCCAGAGTAAGTTCTAATTCAAGTTTCACCTCTCTAATTTTTTTCAGCATGATATAATGACATTCTTAAACACTTCCCGAGTTGCCTGCCCCTTTTTCCAAAGGTGGTACACTCTCTTTTTTGCCATGAGTTGCCACAAAAGCTCCCTGCTTGGCCAGGCTGGTTTTTTTCCCCACCAGCTCATCTTTTGGCACATCAGGACAGCCTGCTCCTGTGCCTTCAAGATTTCTTTCTTGGAGCATGCCCAGTCTTTGTTTTTAATGGCTGTTTCCCAAGGACTGTCTGAATCAGCATCTTAAGCAGGCCAAAGTCTCTGCTCAAAAATCCAGTATACAATTTCTTTTATGCCCCTCCTTGTTTCACCGAGTATTGAAAACTCCATTATTTCATGGTCACTGTACCCCAGAGATGGCCTCTGACCCCCACATCTCTGTAAACAGAAAAGGTCTTGCAGAGCCTCACCCTGGTAGGCTCCATCACCAGCTGCAACAAGAAGCTATCCTCCATATACTCCAAGAACCTCCTAGACTGCCTCTTCTCTGCTGTGTTGAGTTCCCAGCAGGTATCTGGCGAGATAAAGCCTCCTGCAAGGCAAGGGCTGGCAATTTTGAAACATTCTCCAGCTGCTTATAGAATAATTCATCCACCTCTTCATTCTGGTTGAGTGATAAAAGATTCCCACCAGGATGTTTTGTTTGTTGACCTTTGCCCTGATTCTCACCCATAGGCACTCAACTTTACTGTCATTGACTTCAATTTCTAGAGTCAAGGGCCTAACTAGCATACGGAGACACCCTCCACCTCTTCTCCATCTGTCTCTTCTGAAGAGTGTTTTGCCATTCATTGCAGCACTCCAGTCTTGCAAGTCATCCCACCACATTTTCTTGATGGCGACCACATTACAGCTTTTCTGCTGTACCATGGATTCTTCCGGTTCATTGCCCATGCTGCATGCATTAGTGTACATGCACTTCAGCTGGGTTGCTGATTTCACCCCTCACTCTGGCTTATTTTCATCCTCTTCCCCCTTCAAACCTAATTTAAAGCCCTACCAACCAGCCCTGCCAACTCATGGGCTAGAATCCTTTTGCCCTTGCTAAATAGAGAGAGTCCATCTGACTCTAGGTGGCCTGATGCCATAAAAAATTCCCCATGATCAAAAAAACCCAAAACTGCTGTGATAGCAGCAGTCCTTAAGCTACTTATTGATAACATGGATTTTCCTGTTCCTTTCATTATCCATCCCTGCTACTGAAGGACATGAGCAGAACAGCATCTGCGCTCTTGCCCCATTAACCAATCGACCCAGAGCCTCAAAGCCTTTTAAAATTACCCTGGTACCTTTCTTATCAGCCTCATCACTGCCAACCTGGACAACCAGAAGAGGTTAATAATCAGGGGGCTGAATTAATTCAGGGATGTCCTGGTGAAATCCTGCACACAAGCCCCAGCGAGGCAGCAGATTTCCCCGAGGGATGGGCCTTCACTCTCCTCAGAGCAGTCACCTTCTACAACTACCCTTCTTTTCTTCTTAATACATGTTGGATATATTGTGTATTGGTAAACAATAAGTAGGATAGAAATCTGATTTTGCACTTGCTTTCCTTAGGCTGAACTTGAGATGCAAACAAAGGAAACAAATATGCCTTATACAGCTGCTATAAAAAAGTTTTCTTATGTTGTTCTCTCTACTCATTCTCTCAAACATTGAACTATTAGGTGGAAATCTTGATCTTTAAGAACCACTATGCCACAGAAATCAGAAACCTAACTAGCAAGCTGCAATGGGTCATAATAATTTTTCATTTATTAGCAAAATCTGTCTGATTTTATTCACTGAAGCAGAAAAAATAATATTGAGAAACTAAGTCCACCTAAAAATGCAGAAAGGAGGAAACCACAGAAAAATAACTAGCTCAGTTTTACTTCTTAGCTATTCAGTTTGAATTTTGGACAGGAAATAGTGATTAATATCCTTTGACATAATGAGCTCACAAAGAAAAGAAAATAGGCAATAAAGTATCTAAAGATGCCAAAAATTATAAATGACAATCAACATCAACAACTTATCTTGTATTGATTTTTTAAATAGATGAAAATCCACTTATTAAATCTAAGCTATATAGTTTCACTTTGTCTTCGACCTCAGTCAAAAGATTCAGAACATACTAATGTAATTTATGGCATAAAATATGGCCAACTCCACAGTTTGTGTGATGCTACAATTACATCATCCATAACTATATCCTTCTGTTAGGACAAGTTCAAATTCCTTGTTCTTGACCTTCAGTGTCCCAAATTACTCAGCCTTAACCTATAATTTTGGCCTTGTCATCAATGTGGTAAGGACATGAATTCAACACTGCTTTAATTTTCTTCTACCATTTTATTTTTATACTCTCTTTTTAGCTGTTTTAGATTCATGGAATGGCCTTTGAATTCCTGCTTGCAGACCTCTTTCATTCATCGTTCAAACTACTTCTAAAACCTTTCTCCCAAAATCCTCCATTAAAGGAACTAATGCACTCAGCAATCAGAAATGCAGACATATCTGAGAACTAATTGCATAATACCTTAAAAAGTTATAGTCACATTTCCATCTGGATTTGTTCTTGTTTATTTTTTTCTTCTTTTTGTGTTAGAGCTGAGTTTAAATTGTAACCTCTTCATTGTGGGGACCTTTTCGTTAGCTGGTTCTTCATTATTTTTCACAAAAGTAAAATAATTTATATTTCCCTATGACACTGCAATATGTAGTAATTCAAAAGTAAGGAATAAATTAATGCGGATGACAAGATGCTAGAAGCTGGAAAGATAAGTATATTTCTCTTACAATGGAGACCTGAACATCTCAATCCTTAGAAAATATAATGGGGTGTAACTCTGAAACTCCCCTGAAAGCAGCACTGATTCATAAAATATATGCTTTCAACTAATAAAAATCACCAATAAGTCATTTTCATGAAAAATCCTAAAAATTGAAACAGTGGCATTATACAGTAAGAAGCATGCCATATGATACCATCATCTGAATCTGGTATATGATTCAGGATGAATGTCTGAGATCCATACACATTGAGCATTAAAAAAATGAAGCCATTTACCCCACCCTAAAATAGATGCCAGAAAAAGGCAAGATGAATCACAGTTTGAAGGATGACTGTACTTTGAATATTTAATATGTGATTTTCTTTTTTGTCAAATTTGGCTTGAGAGCCCATTTGATACTACAGGAGTCAAGCAGAAAATTGTGGCTGTTTCAGGGTCAATGTTTAAATGGTTTACATCAAATCAAAAATATCAATACCCAACTACAAGCCATTATTGTCATATATATTTATGTCGCTTATCTTAAATCCCAGGCTATTTACAGAAGTATGTGATTTCTTTTTTTCAAATAAAAAGATTAAGACTTTTTTTTCAACTATAAAAATGAAGCATTAAAGTACTTATGTATCTTGAAGTGACTGGGAGCAGAATGTAGCTTTCAAAAACCCGGAGGGAGTGGTCAGTGACCTGTTGTACCACTTAGAGGCACAAAAGTCCACGGAGCTGGATCAAATCCATCCAAGGGTACTGACGGAAGTGGTGGAAATGTTCAACACTTTGCATCATTTTTTGTCAGTCCTGACTAACAGAAGAAGTCCCAGATGACTGGAAGTTAGCAAAGGGACACCCATCCACAAGAAAGGCCAGAAAGAGCATTCAGGGAGCTACAGCCTGTCAGTCTGACCTTGAGGCTGGGGAAGGTTGTGAAGATGATCATCACACAGAACGTGCAGGAAAACCAGGGGATCAGGCTCAGGACTGATAGGCCAAGGGCAGTTTTGTGAGGTCACAACCACCCCATGCAGACCTACAGGCTTGGGGATGAGTGGCTGGAAAGCTGCCCAGTGGAAAAGGACCCGGGAGTGCTGGTCAGCAGCAGCAGAGCATAAGCCAGCAGTGAGCCCAGGTGGCCAGGAAGGCTCATACATCCTGGCCTGTGTCAGCAATAGTGTGGGCAGCAGGAGCAGGGCAGGGATTGTCCCCCTGTACTCAGCACTGCTGGGGCCACACCTCGAGTGCTGTGTCCAGTTCTGGCCCCTCACTGTGAGAAAGACACTGAGGGGCTGGAGTGAGTCCAGGGAAGGGCAATGGAACTGAGGAAGGGTCTGGAACACAAGTCTTGTGAGGAGCAGCTGAGGGAGCTGGGGGTGTCTAGCCTGGAGAAAAGGAGGCTCAGGGGAGACCTCATCACTCTCTACAAGTGCCTGAAAGAAGGGGGTTTGTCTCTTGAATCAAGTAATAAGTGACAGGTCAAGAGGAAATGCCCTAAAATTGTGCCAGGAGAAGTTTAGACTAAATATTTCAAAAAAACTAATCACCAAAAAGGAGATTAAGCGCTGGAACAGACTCCCCAGGTAAGCGGCAAAGTCACCATCTCTGGAAGAATTAAATATATGCAGATGTGGCAATTAAGGTCATGATTTAGTGGTGAACTTGGCTGTGGTGAGTTAATGGTTGAACTTGGTGATCTCAGGTATTTTCCAATCTAAATGGTTCTATGATTTTATGATTCTTTATTTAATCAACAGTCCTGAATATTTAGCTTTTAAATAAATTTCATGTAGCACAAGAGCAGAAGAATTAACTAAAATAGTTTGAATTTTAGAGAAAGATCTCATTCAGAATGCATCACAACATTATTGCATGGAGTATATGGAGAAATTACTCATCTACACATTTAACATAACAAAATCACGAGGGCTTCCATACAACTGTATTCAAGCTATTCCAGGAACCTTTTTTTCCCATGGTCTTTTGGGAGAATTTAGAATTAATTTAGTATTCTCTGGTCTGTTTACTCCATGGCACAATAAAGAATACAATTTTGAAATTCAGAATTTCTATGTTCTTCCTATCTATAAGAGTAGTAAAGCTGACAATTTTCTCCATTTTATATCTATATTCTATTTCTAAAAAACAGATCCATTTAATCAAAGTAGTATCTAAGGTAGTATACGATATACAAATTAATTAGTTGATTTTTTGACTAATTTATTATTTTGTTTTAGTTGTTTACTTGGCACATTTATGATTGAGGGGCTTTTTAGAAATACATTTATGCATAAAAATAAAACTATTTAGGTATTTTCCTAAGTAGATAAGTATTTGATGATATTCTTAGATGGATAATCATTATAGTTAAATTCTAGATAAATTTGTTTTACAAAAATCCTCTTCTAAAAATTTAGCATACAAAATATTTCTGAGGCAAATAAAGGAAACCTTGAAATATTTATTTTCCTAATTTTAAAATTACTTCAAATGTTTAGTGTTCAAATTTGACTGAATTGATTGTCAGTTATCTATATGCAATACATATAACAATCATGTAACAACCTGTTTTAAATGTGCCATAAGTTGCAAAATATGCATTTGATTTGCTCACATTTTTAATGAAAGTGAAAATTATAAAAATTGCCCTCTCCAAGGCAAGAAAAAATGTTTTTGTTATTCCTTGAACCCCTGGCTAATTATTCCCCGACTTAAGAGAGATGAAGTATAATTTATAGACATAGAAGGGATACAGTCATTTTTTTGTTATATTTTATATATCTGAAGGAGTATATGAAAATTACAAGCTACAAAGGGTTTATATTTTGTAAAAATATGTGGCACATGGATTCCATATGTGGACATTTCAATTCTATTTTTTCAGGAGTATTTCCTCTGAATCTAGTGATAAAACACATGCCAGCTGCTGTAGTAGACACGACAGATAAATGGCCTTGGTGACACAGACAATTAATTTGTGGCTGGCTATGCTTCAATGAAGAAGAGATGAAAAAAAATATAGCATTTATGATTTGAAATGGAAAGTCCTTCTGACTGGAATTTTTACTGGGAGAAACACTAGGTAATCACCAGAGACAGCAGTGATCAAGAAGTATATCCCACACCTTCTGCAGAAAGCGACCCTAGGAGATGCCATAATGAGAGTAGAGACTTGGATGAGAAACTCTTGGGTTCCACAAGGAAAATTTGTTTGAATAGGAATATTGAATCATTTTAAAACTTAATACCCAAGCACAAACAGTAAGCTTTGCCCTAAATATATTGCAGATGTAGAATTCTTTTAATTCTTCTGAAAGCTAAAATGGCAAAATAAAGATATATGTACCAGACTCTTACATACGTACCACCAAAATGTACCCCTTAAGCTTCTGCTTCATATGCTAATATTGCTATAAATACCAGGATAATTCTAGTTAACTCATGGTAAATCCTACCACCTAAGTTACTTTCTGAACTTCTTTAATTTTCTATTAAATTCAAAAGTAGAAAAAGTGGAACTCCAACAAGATTTTCTTTTCCTTGCAGTTTATTTGTTCCCTCTGCTATGTTTCACCTTGAAACCTGCAAGTAAATGTATAACATTATGTTCTGTGACCTGCCCTCTTCATTCTGGGTCTTATATGTTCCAGTGGGGTGATTTTAATTCTATTTTATTACAGTTAAGGTCATCTACATTCTGGTTTAAAACACTTAGTTTCTCATGTAAAGATTCTGTTTGAATTGACCTTGATTTATTTGCCCTATTTATTTCTTTGGAATGTCTGTGTTTTTGGAACAAAAACTGTAAAAGTATCTGTGATAGTAGCTTCTGTTAGCTTGTTTGGTTGTGAGTGTTACTCACAACTTCCTTCCTATATTCCTCTCTTCCTTTCTTTTCCTACCTTCCCTCCTTCCCTTTGTCTTTCTTCTTCCCCTCTTCCCTTCATCTCTCCTTCCTTAAACTTGTGCACTCTTCGACTGTGAAAAAAGAATGACAGAAAATCGGCAGTTGTGCTATATTTCTCAAGCCCATTTAGTGTCACCTAAAAACTGGGATTATTTAAAAATAGAAGAAAAGTATGAAATCCAGAGACTGAATTACAGAATCTGCCTTTACAAAGTACCTACCAAGAATAAACCCAGTTGATAAATATTATATTACAAATATATCAATTGTAGTAAGATACATGCAGTAATTTTAAAAACTCATTTCACTTTTTATATTGTTTTCAATATTTTGTATTTCAAATTTATATGAAGCAAGGAATTACAGAAGAGGGCTTGTCTTCTCCTTATCTTTTCTATTCTTTATTATTTTCAGTTCTTTTGAATGTCCATTTTTAAATTTCTAGGTATGACAGATGCCTCAAACCCTACAGCAGAATTTTACATTGTTTAGGTAAATGTCTAAAGTAAATGACAGCAAATAGAAATAATGTTTCATTTTCAAAATGTTTTCTCATACCCACTATTACTTCTTTCTGCCAGATTGTATCCTCCAGCACACTGATCACTGTTTTAGCAAAGTGCTATAATTTTGTACATTGTACTTTTGGAAATCATGTTAATCAGCATTTGGCCCAAGAATAGCTGAGTCAGATGGGGAGAGGAAAGAAAAGAATTGAAAATTACATGCTGGATGGCTATTTATGTGATACTTAAAAAATTCAGATGGGTTATATGCCACTATTTTTTCTCAAGTTCATAGGAATAATCAGTCTTATATTACTTTGCAGTAAATGGCATTTCTTTGGAAAAAAAAATGTAACTGGGTAACATTTTAATGAAATGTTTTAAGGAAAACATTGCTCTTCCCTTTTGTATACAGCACCCTAATCATTATTTTCAGTTTTAAAATATTTTTAGTGCTTATTAGAGAATCATTCTTGAATTTCTACTATAAAACTTAATTTTCAGCACCTCTTCATTAAAAGAATCAAAATAACCACAAAAATAATTCAAATTAACAGAGGAACCAAAAGCAAAGAAATGAAAATACTTTAAGGCTGATGAATATCTTAATTTGGACTAAACAATCGTTCCAGGTCCCTTCCAACTGAAACTATCGGACCATAAAATCAATACAGATAATATGTAGAAATCAATAGAAATAATACACCATGTAACAGGAACAAGGTATTTTCTCTAATCCAACTTAAAGGAAACAGAGGCTGTCAAAGTATCTTTTTTTTAAATAATCCTTTAATATTTTTAACATAAAACATATTTAAGATGTATATATGGTCCTAATCCTATTAATAACCTGTGGGGGTTGTTTTCAGGTCAAAATAATTTCATTATAGAAGGTAAATGCTTGTTTTCGCAGTAGTCATTTTCAACCCATTCTTAACCTTAGGTAGTTTTACTTTAATTCTTCTTCTCACTGGGACGTCAGTACAAATTCTTGAAAAAGCCTGATGCACTCAAGTTTTGGTATCATAACTTGAAAGGAGTCGTGGAGCAATGACACAGAGTGTGCACGTGCTCCACAGAGTAACCTGTGTAGTTTGTCTAATTTGGTGCTCTCAGCTTCCTCATGAGGGTTAGAGAGGGGCAGATCCTCATATCTTCACTATGGTGATCAGTGAGAGGACCTGAGGGAATGGCCTGAAGCTGTGCCAGAGGAGGTGTAGGTTGGATATTAGTTTCTTCACCCAGAGGGTGTTCAGGCCCTGGAACAGCTCCCCAGGGCAGTGGTCACAGCACCAAGCCTGGCAGAGCTCAAGTGCTCTTGGGAACATGGTGTGATTCTTGGGGATGGTGCTGTGCAGGGAAAGCAGGTCAATCTGATGATTCTGGTGGGTCCCTTCCAACTCAAGAGATTCTACAATTCTAATTCTTCCTGAAATAGCAGACTCACTGCGATCCCATTCAAACATGTCTGCTTACAGTGCCAAGACTCACCCTCACTCACAAGCTGGGAATTCATCTTTTCTGTTTCAGTAACTTTGGTTTCGGCTGTTTTTTTCAGCTTCTTTCTCTAAGGAGAGGTGTGGGTCAAAAAGGAAATGTCAAACTCAGACTACCCATGAGGGCAAATAATTCTTCATTTTACCAGCAGTAATCAGACATTTGGTGTGTCTGCAAGGATGGTTTAGTAGTGTCTTTGAGACTGCTGTTGAAACTACAGTAAATGACAGGTGATGTAAAGACCATAAAAATGATAAGATAATTCTTTAAGGTAACATTAAAAACCCAATATGGAAGGTTTTCACAGAAACAGGATTTTGGATCGGACAAACTGACAGTTGTTGAAATTGCCCTTGTCAAATAGTCAAAATAGCATTCAGCTTGTAGCTCATCTTAAAAGGTATTCAGGAAAAGAATTTTTCTTTGAAAAGAGAAAAAAGTCACACTGGAAAATGAGAGAAGGAGAAAGGAAAAGAGCTTCACTAAAGTTAAGTCTCTTATAAAGGTGAAATGTTTTGGGATTTCTTTTCAGATACAGTTTACTTGAGTTTAATACTACTTCCACCACAGTAACAAAGGACACAGCAATATATTTCAGCTAAAATTATTTGGAAAAGTGAATTCCTAAATTCAATTCTAATTTGGTGCGCAAGTAAAAGATAGAGATAAATAATAAATATGAATATGCGCATATATACATATATATATATTTATGCATACATATATGCAGAGTATAAAGTATTTGAAATTTTGTCATAAATATTCTGTAGTATAACTGCAGAGATTAACAATCAAATTAATTTGTAACTGCAGTATTTCAAATGAACAGAGCATAAAAAAAAGAATTGGACTAGGAGTTTGTCTTTTCACACACAGCATTTGTTACTAAGTACATTTCACAAAGTTAGGAAAATTAAAACTAATTTAATTCTGTAATTCAATAATGCAGAAATGTTATTTTTGAATTGCAAATCTCTTGCCTGTTTTTTCTTACTTTACTGATCAAAATAAAATATCATAGTCCTTTTTTCACTAAAAGACTAAAGAGATTTCTAAATTTCATTCTGTCTAATGCACTATCAACAGAATTGCTTTCTAAATTACAGTTACACAACAAAATGCTCTGAAGTCAAAGTACTTTTCAAGTGTCAGCAACAGCATAATTTGAAGTTAATGTAGATGTCCAGACATAATTCACTGACTAAATTTAACTTACAAGACCTTTAGGAACTACAATTCATGAGAAGAATTAAATTTGACTCTGATAGCCAGGCTGACGTTGCAGGATATTATTTAAAGTAATTTTATATTTTACTTGTTATGGTATTCTTTAGCTACACGAACAGTTCTGAAACAAGATATATATACTTTTTAAAGCACAGTGAAACACTGAAACAGTATAGAAGCTAACAATTCTGACAAATATTTATTAATACCTGACATAAAAATATACTTCAATATATTTATGTTGGATGCATTAATACACATACATGAATATTAATAATAAACAAGAAAGTTGAGGAAAAGTTATTGGAAATTGGCATTTGCCATATTGAAATAAGTACACCTTTTCTTTATTTCTTTATAAACTGGCTAACATAAAATAGAAATAGGCTACTGAACTGTCAAAAATGCTATTACATTCTAGGTTTGATAGGAGCAGATTTAATTCCCATCTTCAATGATGATAGAATAGTTCGGCAATTACCTTTTTAAAACACATTCCTTTGTAAGTGATAATTAGCTTAATGTCAGTAAAACTTAACCTGTTAGGAAATGTTGTAATGACTAATTACTAGATACCACTCTGACAGATGAATATTGGGATTTATTTTTCTCTAATTGAGATTACTGCGTTGCTTTTTTCAGTTTAACTTAAAGGACATAAGGATGTGTCCTTTTTTTGCAGAGTTATTATGTGTTGATTGCTTTATAAAACAAAATAAATCTTTTGGGGATTTCTACTCTTCCTCCTTCTATCTTCTATTTTTTTTCCCCAGTTGGGAATTCTAGATGGCATCTCACCTGACAGCTATCTCACTAGAATTTTAACTATGGAATATAAGCCTTTACTGATGTATAAATACTTACACTTCATATTTCCCACTATTCAGTATCACAAGCAAGCACTCTTGGGCTTCAGTATTGGTTTTGTGTGGCCAGGTTTTGATAGCAGGGGAGCAACACGGGTGGCTTTCTGTGAGAAGCTGCCAGAAGCTTCCCCATGTCCAGCAGAGGATACTGCGTCCATCTAGGATGGATGTGCCACTGGTCAAGGTGATGCCCATCAGTAATGATAGTAACACCTCTTTGCTGAAGTATTTAAGAAGAAAAAAGTTATTGGTGAGAACAAGTGAGAGGAACAGCTCTGCAAATACCAAGGTCAATGCAGAAGGAGGGGCAGGATGTGCTCCAGGCACCAGAGCTGAGATTCCCCTGCAGCCCCTGGTGCAGCCCATGGTGGGGCAGCTGTGCCCCTGCAGCCCATGGAGAACCACAGGGATGCAGAGACCCACCTGCAGCCATGGAGGAGACCATGCTGGAGGAGGTGGATGGCTGAGATGAGTCTGTGATCCGGTGGGAAGCCTGTGCTGGAGCAGAGTCCTGGTGGGGACCTGAAGACCCATGGAGAGAGGAGCCCATGCTGGAGCAGGTTTGCTGGTGGGACTTGTGACACTGTGGGGGTCCCACACTGGAATAAGGCTGTGCCTGAAGGACTGCACCTGTGGCAGAGTGACCCACATGTAGCAGTTTGTGGAGAGCTGTTGCTCCTGAGGTGGACTCACATTGGAGAAGTTCATGGAGGATGGACTCCTCTCCTTGAGCAGGAGCAGAAACAACCCATAATGAGCTGGCCATAAGCTCGTTCCCGTCTCCCTGTGCCACATGGGAAGGTAGAGCTGGGACAGGGGGGAGGGGTGGGGGAAGGAGTTTTTAAGGTCTTATTTTATTTCTCATTGTCTTCTTATTTTATTAGTAATAAATTCAATTGTTATCTCTAACTCTAGCCTGTTTTGCCCATGACAGTGTTTGGTGAGTGATCTCTCCCAGTCCTTATCTCAACCCATGAACCCTTCAATATATTTTCCCTCCCCTGTCCAGCTGCAGAAGGCACCTGGAATCCAGCTGGGGCCAACCCAGTACAGCTTCCCTGCATATCTGAAGTTAGGAGTCATTGTTTCCTCTTGTTATGACAGTCATTTAACCTCAGAAATTTACAGCCAAAATTGTTGTGTGTTTTATCCCAAAATGAAGGGATTAGCAAATACTTAGTGTTTGTTTCATATTTTTACAGCAAAATAAAATAGAGGAACTTCAAAAATTAATAATAATAAAAAGCTAAATTCCAGGCAAAATCACAGGGAGAAACCCAGAGAAGGTATAGAGCTTTTCAATAATTTAGTACTTATTTTGACAAGTAATCAAACCAAGGGCTATTGGTAGAAAATCTACTAAGGAGATTTTAGTAAATTAAAAAACAAACAAACAAACAAAAAAAAACCACAAACAAACAAACAAACAAAAAAACCTACATTTCTAAGTAATTTGTAAACACGTGGCACAACGATGTGGAACAACCATCCATTGCCATCAACTGCCTGTAATAAAAGCAATATCTTCTATCTTCCTCCATTTCAGATATCAATGGAAAAATGTGAAAAAGATGATAAATAGATTAAAGTGGATTTGGAGACACTATTAGGTTTTTTCCCCATAAGGCCATAAGGTCTGACTTCTCTGCTGCAAAATAAATACTTCAAAATAAACTTTAAAAAAATATTTGTTGTAATAATATATGTAAATGTTATATAAAAAAAATTCCACTGAACTTTGACTGCATGCATTGTTCAGAGTGTAATACATAGAATCTAAGGGATATTATGACTGAACTCCAAGGAAAACAAGCCTGTACACAGCAGGGCTTCTTATTGTGCTATTAATGCGTCAATGAGAAGGATATAATGTTTCTCCCACAATCTGCAAACTATTTTATTGTCAGTGCTGAAAATTAGACTGTAACTACCATAAATAGATGTATCTTATTATATACATATATTAAAGTATATCTTCAAGTCTCAACATATGTGTATGTATTCAAAGACTCAAGATCTTGAGGCAGACTGCCTTCATCCTTCTGTGCATACAGATTTATTTAATAGGTACTTTCATCAGGGAGGTCCTGAACAAAAGACAAAAACATGCACTTTTTTCAGGACAAAAAGTGCCAGGACCACAGTGTTCATATGGTGTGGGCACATCACCTTGGATCCAGAACATGCATTTTCTCATTAGCTATTCCATCTTTGTAAGTAAGGTTCTAAATTCAATAACTCTCACTGGCAGGCCAATTTGTTTTTAACAGCTACTCTCTTTGCAAGACACCTTGTACTGCAGTCATGGGGTTTTATTCATTTGAATCATACAGCTAAATATAATTATAGCTGTCAATTACTTTGTACTTTCAAAAACACAGAAAATGTCTTACATTGTATATAAGGCACCATTAGTGGAATTGTTTCCTTCCTAATTGGCAGAGGTTGGAAGTATTCTTCAGGCTTTTTGGATTTCTTCTGTGCTTGCCCTCCCTCCATACTTTTCTTTAGGAAATAAAACAAACATTAATTTTATCAAATGACATTTATATGTAAATACTTCAAAGAGCTGGCAGTGCCAACCAGATATGGACTATAATAATCTGACGTAAGGCATGAGAACTCCAAAAAACCCGATTTACTTATGCAATCTTTGACACAGTTAACCTTAAATTCTTCACTAATATGTGGGAGAGCTTCAACAGAAAAGGTAAACCACCTCCTCATCAGGACTAACCTACAGCTGCCCTGGTTAGGACAGTCTGAAACATGCCCTCAGTTAATAGGAGGGAAATACAGAGCTCCTGTACTCTCACTCTGGGTACAGTGAAGAACAGGAATATATGTGGGGATGGGGGAGAGGGGAATGGGATTGCCTGGACATTTTTCCTTTCCATCTACAGTTAAAAGAGATAAATGAGCCCTGAAATAATCTTGGAAAGCAAAAGTCAAACTAACCTTCTGCTAATGAAGGAGTCCTCTTAAAGCTACCTCCTAATTAAGTTACATCTCTTAGACAGAATCGCACTCCAGGGGCCTTTAAAATACAATCTTTCCCTTTATTCCTCAAGCCTGGAGGTGACAGATGTATTTAGCATTTGTTAAACCCTAGAAATGAGGCATGAGTTAGTCCCTGCAGTAAGGTGTGTGTGTTCTGCCTCCATTTACACATCTGCACTCCTTTTCCTAAGCCCACAGAGGCACCTCCCGGCACCCAGTGGGGCATTTTATGAGCAGGCTTGGAGCTTACCCTTATTCTCACTGGCTTGCTTCTCAAACACATTGACAGAAGGCACCTCTTGGTGAATCAACAGGGTGTTTTCAACCTTAGATTGTTCCACACACCTTATGGTTATCTCACCAGCGTTAAGATGTGTTATTCAACTTTACTTTCAGAGACATAGCTTATTATTGAATTTTTCTCCTTTCTTCTCTTCCTACAGGATGTCTGAATGCCTATTCTGTTTCAAGCAGCAAGGAATCATCAGCTGACTGGGGCTTGGGAAGGTTTTCTGATTTGAGTTTTCTCTTTTTTCCACCGGTTTTTCATGTCTGAGAGCAGATTTGGGATATATCTGTAAATTTGCATCATTGTGCTGACTCCCACCAGAACTATGTCACCAAGCACATATAACTTCAATAATTATTAAATGTTTCTAATACAGTCTTTGGAAATAAGCATTCCTTGGAGAATTTGTTACAACAAACTAACCTCCTTTCATAAACCTATGATTCAATAATAAAGATTTCATAGCTCACCTTTGTAGTGGTAATTTTATTTACTTGATATTTTAAAATATACTTCCTAGAAACTCACCTGGTAGTGGTTGCAAAATTGCATTAAAATTTATAAACAGATGGTTCTCCCAACTTGCTGGCTATCAAATTCATATATCATCACCTTCTCAGAGGTGGTTAACATAAAACAGAAATGTTCAGCAGCTTTTAATAACCATTGGCTACAAAAACTATATTAAGTATATGAAGACAGCTTTCAGCAGCAAAATATTTGCAAATATATTCGATCTCTCCAGAGTATTAGCCTCAACTATTGGCAGTGAATTTAAATTATATTCACAAGATTTTAAGGGAGTCAAAATGCTACAGGAAAACAAAATAATTTTACAGAATTTACAGAGTTTTACAAAAGAATTTCAATTATGTATTACAAGTGAATATAATGTCTCATAACTACTGCAAATCTTTATTCACTTAAAATAAAACACCTGTACTATGGAATTTAGAAGTTTAATATTGTAAAATGACAGCTTTCTACAATTATTGAAAATACTGAATTACGTTGCCAGATTCCATCTGGATCCTATTTTCAGAATATCTACATCACAGATATTCCAGCTGAAAAAAAAAATACATCATTAAGCCCATGAAAGCCTAATGGTATATGAAAAATATACCAGATACATGAAAAATCCATAGTAAATGTAATTTGGAACGGCTCTATTGCTGAGGTGAGGCATGGCCTTGCTTCTTAGAGGCAAGAAAGTCGTCTTGCTTTTTAAGCTAGGTCAGAGAATACAACTGAAAATCATTCATCTTTTTTTGAAAAATGCAGTTGAGGTATTTTCTTCAAGGTATATGACCTCTACAATGTATCTAGCAACACTGTATCATAGCAAAATGTATTTTAAGAAGTAATTTAAAAAGTAAAATGGAGTTTAAGGTGTCCCTGCCCATGGCAGGGGGGTTGGAACTAGGTGACCTTTAAGGTCTCCTTAAACCCAGACCATTTCATGATTCTATGATTCTGTGATGATGATAAACTTCTGATCCAGTGTCCCATATATAGGAGTATCAGGCAACCTGAAAAAAATATGAACCTCTAACTGATGTGAAGATCAAAAAATTGTGAATTAACCATTCTTGGATGAAAGATGAACTTTCATCAAGAAGTGCTTCAAGAATGTTTTTCAAACTAGTCACATGTTCCAGACAGCAAATCACTACATGGAATATTAAAGTTCACAGAAAGAAAAAATTTGCCTAAAAGATCATGGGGAAGGGTCTAAAAAACTGGTAAAATATACAAGTAAGCATCTTAATTTCTGTGGACAATGCAAACAATCTAGAGGTAATCGATTCACTGGTTTGCACATACTTACCAAAAGAAAGTATCATTTGCTGATTTAACACAGTATTTTATTCTTTCTAAGAACAGGGAGAGAATTTTGCAACTCAAACACTATCTGTCCACAAGAAATAATATCTGAATTTACTATTAGTCTGGTATTTTACTGAGACTAAAATCTTTTCTCTACGTAATAAAAAAAAAATACTTTTCCTTGCAGATAGAATTGAGATCACATGAGCATTTGCTTGATTAAATGACTGTAATGTAAAAATGAGTTAATGAATTAGGAAAAAATAGGAAATCATATGAGACGCTAGCCTAAGAATTAAAAGGTAATTAAAAAAAATAAATCCTAAAAGTCTTCTCTATTGCTAAAGTGGAAAACTAGAGAAGGAATACATAAAGTATTGAATATAATATTTAAAAATATTTATGTGAAGTTGCAAAATGAAACTACAGAATTTTAAAGAAAAATAGATTTTAAAATAATTCAGCTTTTAAATTAAAAAGAAATTAAAATGTTCTTTCCAATGCCTGCGTACAGGATAATTTTGCATATACAAGAAGCTGAAAGCAGAACACAGCAGATCTTCACCAGGACATGTGTTTGCAGTCTTGGGAACATGCAGTAGTAGCTCTGCTTCTCTGCAGTGCTCCAAGCTTTAGGGATTGAACATCAGTCTGGGAACTCCCCACCTATCAAAACTTGATGATAGATTCCGAGATGCCCCTGAAATAGGCTTAACAAAATAATCTTGTAATGCAGAACAGCAGGAAGGATGGGAAGAACATTTAGGATCTAATTTAGGGAGTTCTGAGTTTTGCCTGCCTCTTGATGCCATGGCAGCAGGATGCACTGAGTTCTGATCAGCTCCTAGAATCAGTCTCTCAAGCACTGGTGCTCTTCTAGAAGAATTTGACTGTGGATGAAGTGCTGGCAATCAGTAGGGTCACTTAAGGGTGACCATGACTAAAGAGCCACGCCTCTGCAGGACATGCAAACACTTCAGAGATGACTTACAATCCAAAAGACATGTTTTGGGAATCCTTAAATGAGGCTTACATTGCTTTGAATCTATGAAAGTAACATAAGGGAGCAATCACATGAAGTAAAAGTACACCCATGTTCTTTAGAAAAGCACTTTAATTCAGTTGTTCCAAACCAGTAGATCAGGCAGCGCTGCAACTCTTAAATATTTTTATGGTTTTCAGTTACACTGAAATCCACGTTGGTAATTAAAATTTATGTGATGATTCCAGTGCATCAAGCAGTCATGGATGTAAAAAAAAAAATATATATATATATACACATATATATACACATATATATATATATATCTCCAGCATCTTATTCTACTTATTTGAGATGAATTCCTTAACTCAAGGCATTAGGTTACTTTTTTGAACCTGAACACCCAGATTAATACTTTAGTGACAGTAAAGCAGACAGTATAAGCATGCCCTAGAGCTTTTACCATGAATCAAACTTGGTTTTCTGATCTTACCAGCATGAACAGCTTGTAAATGCCGTTCCCAAAAGACTGTAGCTGTCTTACGGCTGGATAACATTCTGCCTGGAAGCCTCTGTCTGGAACTGCTGACAGGGTTTCTTGCTAGTACATTTCTTAAAGCTTAAATATCCATTTAACTGTGACTGACTAGTTGGGATACAGAATGACCACTGAGATGCCTTCAGAGTACTCTCTTCCATTTTTCTTACTTTGTATAAATAAAATTCTTCCCGTTGTTCTCCACAGAGAAATAAAAATAACAAGTTCCGAGCTTTTAAGTCTAGCTTCTCTTCCTTTACTTTCCTTCAAGGTATCAACCTTTGAAAATGTTAAGGGAAGCATCCATCAAGGATACACAGGAGTTAGAATGCTCTCTTCTCCCATTCTAATCTGAGAAAGAGCAGGCATCCTATCACCATGACTACACCCTCTGATGAGACGTTTCTCCCACAGGCCATTTATGTTAAGTGAAAGCACTAGAAAACAGAAGTCAAAAATATTGCATTTCTGTAAATTGGCCTGATATGGAAGCTGGGAAATGAGCCTAGCCATGAATGCCATCAAAGTGACTATTTATATAATCAATAATCATTCAGAAGAAAATGAAAAAATTGTTGAAAGAGTAACAAAGTAGAATGTTTCTATTCTCTCTGTACGCTTACATTAAATAAACAATAAATGAAAGGAAATGAAAGAGGATAGTCACAGTGGGTTGCCATTAGAAAGATGTAGCCATTTAGATAGAACACTGTTGAAAGATCACAAAATAAAACAGGAGCGTGGGGTTTTTGGCCTTGTTCATTTGCTCAGTTTTTAAAGAAGATGCCAATCTCTGAATAAGAGAAGAAAAAGATACTATCGGGCACAGGATTTAAGTGAAGGAATTATCGAAAGGAAAACATCAAATGTTGGAAATCAACAGAATAAACAATCAGACAAGTGAAATTCAGCAGAAGAATACTTACAATGATAGAACAACTGAGAGCAAGACCCACAGTCATGGCCAATAGCCACTTATGGTCAAACACAAGGGAAAGAATAGACAAGCTGAAAATATGGGGTAAAAAAAAAAAAAAAGGACACAATTGTTTCATTACTCGGGCAATAATGAGCATAGAACAGAAATTACAATTTGTAGGAGAAAGTCTATGCTAGAAAAATGCTGGTCTGACTACAAAATCAAAAACAGAAACTGAGGAAATCTGATTTATGCACAGTGGTGTCTTATGTGTCAATACTTTACTATATGCATCAGGGACCATATTTCAAAGAAAACCAGCATGAAAAATGATTAACACTATCAGATTGACTCCAACAAGTACTTGTTTCATGCTGCTTTGGCTTTGTGCAAATATACAGAAATTCGAGCAGATTTATTTTCATAATTTAAATTTTTGTGAGGTTGCTTTACTCACACGTTCTTTCACTTCAGTTTTTCCTTGTGTTTTGTTTCTTCCATATGACTCCCTAGCTTTTGGGCTTGAGGAAGAAAAAATTATATCATACATGTTAATTTTTGTGTATTTATAAACACATACTTGGGCCTTGCAAGCAGTGTAAAATAAATGCATTCTACTTAAGTCACATGTTAGACTGTTTTATGTTATCAGATTGTTGACCATATGAGATATGGAATTATTGAGGGGACAGGAGAAATTGTTAATAAAGAGGAACAGGCCACTGGAACTACATATTGAATGAAGAGAGGCAGATCAGAGGATGACACAAAAACAGGTGTTACATATATAAGAACTATTCCTTTAAACCTGATCTGACCATTGAATTCAAAGGATATTTATATACTACAGTTCCAATTACAGAAAATCTACCTATCCTGTGGAAATGTAATAGAATAGTTCATCCTCCTTAATCCATGGGGTATTTATATACCTCTCCTCTCTTCTCCTATTTCCACCCATTTGATTCAGATATTTCTGGTATTGAGGTGCTCAGAACCGTACACAATAATAGATGTGTAGTCTAGCCAGTAAAATAGGGTTTGCCGTCTCTGAACAGTGACGTGATGCCCTTTTTCTGCAGGCAGCATTAATTATAAAATATTGCTCTGAACACTTTCATTCTATCATACAGCTTAGTGGGAAGGAAGCTCATCCTGCCATTTCGGCATCCCACTCTGAATTGCACTGCAATCAGAGAAGTGTGAAAAGGACAAGCATCCAACAAGAACTTGAAACATAGGGATATTTTAAAATGTATTTATTAGTACGCTGTTTAATATGCATGTAAGTGGATACAGATGTCAGTTTCTCTGTGCTACATAAATTGGGGTGATGAATATTTTTAATTTTGCTTTTGAAAGCTTTTTTTCACAAGATTCCAGATTGTCCCTATATATGGAAATATTAAATTATATTAGGAAATTGTGCAAAGATATCTTTAGTGTGCACAGTTAATATTTCTGTCATGATTAAAACATCTCTTTAAAACTATATCATCAGGTCAGAAAATGGCTGTAAATGTCCACAGCCTATAAAAATCCTCACGAACACTACTGTTGCCAACAGAATATTTAGACTTGTACTTCATGTCATAGCATTTCATAGGTGCATTAGAAGGTAACTGCTTTTTTGCCTACTCAAATAGTAATGCCATTAAATCCCTATTTTTGTAACAGATAAACAGATATTTGCCTTCACCAGTCCTTTCCTCAATTCTCAAAAAGCCAAAATACACAGAACATCCAAATTAAGATAATTTTTGGAAATCTTTTAATGTAATATTTGCAATGCTCTTCTGAAATACTCTGACATATTAAAATGTTTTAAGGTAAACATTAAAATATTTTTACCATTTATTTCACTACATAAATTCTCTATTCCTATGGAACTTATTATACAGTTACTTCCTTGTAATTAATAACCTGGGACTTTTCCCCCCCCCAGTTATTTTTAACTATTGATTAGATGACAATGCCAAGCAAATTACTAAGTTTGCTCCACTTCAGAAGAAAACTGTGTGTGGAAGATTGCTAATCTATACACTGCCTCAGGAAGCAAGATATGATCCAGTCCAGATGAAGGTGATTCTGAGTCAGTTACCAAATATTACCTTCACAGCAGTGAGAAAAACATTGGTTTGTCCACAGTTAAAAAACACTATAAATCAATATACTTAAAGAGAAACTTCATCTTGTCATGAAGAAGCATGTTTTAAGGCAATATATTAAAATTTATCAGTGTAAATTTCTATGCAAATTCCAGCAGAGTAAAATATACCTCTAAGATACTGAATTACAGACTTGTAGAATTTTGCCAATATATGTCATTTGTCTTCATGTCACCTTTAAAAGGTACTGATTCTGTCATAAACTAATTCAAAACCAACTAAAACTTCACAGGTGCTATAACAGGCTCTAAGACCCATGTACATGTTTTTTGATAAGTGGTTCTATTAGAGCTATACAGGACTTCTTTTTCACACCCTTACTTTCTGGTGCTGAAATCACTAGCATTCTTAAATCAATCTGCTGTGGTTTTTCATTCTTTTCTATTTTAGGATACAAACATTTTCCATAGAATCTAGGAAGTATCTAGAATATATCTTAGTTAAAATTAAAATAAGGCATTAATGTCGGCGCTGCAAGATGTTAACCATGCTTAAAACCAAAATTTCCAGAACTTCCTAAATATGTACTAATTGTAAATTCTTAGCTTTGAGGATCCTTCTTACAATGAAATCCTATCAATTCCTGTCTGAACACACATCATTATGACTGAAAATGCATACTGACCTGTGGGAAGGTTATTATCTAAACTTTATAATCAGAAAATTGATCAATGCTCATTCAATCTCACTCTGCTACCTAGTACCTGTCTGCAGAGTTGATAAGACATGTAAGAGTACAAAGGTGCATTTTATCACTTACTTGAATAACACCTTTTAGGGGTTTATCAAACATACTATCTTCCCTGAATTAACACAAAGAAAGGGGCATTCTATTTTAACACTATTATTACTTGTCTGTTATTAACAACATTTGGCACCAGAAAAAATCCAGTTTAAAAATAATGATACTTTAGAAATCTTTACACCAACATTATATGAACTTAGAATGTTGTTGGAAAAAGAAGTTCAGTGATTTATTATTTTCCACATATACTACAAAACCTGAAGGACATTTTGTGTTAAATTTTAACATAATTCTGTATAGATTATAGATTGCTCCCATTTATTTGATCCTTTCAAATTTGGAAGTAACTGCATCTGAAATACTCCCACACACTTTGGCAGCTTTTTCCATGCAAATTTATAGCCAGAAATATGTCTGAAAATTTTGCATATGTAGAAAAGCTTGTATTTTGCTTGTAAGCTTTTTCATCTCAAAGGAGCTCCATGGAAGAATCACACCTGTCTTTTTTATTACAGTGTAATAAATGAGTAACTACTCAAAGGGACTCCAGGGAAATCAGTCAAAGTAATTTATAAAGTTATACTCAACTTATTTTTAAGTGTCTAAAGCTGTTATTGTGAAATATGCTAAGTGCAAATGCCAGGCAGAAGAATCTCTACAGAAAGCCAATAAATATTGAATAAATAGTCTCTATCACTTTTACCAGCGTCTAATTTGTAGAAACCACTGTTTTACTGCTACAGATATTTCATTTTCTGTTCTGCAAAATATATTCAAACATATCAGAAAATAAACATACAAATTCTGATTTTGCAAAAACAGTTAATGTTTGCAAAAGTAGTAGGTTCCATCTGCTTCCATGGAAAATAGTTAACCCTTGAAATAATTTTCTTACATGTTCTCAGTCATTATTGTAACACATAGACATGCATTATATTTTACTTATTCTCTTTTGTTAATCCCTTCATGCATTTTGTTTCATTTTTAAAAATTTAACTGTTCCATATTACCTCCTTGAATTTAGCTTAATGGTTTAAAAATATTTAACTCTCTGTACAGTAAAGTGCAGATGATTACCATTAAATCCATTCTATTAATAGTTGTTCTATTTATAGTTGATTGACATCAAGGAACTTCTTGGGACATCCAAAGTGTAATTTTTAGTAAAATTTCCCATTGACATTAAATATTAATTTCTCCATATTATTAGAATTTTTTTTTCTTTAAAATCCCCCAATTGACACATAAATTAGAGTGAATATGCCTCATTCCTCTGAAATCCTCTAAGTCTGGCTTATCCTCATGTGCACTCTACAGCTGTCAGGATTTTCACAGATTTCCTGAGAACAATTTTGCTAATTTTTTTGGCACTTTGAGACATGGATTTTTTCAAGCATAATATCTGTGAGTGAATATCCAGACAGCGTAGTCTGAACTTCAGGATTTTCCAGTAAATAAGTTAAACTGTATAGAGGGAAGTAGTCTTTAGCATCAGCTATTATTTATGAATTTGTTTTCAGGTATTGTATGAGGCTTAAACATTTACAAATCAAAACCCTACATTGGTAGCGAAACTTGAAAACACAAGACACAAGTGTGCCCTACTATCAGATAAATACTTAAGAATTAAATGCAGATTTTATTTATTGCTCTCTCTGCTAATGTACAGCAATAAAACTAAAATTCTACACAGAAAAATGTTGCATTTATTGCCTTTAAAGGCTACTGCCTGAATTACATTTATGCCTGTCTTCAAGCACCTGCATTTCCAAGGCAGAAACTTAAGCTCTGTAACTCATCAGTGAATATGGACATTTATCTCCAAAGGACAAATCGAAAATAATGACTGAGCAACCTTTCCGGATATTTCTGGACTTTTGCCTGCCCCCTGTGTGCTGTGTAAGATTACTGAGGGGGTTAGTCAACATGAGCTTCTTCGTACCAGGTCACACCTTGCCCATTAGTTTCTTAGAGTGATCAGGTCATTAGAAAGCTGTTCAAGAGTATGACAAATTGAAATTAGTACTTCAATATTTAATTATTCCAGTCATTTGTTTCTCCAGAATATTTGGAGCTAGAAGTAATATCTTTCTATTTATTTGTATCTAATAAATTTTCCTTCCATGAATTTGTATGTAGAGTTTTTTAAACCCGTAGGATTTTGGCATCCCTTGTATACTGTGACTTTGAGTTACAGAGTTTAAGAGCACACACCTTGAGCAGTTACATTTTGTTGAGGGATTGAACTTGCCACCCAAAATATTTAAGTGATATACAGGTGCATGGATACATTAATGTTTCAGGTTGGATCAGAAATGTGCTTCTGAAGGAAATCTGATCATTCACACTCACCAGGCTTGGATTCGATATGGCAGGGAGGACTCAGTGCATTGCTGTATTGCTTTTGGGCAAGACTGACCTGGAAGATGAGCCCTGTGAAGGCACTGAAATGGTTCCACCCACAAAGCAGCATTTCCATCAGCCCACAGGACCCAGCTAAGAGCTATGCTTCTACTACGCCACATTACTTGCTCATTTCTACATAGCTTACGTTACCTAGGGGATTGTGGAACAGAATTACATTCCATCCTCTTTTAGGGAGTCTTTCTTCATTTTGAAGCTAAATACAGCAGTACTTTCATAAGATCACAGGTTACTACAATCTGTCTTTCTATACACCAGTTTGGTTCCCTCCCTGAGAATTAAATAGTATTTCCTGCCAGGAGGAGCATCTCAAAAGTCCATGTATGCCCAGAATAAAGGACAACATCAGACATTTACTTTCCCTTTTTCTTCCCTTAGGGAGAAAAAGAGAACAGTATTACTACTCCTTTTTTACTGAAAGTCACAGCTGGATTGGCTTGTAACTAAGGGGTCCAACCATAGTAACAGTTCCATTGCACTGACTGTTTGGATATGGTGTCCAAGACATTTTGACATCTATGACATACTCTTGAGCTTTTTTTTTTTTTAACTTTAGAGATAAGGCAAATTCTAAGATTGCAAGACATCTCACTACAGGGATACCAGTGATTTCTTAGAAAAGGAACTAGCTGCTGAATAGTTGAAATATTCTTACAGGTGTACTACATTATGTGGGCAAGAATAAGTTCAAGGAAAAAAGAAGTATAAACCCCACAGCCTCCTAAAATACTACTTTACGAATTTAATCTCTTTCAACAGTAACCAAAGTCATCTTCCTTTCTTTCAATATTGACATCATGTCACAGAATGCTGCAGACAATGATAAACATTTTCATACATATTTTCACTTCTTTATTGATGTCATTCAGAAATCATATCCTTCACTCAAGACTAAGAAAGACAAAATTATAAGAATTGTTAGATATATTAGGACGGTCAAAGTGAAATATGAATAATGAATTCAATAGCAAGTTGATCACTTGACAGTCTCTACAAATACACAGAAAAGACATTATGTCATATTTCTTCTACTTTTTACCAATTCACCAGGAGTAGCAAGATTAAAAAAAGTGAGAGGTGCCAAAAGGATTTGTTGATGTTCAGCCTCCCATTGCTCATAAAAAAAAAATTGAGCCAGGAGATCACTTTATAACAAGGTGATACTGGCCTACTAACTCTAAATACTACTATAAGCACTTTCTCCGAATGCCCAGGGTATTCAGTTCTCCCTAGGTTTTTTGTGGAGCTATTTTGTTTGCTTTGGTGGATTTGCCCGTTCTTTTGTTTTTGGTTTTTGTTGCAGTTTTGGGGTTTTATTGTTCTTTTTTTTTACTTTTTTGTTTGTCTTGGCTTTTTTTGTTCAGGTTTTGTTTGTGGGTTTGTCTTTTTCCCCCCAGTCTAAATATTTTGACATCTGCACAGATCTTTTAGAGTTTCTTTTTCCCCTGATATCAGATGCAATAGAGATTATGTTAATGTAAAAGATTGGAGGAGAGAAACAAAACAAAACAAAACAAAACAAAAAAAAAGGTAAAAGCCATGGGAGCCATGGGTTAAGATAAAAAGCAGAAGAATGAAAGGAAAATAATAATGATAGAAGAATGTACAGATGATGCACCATGCAATTGCTCATCACTGGCTGACACATGCCCAACCTGTCCCTGAATAGAAGGCTGCCACCCCCAGACCAACTGCCCTCATTTTACTGTTCAGCCCATTCAGCATGGTGCCATATGGTTTGAGATATCCCTTTGGTCAGTTGAGATCAGCTGACCCAGCTATGTCCTCTCCCAGCATCTTGTGCACCCCTGGCCTCTTTGCTGGCAGGACAGTGGGAATAGCAGGAAAGTTTTTGCATCAATGTCACCCCTGCTCAGCAACAACTAACACATCAGTGTTACCAGCACTGTTCTCATCCTAAATCCAAAACATAGCACTACACCATCTACCAGGAAGAAATTAACTCGAACCCAGCTGAAAAAAGGGCAGCAAATAATACCTCAAGAGACCCAAAATCACCTCTCTACCTTACTGCTTATTTCGAGTCTGTTTATTCCTACCAACTCAGCCACACATATGGGCTTCTTTATGGTAAGATTTGGATTAAGGTACCTAAACCACATATAAGTAACCAAACGTCCCTGAATTCGGGGCATTTGGGGCAAGTGAACTGAAAAAAGCAAGATCTGTGATATGTGGAAATTGTTGGTGCTGAGTCTGTGCACATGTGAAAGCAGAAAATTAATTGCTAAGAGAACATATATACACAAGTTGCCCTCGTGTTAAATGAGAGAGAGGAAAATAAAAAATGGATGAGAAGAAAGGTCAGTTTGTGATAAGGCTGACAGAGGCTATCAGAATATTAGACAAAGTGACAAGAAGAAAAGAAGGAAGAAAATAAAAATTCAGGAGATGGAGGAGAAAAGAGTGTGAAGCAAGAAATTCTGCACTAGCTGAGCTGTCAAGTTACAATGGAAAAAAAAAATTACATCCCACACTTTGAAGTTAGCATACCAAAATAGCTTATACAGAAGAACTGGGAGATGAGAAAAATATTCCGGTGACCAGACATTTCTTAAGAATATTTTATGATAAGAACCAAATTTAGAATTTTGACAAGATTTTTAAACTACATAATTTTTCGTTTTCCTTATTAAGCTTTTGTTCTCAAACCACCAAAGAAAATGGAGTATCTCACCTTGCCTCTTTCTACCTTCCTATTAATTTCCTGAGGAATTAAATAAGGCCAGGAGCATAATCACCATTAGATGATATGCACAAATCACACTCTTACTTGGTTTACTAATATGGTGGTAGAACATACTGTTCTGCAATTCTAAGGTTCAACACTAGTCTTTCTACTGTTGATCACTAATCTGTATGTATATTAAGTAAAGGACTAGTCAGTTTTTGGAGAAAATCTGCCCCTGTATCCTGGGACATCCTGTGACAGTCCATACCCAATAAGAGGTAGAGTTACTGTTTAGACAGTGTGTAACCCAAGCTCTATCACCACAACAGGACAGAGATAGCAGCTAATCCTCCTAAAGCCAGACAACATCATAAAAAAAGTAACATCTTCAATGTTGCATTACATTAGGCTTATTAGCAAGCCTAAAACTTTGCCTGTTGATGCCACATCTCAATTCCTGTGTCCAGTTTTGGGCCCCTCACTATGAGAAAGATATTGAGGAGCTGGAGAGAGTCCAGGGAAGGGCAATGGAGCTGGGGAAGGGTCTGGAACACAAGTCCTGTGAGGAGCAGCTGAGGGAGCTGGGGATGTCTAGCCTGGAGAAAAAGGAGGCTCAGGGGAGACCTCATCACTCTCTACAAGTGCCTGAAAGAAGGTTGTAGCCAGGTGGGGGTCAGTGTCTTCTCCAAGGCAGACAGCAACAGGACAAGAGGAATAGCCTAAAGGTGTACTAGAGGACTTTTAGATTTAATTTTGGGAAAAGTTTTTTCAGTAAGAGTGATCACACATTGGAACCGGCCATGTAGATAAGTGGTGGGATCATCATTCCTGGAAGTATGTAAAAAATGTGTGGCTGTGACACCTGGGGATATGGATTAGTGGTGAACATGACAGTGCTGTGCTAAGGGTTGGATCTGATGATCTCTGATGAACTTTTCCAATCTGAATGATTCTGATTCTATGATCACCAGGTACTGTCTCTGAGAATGTGAGACTTTTAAGTGCATTTAATTTCTCTATTTATACCCTTTTGATTTTAGTTTTCTTGTATTTAATTTTTATATGTTTTTGTTTTATTCCGGTCTCCTGATAAAATAACATGATTTCTTAGAAGTTATACATTGTCATGCATATGGTAACATGGCAGGAAGTGAGAGCAACACTTTTGTCAGCATTGAGAAAGACACACATTATTCTAAAGTTTAGTATTAAGTATTTTTGGAAGAGGCAACTGAATAATTGATATTTTAGTTTTGTGAAAGAACTAACAAATAAATGTTTTGCTTTCATTTGCCATTCTAAATATATTTTTGAAAAAAAGCATTTTGATACTTTTGAATTAAAAAATTTAAATTTTTAAGTTTTAATACAAAAATAATGGAAGCTGTATTTCAGTTTTTGAGAATAAATCACTTCACTTGAAAATCACAACTTAAATCTGCATTTTTAAAGTGATTTAGTTTTGAGTACTATTTCCCAATGTTTACTCTCTCACACAAAGATTTTTAAAGAGCAAGTTGATTAGATGAACCTTTCTCCAGTCTTAAATATTTTACCCTGTGTTACTAAATAGAAAGCTCCATATTCAGCACTATCAATATTCAGGAGAGATAACAGATTGCATGATACTTCATTCCATATGATACTACCTTTTACAGAACATTTCTCTGACAGACATGGGAACTGTTTAGATACAAAGAATGAATGGACTCAGTAATCTTAATTTTTCAGGAAACTTTTAAATTACTTTTTGAAATTAAATTCTCTTGACATCTGAATATTTTAATTTATAGTCTTACTTTTAAAATTAAATTACATATGAAGAACTAATTTTAGGATCTTTCCACAGCTGTCTCTTACAGTAAATTTTTCCATTATCTACCAATCAACCAGACATTTAGAGAGCCTTTTTAGAAATGTTTGCTACAGTCCAGTGAATTGAATGTATTTTGCTATCATTGTATTAAAATACCTCCTTTGGACTACCTGTAATCTCTTTTCTGGCTCATTCTTTGCTAGAAGCATACAAATTTTTTTTTCTAATTGAACTAGTCAATTAAAATACTCTCAAAACTCTTAATGACAGAATCTGGCTCAAGTGGCCAAGCACATTTCTGAACTACAAGTAACTGATAAAAGAGGCTTTGTTCTCACACAACAACAACATTCTACTACCTTGTCATAACTTCGATATTTGTAGCAGGCTAAATTCCTCTTACAACAATCCATTTCCATGCAGTCATTTTATTTTATAAGATTCTGGGATTAACATAAAATGTGTGGCAAATCTTAAAGATTGAGAAATTATATAAGTCAAACAAAGAGACAATTAAGTCATGCCAATTATTACTCTTCTAGGAGTAAAAATATCAATGTCATATTTGATTACATGCTCATGTCAGTCCATGATATATTCTACACTTGATATAAAAGAGAAATCATAATTTGAATATACTGGTATCTTTTATAGTGCCCTGTGGGAACTTGTTTTGATCAAATGCAATATTTCTGCAATTTTAAGCGCTATTACCCATTTTTGCCAAAAAAAAAAAGACTGTACAGAAGAATTAGAATTTTGATTAATCTCATGATTTATAGTACTTTAGTTACTAGAATACAGACTTTCTTTTTTTTTTAGTTTGTACTGAAATTTTTTGTTTATTACAGATGTAGGTCTATTAGAAAAAATGTTTGAAATGGACATGAAAATATAAGTGTTCTGTAAATGAGAAACAGTAATATGATGGCCAGTTTGTTCATATATATGTAATATAAATTGTAAAGAAAAAAAAATCATTGTAAGTACAATAATAACAGTTGCTTGAGAGACTCAAGCATTCTGTTATAGGAAATGAGAGGAACAGAGTTTAGTGATTAAAATTGCTTAGCTAATTTTGTACTTCTCATGCATTCACCAGTCCTTGAAATTGCAATTAAAGTTGACAACAATAACCTTGCTATTCAATTCTATATGCCCAAAAGATATTTCAGGTAAGAATTATCCAAACATTAGATTTGTGAATTATTTATTTCTGTGTTAAATTATGATGCTTTTAAAATTGTGACCATCTTGGAAGAGTTTAGACATTTCACAGATGCTTTCCTTTTACCTTTCCAATCTTACATTTTGAAAGCAATATTTTCAAAAGACAAATGTGTCATGTTAACAATTTAGT
Source organism: Toxostoma redivivum (assembly GCA_013397375.1). Taxonomy (NCBI): domain Eukaryota; kingdom Metazoa; phylum Chordata; class Aves; order Passeriformes; family Mimidae; genus Toxostoma; species Toxostoma redivivum. The sequence goes on from VXBI01005643.1 coordinate 1,030,605, forward strand.
TAAAGGACACAGGTGTTTTGAAATACTATTTTAAAAATACATGTTAATTTGAAATGCAAAAAGCAGCAGTCTTCTGTTTCTAGAAAAACAGAAATAACAAGAAGACAGGGTTCCAAAGAAAAATCCAAAATCTGGTTCCTTATTTTTGGATTGCATATTGTTGCAGCGAAATTCCTCTGCATGAAATCAATAAGCATGTATTGTAAATGATTTTTTCCATGCTCAGTCAAGAATATAGATTTTTTTTAAAGTGTAATTTTCCTTTTATATGAATACATGTAGTAATTCTGTATAATTGTATCAATCAAGAGCAAGCCACATTTGGTAGTCCATAATTTACTCTCTATTATATGCTACTGTTTATCTGTTAAGTGATATTTCACGGTCTGTAATTAGGGAGAATATAAACAAAACATCAAAATACAGCAGTTTAAAGCTGTACTGTTAGGTACACCACATTTTGTGTTGTACCACACAAACAGTACTTAATTTAGAGAACAGGACATAAACCCAGTAAACTGAAGCCTTTTTTATAAGATTGTATGTGCAGTTCTGATATCAGTTTATAATAACACTCCTTCTCTGTAGAACGGAGGTAGTCATGCCTAACAACCTTTGCTAATAATATTGAGATATATATACTAAAAAAAATCTCATATATAAACACACAGGTTTCAAAGCATACATCACAATAGCCATGGAGGTAAGATAAGTTAAATAGTAAATTTAACTATTTCTCCTTGTATTCTCTTTCCCCATATTTTAAATAATCAAACCCAACAGTAACAGTAACCACAAACAAACAAACAAACAAAAGATAAATGAATAGGTTGAAATGATGCCTATTAGATATCTAGTTAAATTCACAATAACTCTTTGGAAGCTGACTTGATTCCTTAATTAAGCCTGAGTTCAATTCTTACTTCTAAATTGAACCACGAAAAATGCAAGAGTTATACATAATTTAATCACCTATTACTTTATTTCTATTCAAAGCTGTTCTTCATTAATGGCTCAACTATGGAATTAACCAGCATGGGAAAACCCAAAAATATGCATATTAAATCTGTCATTTTATCCAAAATAATTCTCCTTGACCAAAGAAGAAGGCCTGTAGTGCTTAAATCATACTAGAAAATAATCTGGTCTATAAAACCTATTTATTTTGTTCTTATGTATTTCCAGTTGAGAAGTGATTTATAGGCAGGTTAAAAATAGGTTTGGATTGTTTTAACAGACAGTTTAGGAGAACCAGTTATAAACTGTACACATTTCATACCCCAGTTGAAACACACAGCTAAAACTAGGGACTATTTTGGAAGAATTCTCATGCAACAGCTATTAATTTCTTTAATAGAGATATTAATTACTTCTTTGCAATTTCTCAAGATTAAATGACATTCAAATAATACATGACTAATATATAATGATTCAAAGGGAAGTTTTAAAAGAATGAAACACCCATGTATAATTCTTCTCAGCATCGAAACCATTTCTTAATACTGTACATGAAAATAATTTTCTTTCAAGGGTAAAGAATTCAGGTTTTTTGTTCAGTCTGTGTTCATTTACTCATCTAAGGATAAAAAATTTTTCCTGTATATTAACTGAAAAGGGAGTCTTCAACTGGGAAAAAAAGAAGTGTAATTTATGACTGATAAACCCATTTAACCTTTTTTCCTCCCCCTCCTCTGTTTTTTATTTTTGTGGGTGGTTTTAGGAGAAGACTTTTCAAATTGGATTTGAAAAGTATATCAAGTGAAGGAAAAATTTTATTTTATTCAGAGGAGACCACATGTCTTAATCTCTTATACCTCAACCATAAATGAGTTCTGACTGATCCATAGGGATCCTAGTGCAGTGGCTGATGAATGGTCTGATGTGATGCATTGTGGACAAATAAAACTTTCCAAAATTTGTAATTCAATGATATCTTATGGGTATAACTGCAATTTACACTCTACATAAAGTAAGATTATACATTTGAAATACCTTTAAAGCAATTATAAACTAAAATTAATTAACCAAGTAATGTTTATTTCTGAAGTCAGGATTCAAAAGCATATTTAAGCAGGCCTTCAGCTAACTGAAAAAGCATTAAAGTAAATAGAATGTTGTTAAAATGCTTGTATGCTTCAAGCTCACGCAAAAATCAGAGAAAGGTAACATAAACTAGAGGGTGCTCCTCCATAGGACCCAATGAGAAAGGATTTCTAACTTGTTTGAAAGTTTATTGAAGGTATTTATGAAACTAATTATTAAACACATATATTTATATTAATGGGTCAACACAAGGCTACCTAAATACAGCAGAATAAAAGGGGAACAGGACTGATCACTTCCATTATACAAGTAGTTAGAAATATTTTAGGTTTTTAGTTGTCTAGAATTGTCACAAAAGGTAAAAAGTTCAACGTGAAACATATTGTTCCTGAACAAAGCCAAGATGAAGAAGTGCGAATGAGACTTTGCACACAAATCACAATATTAGCAAAATATATGCTCTTACCTTTAGTTATGCAATCACACTTAAAACAGTTAATGCTTACTACTGTCTACTGAGTTCTCATGGGTCTAGGAATGAGATTAGTGCTCATAAACTGTGGCTGACACCATGAATATTAGAAGACCAGGATAGTTCTAAATTCACAGAATTGCATTTTTGCTCCACCAACTCAAGCAAGAACTCTCTAGATGAGAAATCCATTAGTGTTCAGTTGGATTTAGCCGTCTATTTTTCTGTCACTTCTAGTGACTTTTGTACTGTGATCATGAGCATCTCACATGCAGCGTTTCTCCCATTAAAATACCTGGCTTTTCATTAATTTATTTTTTTTTACCTATTCACGTGTTTTGACAGAATCACAGAATCACAAGGTTGGAAGAGACCTCCAAGATCACTGAGTCCAACCTACGCCCTCACACCTCAGCTAAACTATGGCACCGAGTGCCACATTCAGTCTTTTTTGAAACACACTCAGGGATGGTGACTCCACCACCTCCCCAGGCAGAAAATTCCAGTACTTGATCACTCTTTCTGTAAAAAACTGTTTCCTAATACCCAACCCATATTTCCCTTGGTGCAGCTTAAAACTGTGGAACCACTGCTTATAAGAAATTAATTCCATGTACATGGCTTTCTACCTATGCTTGAATCTGCTACTGAATTTCATTTTTAAACTGGCTATGACAGATGTTTCAAGTTTTCCAATGTACTGAGATATAATATTCAAACATTCAGATTTCCCAGTAATTTTTGATAAGCATGGGGTAAGATGTCTGCAAATAGGAATGTGAAGGAAATATTTTCAGAATTCAATTCTCAAACCATTCAACAGATACACTCTTGAAATCTCAATGCATGCAAAATTAATCTGGTTTCTTCGTAATTTGCCCAATATCACTACTATGATATAATAATTTCTACAAGATCATTTCTTTTCCACAGAATTCAGAAAATGATGCTATTAATAATGCACAATAATATTAAATTCCAGTTCTTTTCATGGCCAATAACAAAAAGGGTCTCTTTCCTAAAAGTAAGTAAATATCTTAACCATGACAAGCTGAAAAAGACTGTTAAAAGGTGTCACTTTGGAGGCACATTTCACACTTGACAGCTTATTTAATTGATTTAGGCTGCGATCATCACTGACTAAAAGTATGTAATAGGGTATTTCAAAGAAAATAAAGTATTTTAGTTGGGAGAGACATATTCAATGAAAATTTATATCATTCTATTATTTATATTCTCCTGCCTTTAATTTTCAATCCTTTATCTAAAAATTATTAAACCATTTATTGGAATTGTTTTTTTATTTTTACAAAGTAAGGAAGGATAAGTTAAGGAACAGTTCACTTGTTTTAAATGCTTTATAAAGGCATTTATAAAAAATGAAGGCATTTGTAAAATTAATTTCTTAGGATTTGCATACAAGTTACTCAGTTTCAATATTGAGGGTCACCTTTGTTTCTTTTCTCCACAATATATGTAAATGCTGACTGAAAAAAATGAAAGAAATCATAAAATGTTCAAGGGAAATTAGTAATAGCCTATTTTGTTTCATCAGAAATTAATGGAAAATCTCCAACAATCTAAGTGATATATGGCTCCCCGCTTTGTTTTTAGTCACAGTTCTGCTACAGGAGTAAACTAATAAACCAAATCTGATCAAATATAATGAAAGAAAGAAGGAAAAGGAAAAGAAGAAAAGGAAAAGAGGAAAAGGGAAAAAAAAGGAAAAAAAGAAAAGAAAATAAAGAAAAGAAAAATTTAATATTAACTTTCAAAATCCTTAACATACTTAACTTGTTAAGTATGAGCAATCACAACAATATGAAATAAACTGAAGAAATACAGACATATTTCTAAAAATTTTACTGTTGACAAAAATTGTCTTTTTAAATATATAAATAGAAACAAATGTAAAATGACAGCACTGAAAAGACTGCATCTAGTTCACACACAGTTATTTTTAGGAACATGAAACACTTCTATGTTTTAACATTGCTAAGATTTAACACTTATAAATGCAAATTTATTTCTTTACAGGGAACCTGCTGTGTGCAGGCAATGTTTGCAGACTTTTTCCATTCCATAAAATACTGGATAATTAAGTAGTACAATTAGTTTAAGTTGCGAGCCAGATGGTGTAAATTAGCCACCTAAGCAAAGTACAGAAAAGAATTATTGTCCCAAATGACAACTTTCAGTACTAAAATTTACCATTTTATTATTATAAACAAAGAATAATCTGAAAATTCTCTTTCCCTCCCGGTGGATGGCAGTACTGTTGGTTACGATGTGCTGCTGGTGAAGAGAGGCATTCAAGCACCACCTTCAAGCAATTTCATTTGGCTGACATGTGGGAGTGGACACTGAAATAGGAAGGGGCTTCATCTGCCATGGTTCCCTCGACCCCACAACTCAGGTCACTTAGTGGATCTTGTACATGTTTCCCAGCACCCACCAGCAAGGCAGGCCTTCCTAAATGGCCTCCTCCACCAGCTTCCTCCAGGGCTCACTTGTGTGTCCTCTTGTCTTCTGGAAGGATTACAAGGAGACAACGTGTTCTGCAAAGTCTCTGTGTGCTGCATTTCCCAGAGGTTTGATCCATATGCACAGCATAAACTGCAATGCTAATAGGCTCTTCAGAACTTTATGGCTCCAGGTTAGTATCCCCAAAAGTACCAAAAGGACCATAGCATTTGTTGCTTTTTAAAACATCCACTTTACTGCCTAGAGTATGACCAGTGACTTTAAGTATTTTTATGAGAAAGTGAAATGTGTATTTTTTCCTGTTTTCTCCATTTCTAGACAACTTTTCCCAGCACCTGATTATTCAGAAACTTTTACAATAGAAAGTCATGAATCCTATCAAGTCAAAAGTAAAGCACGTTTAGCTAAAACAAGATAATTAGTTTAATCTAGTTTTGCAGAAATCTGGCATGTATATAATCACTTTATTCCTGTATATAGATAAACCCCCCCATTGAAATTCTTCCTTGAGTGCATGTTTCTTTGACAGCAAAAATGAGTGTTCTCAATCTGAATGCTTTTGAGTAAATGTTAGTCAAGAATCTTAATCTGATGGAAACCACGGTTCCATAATTGGTGAGGGAGCATGCACAGATCTCTTCTAGGAAATCTTCACATAGCGTAAACTTGTGTATTGAAAATGAGACAAGCCACAAGCACAGACTGCACCAGAAAGGATGTTAAGAAGGCAGCAGAATGCTCTGATCAGCCTCATTACTTGGGCAGACTTAGTGGACCCTAAATTCACAATATGAACCACAAGCTGGTTGGCAAAAGCAAGATGAAAGTTTCAAATTTCTCTCCATTCACATAGTGATTTTAGCAACCTGCAGAAGGATCCTCTGAAAAAGAAATGCTGCACAGAAAACATTCCCCAAGAAACATAACTGTATCTGTAACCACCAAGAACTGCACAGAAGAGGAAGCTGGGCAGAAAAAAGAAATAGAAATATGTTGGCTTGCTCAGTTAAGCAAGATGGTAAATCCATCTGTGATTATAAACAATATAAACAAAGCCATTGGAAGGATTTTTGAGGCTGCTATGGCAAAAATTAACTCCAGCTCAGCTATACCAAATGCACTTTCCTTCTGAATCCCATGCTCACTGCCACTCATTTACAGGGTGACAAGTTTGACTGCAGCTGCTAACATGGTCTGGCAGCCAGATATATTTTGGTACTGCTAAAAAATAAACTATGACTGCTAAATGTCCAATCTATTCAGCTCTATCAAATTATCTAAACTAAAACAGAGAGAGGATGCAGAGGAGTACATTATTGTATACATTCTTTCAGTCAGACACAAGGTTGGCCTGAAGACAATTGCTCATGCATTTAGGATGGGAACATGATTATTCCAGGTGGTATGAAGACACAAGAAGAAAATAGTTTTTTTAATAAGAAAAACGGTCTTGTGTGCAAATCTTGGACTTTCAGAGTCAGCACTCATATCAGGCAGGAATGTATGAGGGCTAAATTAGGTGAAGAGAGAGGTAAAAATGACCAGCACCTGCATGCAGAGAATAGCTGTGAGCTCAATGCATCATGGGGAGAAACCAACACCAACCAGAACATCTGTCTAACTACTTGTGTGTTGGCAGATGAAGTGGAATAACTTTCTGAACAAAAAGCTTAGACCTTGGAATAAAGAGTGTAACCTAGGAAGCTGATTATTTCTAGCTCTGGACATATTTAAGTGTCTAATATTTGAAAGGTGAGAGTTGGCAAACACTTGCAAGCAGTGTAAGCTTTTTAGCTTGATACTTATGTCCATCACTGCTTCTGGTTTTGAGATACATGTCCTAATCAACAACACTCAAACATTTAATGAGGTTAGAAAGATGGGTAAACACTGAGAGCTTGAGACAAGGTGGGGAATATGTGCCTTAAGAGTAAAGGAGGTGTGCTCTTCACTAGATGTGACTGGTTGCTTGGTAGGTGATAAGAAATTATTTAATCCTTTGCTCTCACTCCATCATGCAGATGTCTAAAATCTCATACTTCCTGTAACTGTCAGTACAAAGGCAAATTATTTGTCATTTTTATGACAAGCTGTAATATTTAAAGCTATTCTGAAAAGCAGAAGTCTCATTGAGGATGGATGACAAAAACTATTTAGAAGACTAGAAGGAAGGTCATGTTGCGTGGCTGATGTTTCAGCAAGTGTGATATGTGTTAAAGAACAATTTTTGCATTTCTAGATATTTTGTGGAGACAACTTTTAGCAGCCAAAAGGAGAGACATAATGGTAGGGTGAGCAGCACAGTGTTTAGTCTCCTGTTGAAAATATTTTGAACAAAGAATCTGCTACAGGAAACTTCTTTAAAATAAATACAGAACCCTGGTGTTTCTTCTCTCTCCTAAATTAATATATTTTATTGAACTATGCCTTTATGAAATATTTCATGACAAAATATGTACCCATAATATATGCCTGTTTCTTTCAAAAATTAAAAAGCTATTGAGTGCATGAAGATTGTAAACACAAAACTTTGAATTTTATAAAACTTTTTTTTAATAAAATGCTAATTTCTAGATGCCTGTTACAAAATCACCTTGCAGGAGAAAAACTCACATTTGCCATCCAACTCTTGCTTAAACTTCTAAGAGCTTTAAATTACAAGCAATATTAGAGAAAAGTCATGACTACTGAGAAAAAAAGTTATTCATATGTATTAATATTTCATTTGCTTTATACTAGAAGCAGCAAAAAGAATGTTTTTCTTTTGTTTGTCTAGAAAGTTGTTTTATATGAGAATAAGCTTTTATAGGCTTCAACATTTTGAAATAATAAACAGTTCTGAAAAGAGCAGAGTGCTAGAAATTCCTCAAATTGTATTAAAAAGAAAATAGATAATTCAAGAATTCTTTTATAGGAAAGTATTTTCTGTGAAATAATGTTATGAAGCTTATAAAGTAAAAAAAAAATTTAAAGGGGAACATCAGCTAATACCCCAAATCTCGCACTGGCTTAGCCTTAATTTCAAGCCATATGTTAGATATGATTGCTAAGGCAGATATAATTCTATTAGTCCTTACTCTAAAGAAGAGAAAATTCTTTTCCTACTAGCTCCGGTCGTTAGTTAAGACTGGGTTTATTAATATTTATTCACCCAACTTAACTCCTACTCTGATAAAAAAAACAAACTGAAGTTTTCTGCTTATATAAAGCCTTTTGCAGCCCATGTGCTCCCTGAGAGCATCTTAAGAATCATTGCAATATGCAGCTAAGTTTTACTTACTGAAATTGCTGACTACAATGTCCATGGTATTCTAGATGTGGATCTATTGCAGTGTACCTGATCAGTGTACCACTAAATGAAACTCAGGAGCTGTAGTTTGGTTTTTCACATCAGCAGTGGGATACTTCATCCAAGAGTAAAATTAATCTGTTCCCTTGTCTAGGAGGGATGAGAACATGGCGTATGCTTTGACAGCTCTTAGTCAAGGTTAATGGAGTCTCTGCAGGAGCCTGAATGTTAATATGGTTTTTATGATCATCGTATTAATATCCTTATTTTTTACTTGTACATAACAAACTAATTAAACACTGTGCACTACTGAGGCTCTGTTCTTGTTACTGTGATAAAAGACACCATAATGACTTTTGTTGTAGGCTCTTTATAATTATTACAGCTCCTTATCTATACAGCTATACTTCTTTAGAGCACATACAATCAGATTATCACTTTTACCAGGTCACCTTAAGGGTGTAATATAATGTTACATTTGGATTAAAGCACCTTTGAACTTTCATTTAAAGACTGTTAAATTACCAAGAGAAAGGGGGGAAAATGTAATGAGAACCTGAACTAGAGATCTTTGTTAGTTTAAACTAGAACAGAATAGCTATGTTCGAAGTATATTGTTTACAAAAATATTAAGTATAAAATCACTGGTTTTCCAATCACTTCTGTATAGGATAATCTTTTTTAAAAAAGTAAAACCATTTCCATGGAGAGGTGCTCAATTACACACTGTCCTTAAGTAAATATGAAGGTTTCTAAGGAAGCCTATTATTTTAAAGTTACTATGTCTAATTTAAAAGCTATTATGTCCATATTAGCCTTTTCTCAGTAAAGACCTCCATGACGCTTTTACTTCTATCACTGTAGACTACTGTCATTATCACAGAAGCAAATTCATGATCAAAGAAAGTTGAGTGTTCTGATCTAGCTAGAACTGAACAATGGGATTTCTAAATAAAATTCTCTATTGGAACAGTTCAAAACCAAGAAAATACAAATTAAGCTAGGCTGGCCACCTGTTAGAAACAAGCAACATTCATTGCCGTAGATCAGAAAAAAAAAGGTCTGGTGAAAATGTTCAACTACAGAATTCCCTCTGATCAGCAAATAAGCTTATGGATTGTTCTTTTGACTAAGTCAGATCATGTTTTGGAAATAAGTTGAATTTAAAAATCTGATTTTTTACATAAATTCAAAATATATCCATAACAGAAGATGTTAATTTTTATCTGGAAAAGAGTTTAAATATTCTGAAATCAAATTCCTAGGATCTAGTCACCTAAGTAGAAAATAGGTGCTGCTGGAATTCAGAAAAAACACACCCTCTCTAAAAACACTAAGTTACCTGGCTGAATGTTACTAGCACTTGTCCCTGTGTGCAAGTGTAGAGACCTTAATTCAACATGCAGTTACTCAATACTAGAATTCTGCAACTGGAAAGCCACTTAATCTTGAAGGCTTTAACTAAAAATGAACTGTAGTGCCTGGGAGACCTGCCCCCTAAGCATGTAGATACTTTGCTTCTCTAAAAATTGATTCCTGTGGAGTTATAAGAGAAAGCTCTGCATACAAAGTGCTTGTCCCAAGGAATTTTGACACTAGATGAGATTATCCAGGTCACAAATGAATTCTGATTACTGTGACAGAATGGTGACATTTCTGCCAGCTATACAGTGAACAGTGTTACTAAATACCATATTCCCTACTCATTAACTGTTTCTAAAGCACATTCATCAACTCAGTCTAATATACAAAATGAGTCATAACAATTAGAAATTAACTGCAATGCAATGAATACTATCTCTGAATCAATGCTATATTGTCTGTGCTGGATTTCCTCTCTTCTTTGCACTCATCATCAAAACAAAAACACTTGTTCATCTTTATTCATTGATTCTAGAGTAGCACTACAGACTGCAACCATTTGCAAAGCAGTCAGTTCACAGATACAGGCAGAAGGAGGAATAACATCTTTGTTAATACAGCTTGCTATTAGTCAATCTTGGTGCAGATAGCTCCATGTGGGCTTCTTAAAAGTCAGGTAACTCTGGACAGTGATTAATGAAGTATACAATTTCCATAAAGAATAAAATGAACAGTATGACTCTTTATTGAGAAAAATATTTTTTTTTTTAAGTTCTAAAGTCGAAATAGGAATATATCTTACAGTGGAGAAGTATTTTGCTTTAGTCAAAACAAGTTTGAAGGTAAAAATTTTTCCACGACCTTCTAGAATAGTCTTGCACTTAAATTCAACTTTGCAGCTTGAAGAAGAAACAAAAAGAAAGCCAATTTCCCAAACCCTCCAGCTTGACAGAGTTATTTCTTTAGGTCTGACTCTACAAGACAAGGACAGACATGGCCTCTGTTAACATAATCATACAAACAAATTTGTGGCAAAATGGGGCCTTTACTACTATGACCCTGAAGCTCATTGTCACTACCACGTATGAAAAAATGGAACCTTCATTCATCCCATGAGAAACCTTTTTTCACATGCAGTCAGTGCTTCCCTGTGCACTGGACAAAGTGGAGGAAGTTTGAGGAAAGGCAAGATGTATCAGACTTTCCTGCTATGTTTACCAGGGGCCGTAACCCTTGGTTATATTCCAGAATACACAGATGAAACCTATTCTCTGGCTCACATATCAGAAAAAGAAGCTGCTATGCAGCTCTGTTCAAACACATACATCAGCTCTCACAGTTCCTACTAAACCTCGAGATAAACGCATAAATCACATACATTTTATTTTGGGAAAGAGCAAGATTACAAATAGCCAATGATCTAACATTGCTTCCCACACTGGAATTCTAAACTCACGAGCTGAGAGCTAATTTTAGGGTAATAAATTCTTTAGAGACCTGCATATTTTTTTTTTAATTAGTCGAAAAAAAGTACTTGTAAAAATGTGTTTTATAGGTTTGGTTTGTTTGTATTTTTTTTTTTTTACTTTAGCTGTAAAAGGACTAAAACTGAGGCAAAAGCCACAAAACTTAAATTCCCATTGAAGTCAGGTAATATAGAAACTCAGAATTGTCCTCTTAGGTCACCTTTTGATCCAATACATATATACCTACTGAACCTATCAGAACACCTATCAGAAAAAGGTGTTCTACCTTTTTGTCTTTTATCCTGATAGTAAGCAGTCATATCATAGAATCACAGGATCACTAAACAGCTTTAAAAGTACAAAAAATCTCTGTCTTGGGATCCCACACTGCTCCAAACACAAGATTTGAGTATTAAATTTGTATTTCAAGCTATTGTTCTTTCCTCCAGCAACCATTTTGGTAATATTCATTTTACCTAACCTTAGTTGTTTGAATCATGAAAAAGGCTTGCCACTTGATTTGACATTGTCTCTTTAATCAGAGGAGTTAAGTAATTTCAGAGAGCAGTTTCTCATATATGTAGTATGTACATCTAAGGTGAGACAAATCCGTATTTCTTTGCTGCAAAGAAAACAAAGGACAGCTAAGTACATAATATTTTATCACATAAATTTAGTATACATGATACTGTTACAACAAAAAGTTTCCAACAGACATAGAAGATATTTAAAGAACACGGAATTGGAAACCTGATCTCTTACTCTCTGTCAAAATTCAAAATGAGGTCCAGAAGTTTTAATGACATCTATAATTCCTCTCAAAATGTGTGTGAATTCACTGACCAGCACCTGAAGTCTACAGATAATAGAAGAATTTTGTCTCAAAAAAATTCAAAGTCCAAAATTTTCCATAAAATCTCTTCTCAATAGAGGTATTCAGTGTCATCATAAAACAGGATATATTGATGCTTTAAATCAAAACTTAGTATTTGCAAACCTCACAAATTATTTTATGGATTATGGCACTGATATATTTAAATAGGTTTCTATTTCCTTAAGCTAACATGGGAATATTCTACTCCAGGAGAGATACTCCTGGATGATTTCCACACCGGCTCTTCAGAATTGTGTAGATTAAACAACAGTAACAAAAGGCCATATTATAGACAATATCTTTGTTTCCAAAAAGCAATGACTATTTTGTGTTCCATAAACTTCTTCTTTCTTTCCACAAGAATTACCTTCTCTGTATACCCCTGGGAGAACTGCAGAGGAAAAAAACAATGAAGGGAAAAATTATTTAGAGGAACTTTGGTGATATTTCAGACTTCTCTAGATGCTGGTCTTTTGCTGCTGTCACTCTCTCTCACTTTCTTGCATTAGAGACTACATACAATTTAACTATGAATTTGCATCAGATTTTCAAAGTGATCCTTGCTCATGTAAAGCCTTTATGTACTTGTGCTACACTGCCACTGTATAAATTCATTGAGAAGATTAAATGAAAGCTATGCTATATATATATATATATGTCTTTCAATTCTAGGGAGTATTTCACAAAAAGTTAATTTAATTTTTAAATCCAAAAATTATACTGAACATGTATTTTCATATTGAAAAAAAAAAAAAACGAACAAAAATGTTTTGTGGTATCTCTCAAGTCTCAAAATATTTTAGAGAAGGATTCAGAAATAAACCTCAAATTCCCTGGTTCTTAGTTTCTGTCTTTGCCTGCTCCTCTCCTTTCAGCCATTTTTTGGTCTCCTTTCAGCTATTCTTGACAGCTAACAAAAGCAGTAAGCTTTCAGTATCTTTGAACTTCAAAGATATTCAGCTACAGATAATTTTCTTCAAGTTTGTCTTCCAAAGTCCAGTGACTCAAAAATAGACTATTACATTGATATTACTTCTAGGTCCCCACTGTTGATTTGGGAGAGAGGACTCCTGAAGGTCAGGCCTATAAATCTCATGTAACTATGACTATCCAAATCAAATGTATTTAATGTTTTTAAACCAAGAATAGTTGCAAAAGTTCAATACAAAAGTAAATTAATACCAAACTGAAAAAAAACATACTGAATAAACCCATATAAAGTACAATCCAGAAGAATGCTAACACATGCATAGGACTTCTCAGATATTTTTCCTCTCTATGATGATTTTTTATGGGAGTTAATGTTGTCAGGAAAAACTGATATACTAAATTGAAGACAGGGCTTGTAAAAAAAATTTTCTGTCAAGCAAAAAAACCACTATCAGACATGAAAGATATCAATTTGGCTTCACTTCAATGTGATCATGAAATAAAAAAGACTATTAGGTGTATGAAACTCTAAATAAAGCATCAGTGAGACATGACAACATCTTCTATAATACTAATAAGGAAAACCAAAGCTAAGGGAATCTACCTGTTTTAAAGAGGTAGATTTTAGCTTTTACTTCAAAGCAGCTTTTGTTTACACTTCAAAGATTTCAAACAAAACCAAACGCTGAGGAAAGAAGGTACTTCTTTTACTCCTTTTTCCACACATGAAGAGAGTGGAGAACAAAAGTTTCCATGTAATATATCAGAAAATGAGAATGTAAAGATGGTTTGCAATTCATTTCTGTTCAAAGCACTTCACAGTGATGGATCTGAGAGAACTCTGACAGGTCCCTTTACAAAAAGAATAATTATTCAGAATTATAACGTAAAGGTAATGGAGAAAGCCTTGCCTTATGCATATCTGCCCATCAGGCACAGCTTAAATACTTCTCCATCTCCTCCATCTCCCACTACAGTGAGACATTTTAATTTCAAGGTAGTGCAATTGGCATGTTTTATTTGACCATCCTGTTCACAAAAAACATTACATTTCATAACTTTATTAAATTAGTTGATAAAAACTTGCATGAAAATGCAAAAGTTTCTTCTTAACCAAGGAAGCTTTTTTTTTTTTAATTTTTTTTAAATTACAATTATGTTGGGAAGAAGGCTTGTATGGAAGGTATATCCTGGTTATTAGTGTTTCTTTTTCTTCAGGCTACTGCTTCTTATCACTATCCTGTTTCCAAGCTTTTGTTATCTTCTAAACAACACAAATTCTACCTTTTTTCTTAAAGCTGTCCATTTCAAAAGCTAAAAAAAAATAAACAAGGAACATCATCCTTTCCCCACCACTTAATGACCTTATTGGTGGGAACCAGACTTCCAATACCAACTTATTCTCTTATTTACTCACTAATTTCATTGGGTAAGAGCTGCCTGAAAGTTGAAATATGACATTTGTTTCAAGTTGTCCCAAAAAGTTGCAGTGGAACCACAATGTGCTCAATGTGTAGGAAATTTCTGGTATTTTTTTGCAAAGTTAATTTATTAATCCAAGTTATATGACTTTCATTATTTTCCAACAAAAACCTGTTGATAATAGATAATTTCTGGTATCTCTGTTTCTTATCCTAATGCCACTTTCTCTGAATTTATGAGAATACTAAACAGGCAAACTGATATTACTGAATACTGAGGATATGGATAACGAGATGAATGAGCCAGCTAGAATGCTCCACATATCTCTATTTTCAAATTACCGTGACATTTGTCACTTCCAACCTTATACTGGTAACTGGCATTCTGTTCAATCATTATAAATTTTGTTTAAGTATTTAAATAAAGACAGAAGAACCACTAAGAGGTTTTTGACAATGTAGCAAGTTACACAGGTTTGTTAAATGCACCACTGTGCTGGTGCAAGGCAGTAGGGCAAAGCATTCCCATGGGAACTGGGGGGAGAGGAGGATCAGGGCCAATTTCTCCAGTCTAAGCAAGGATATATATCAACTGAACCACACTATGAAACTGTATGCTGCCAGTAAATGTTAATGCACAAAGAAATTAAGCACACGAGCTCATTTTCACTGATTTCTCACTTTTATTATAAACTAAATACTGGGTACATTTTTTTTAAGTAGAGTAAATTCCTTTGCCTAAGGGCACTCTGTAGTTACACCTATGGAGGTATTTTGCAGAAAGCTGAAAGCTGTAGTCAGCTCACACTCAGAACCAGCAGGAAGCCTTTTAGTAACAATGCCACACTGAGCACAACCTAATTGAAAGCCCTATATAGCAGATTGGACTCTACTTGTCATATAGGGATGTGATGCTGCCAGTGCTTAAGGTGGGCACAGTGAATCAACACCTTCAATCTCCTGTGAGCAATCCAAGTGTTCTCACACATCTAGTTAGTGAATGCTCTAAATTCACCCCTGAATTTACCATACCTTAATTTCTCTGGGCAGGTGCGCCCCAATACAAGCAATCTACTTCTTTTTTGTTCCACTTTGAGGTGGTCAAGGGAGATCGATAGAATCAGGCAGCTGCACATTTTCCCCAAGAGGAAGCCAAGTGTAAATGAGACAAATAAATGCTTACTATATACTTTAGGCTTTAGGTTAGACTCATGGTCTCAAAGAGAAATTTACATATAAGAATAGAGAAAACAACTACAGTAGAAAGAGCAAAAAGCAGAAGAAGGAAGTAATGATCAAGATTAAGGTTAAAAAGGACGAAGACAGGAAAGAGGGATTTGCTTTATCCAATAAGTGCGCTTTGTTTTCTGGCATGCAATTTTACATGCTAAAATAGGTCAGTTTAAATGTAATATACTTCATTTTTTACCTTACACAAGGATTTCACTAAAAAAATGAGCCAAGGATGTAAGCTGCTTTGTTTCCTGCCTCATTCAGGAAATGATCATCCAGTAAAATCATTGTGGAGATGCTTATCATTCCAATTAAAGGTAACTCTGTCAGTATGGTTATTGAATTCACAAACCCTTTTGATTAGCTCTGTCACCCTCTTCTTGCATCTGGTGCTGTTTATCCAATTTAGGTGAATAGTTATTTTTGTCTACTAGAAAAAGGTAAGTTATGTACTTACAAGGAAACCACTTAAGTGTGAACTCTGAAATTCACTCCAGCATAAACTTTATCCAATTAATTAAATCACATGATTTTGCCTGTCTGGGATTACAGAAAACATAGAGTCAATCCTGAGGCAGTTGGTATATATCCAGCAATATCCAGCACGTATGAGGGCTCATTCAATCTCACAACATTTTCTATAAAAAAATAAATGGCTGAAGTAGCTGTGGTGGAAGAAAAGAGAAACATGAGACCCAAATCCACCTGTTTTCCTAAAGGCCTCAGAAAATCTGAGAGAAGCTCTGTCTCTGCTATTAAATATTCTGGTAGTATTGGGGCACTGCCAACACTAGGAGGTAGCAGGGCAGAGCAACATTTCCATGACTCTCTGAGGAAACAGGAATATATTTTCAGGGACATACTTGTCTCTTCATCGTCCTTTACACAAGTACACACTGCAACCTGCCCCAAAGCCTCTGCTGTACATGTGGATTCACTGAGGTAACATACTTCCTGCTCTATATCCACTTAATTTCCTCTGTTCAAAAATCCAAGAGGTGTTGCGTCAAAAGTGTGTCTTTTATTGCCCATAAACATCACTTTAGTGTTAGTACAGCTGCCTTCATTGGATCTGTCTTTACAATTACAAACAAACAACTTGATTTAGCACATACTAGACTGTCTTACTGCTGAGCTGGGAAAGCTCCACATGCACTAGCAGCTTGCTTTCCTTGGATTATGGTCCCAGGGCTCCAAAAACCTTTAAACATAAATAAAGTTAAAAGATGTTCAGAAAATACAGATTTGCAGACCCAGCAATTTGAAGTTTCTGAAAAACCAAAGGAATGTGAAGACTGGAAAAGGGATCTCCTTTGACAAAGGAAAGCAATGATACTATTTTATACTTCTACATCTTCCACCCCAAGACACTTGACAATCTTTCAGCATTTAGTAAGAGAACACACCTATTAGTGAAAGCACTATTTTTTGCAAACAATTAAACAGAGATTAAATTATATTTTAAAAAACAGAAAGATCTCTTGTTCTAAGTCTACTGCCAAGACTTGACTGTTTGACTGAGATTTTTATTTAATCACACTAAATGATGATAGAAAGAATGTAAAATGAAAACAGGAGTTAGATTGAGTTAAAATGACACCAACCAAGTATATTTTGGGCAACTTACATTTGAATTTCTGATACATATGACTTGTAAGGTGCATTTATTAAGTAATGTATCATACCCTACAGTGGGTAATGGAGTTATTATTTAATTTTTTTTTTCCTCAAATTAAACACAGTTTTATGTACTACTGAAATGCCAGACCATTTAAGTGATTTCAAATACAAAATTTGAAAGAGGTGATACAATACCCATTGAAGTCTTTTTAACTCAACTCTGCAATGAAGAAACTTTATTAAACATTCATACAAATCAGTACAGCATGCAAATACTGACAGTATGGATTCTTGAAACAGGCAAGGAAGTTTTATGGGATTGTCTTGGGGTGACTGTATGATGCCTGTATCCCCAAATCGTCTGTTCTGTTGGTGTTGAATATTAAATTCTGCAACTTTAAGACTGGTTTCAGGAGTGAAGCAGGGGAAAGAAGAAGTGCAGGGTTTGTTATCAGAGACTGCACCAGCTCCCCCGCATTCCTGCTGGCACTGTGTTGTCTGNCTTTACAGATACCTACTTGAAAACTCAAAAATAAGGTAATTATATGAATTTCTTCTGGTAATTAAACTTCCAATTGTATATTCAATAATTTAAACTCTGTCTGCTTATATCAATATTGTTCCAGTATACAACATAATTCACTTCCACAATGTGATGTCAAATGCCTCTAGTTATATTAAATATGCAAATTAAGAAAAAATAAGCAATTTGAAAGTCATAAATTGGTTCCTAAAACATCATTGCCATGAAACAAAATAAATATTTCAGCTAAAGCTTTAGCTAAGCACATTCATACTTCTTTTTAAGCAGGATCTTCCTACATACAAGCAACAACTCTGAGGATAGGAAACTAAAGCTTATTGGCAAGAATGTGTTAACACATTCCTCTTGAGAAGAACTTATCACCTTTATTGTGAACTTATAAAATGACAAAGATTTATGCATACTGGGTGCAGAAAAAAATCCTTTCTCTGTTTGTGACAAGACAGAGGGTTTAAAACATGAAGAGAAAACAGTGGAACAGTACAAATAATTAAGGCCTAATATTAAAATAACTTTTCCTTTCTGTGCTCTGTATCTTGAAATGCTGAAGAGCTTTCCTTTTGGCAAGGTCTTTTTGAAAAGATCAAGAGAATCTATGACTAATGGTTGCAGTAAGAATACATAAATGAGGACAAGACTATACTGTGAAAGCAAGCTTGAGCAGATAGCAAAAAGTTGCCAAATATGCTGAATAGTTGAAAACTGGCTTTTGTAAAATGAATCACTGTATTCTTTACTATAAAGTTAAAAATTAGTGTTTTATTTCAAAATTTAAAATATTTAATTCAATAATTGCACAAATTATTTTTTTACTTTATGAATTTATTTTTTCTTTTATTAGGCAAGTTATTTCCTTAAATCTATTGGAAGTACACCCCTTATTTTTCACTGCTATAGTGCTGGAGGAAAGTAATTTGAAATATACCACTGCATGGTATATTGCTGAAGATCTGTAGTATAATGGAGTCCTAGAACAACTACAGCAACACACTGTTCTGTTTATCTGCTCTTTCTCACCTTAGGAGTATGAGAAGTGCAATATTCGAAAATCAGGATTTCAGAAGCAGCATTTTTAAGGGGATTCAGAGTCCCTGGCTGTGGCTTTGTATTTGTCTCATAGAATTCTTCTATTATGATTTTGTTTGAAGTAGAACAAAAAGTCCTTTAAGTGCTTTGGATAGTTTAAACTAGATCTTCCCTACAGTCCACATCTACATATATTGGAATTCACTGTTACTTTCACATGTGTTTTGTGATTTTCCATTCCCTTCAAAGTCATATTTGGAGTAAACATTCAAATAAAGAAAGGGTCTGAAAGCTTAATTTGTAAAAGATCCTTTTTCTCCTCTAACTCTTTGCATGAAAAATTCTGTCTGTCTATGGAATCTGGTTGTGTTTGGGTTTTTTATTTTTTTTTGAGGGGTCATTGAATCCTAGGCTTCTTGAATTTAAAAAAAGAGCATAGTTGCCTATAATTTGCAGAGTTGCACTCAAATGCATCAACATTCCAGTTCTACATGTCTCGAATATTGATTCATACCTCACGTTTAAAATATTCTTTCTCCTAAAAAAATTACAAATTATTGTAAGTGTATGAGGCAAGTTTTATTTTGGCTGATGTAGAAAGATCATGGATAGGAAATTTGAAATAAGACCAGGAAAAAAAGTTAGGTAAAACATAAAAGAGATCATATATGCCCCAAGTTGATACAAAATTAATTTCCATGGAAATTATGGGTAGACAGAGACAAAAATTTAAAAACCTTGGATTGAAAAGAAATGGTAAGACACAGATCAACTACAGAGATTGTGAACAATGGGAAAAGAGTGGCACTATCACTGCTCTTTGCACCTTTCTAACTTCAGTCACTATCACAATCCAAAACTGGAGCTGGGAACTTCTCCTTGAGGCCCTAGTTTCTGCTCTTGTTATAAGGTCTTATTTATGCCACTTCTAAAACAGCACTGAAAATTTAGTCCTTGTTGATAAGATGCTTGACTGTTATCAAGGTTGAAATTCAATTTGCTAGACAATTGCATCCATTTGTTGCCATTCACTGTCGTCAATGCTAGGTCACTGTAGACTGAATGCTGCGATCAACTTAATTATAAGTTAGGAATTCACATGCAAACGTCCCATGCACCAGCCCAAAACTGGGCCCTTTTCAATCTGATATTAGATACTCATTCACTGATGGAGTATAATTTTTTCATTTTATATGTAAATAACTTGCTTTTCTTTCCTCACTAGAGAGTGTTGAGTTATTCATGGTAATGTGTTCTTTCATAATTTTTTTTTTCAGAGTGGCAGTTTCTTCCCAACTTGGAACATCTCACAGCAAGCAGAGAAACCAACATCTTTTTCACACAGCATGATATTAGAATATTTGGCTAAAGGCCCTAAAACATTAAAAACAAACAAACAAACAAACAAACAGTCTTATTCATGATCCTTGTGTTTACTTGTTATGCTCAATTTGCTCGTTCATGCTTGTAGCACACAAAAGAAATTTTGATGGCTTGGTGTTTTAATGGCCTGGTGTTTTATCTTTATAAGGAAAGGGAGCTTTTTCTCCATCCATTTTCAATGATTTCTACGGGAAAAAAAATGAAGCTATGGCTAAGAGAGGTTTTCTTGTTAAATGCCATGCTTCTCAGAGCCTCACATTCTGTATGCTGTGGAACATTTATTGAAGGACTGCACACTGTAAGTTTTAACCAAGCAACATATTTTTTTAAAGTACAGAGCAATGTTAAGCTTATTCAGTGACACTGTTTGAAATTTCAAGGTTACTTTGAATGTTTTTAAAACCTCTTTTACAGTACTTTACCTCTTTCAAGATAAAGCAAAATGTAGAAAGTATTAATTTCATAAATAATCCTTACCTATTGCAAATGTTAAATAAAATGGTGTGCAGCATAAAAGTGATCGGTATGATGTTTGGCATATGCACAATAATACCACTACTTAAGTTCATAATTTTGAACAAAATTTAGCAATTTAATTAATGTACTATGTCATTTGTTGGTTGGTATTAGGATTTTGAAAGACATAACACAGAAAACTAAATGTGAGAAGTATGAACTAAAATCTTTATTTTATTGTATTGGTTGTGAAATGATGGTTTCACTGTGTGAAAGGATGGTTGCTTTACTTCTGCCCTTGATACTTTCTAACTTGGCTGCACAGGTTTGTCTCACACATCTAATTTTACACAAGAATTGTGCTCTAACTAAAACCCTGTGGAATC
Organism: Toxostoma redivivum; assembly: GCA_013397375.1. Lineage (NCBI taxonomy): Eukaryota > Metazoa > Chordata > Aves > Passeriformes > Mimidae > Toxostoma > Toxostoma redivivum. Next base: position 1,051,594 of record VXBI01005643.1, read on the forward strand.
AATTCTCCAAAGTACTCACAGAATCATAGAATGATTTGGGTGGAAAGTGACACGGAAGATCAACCAGTTCTAAACCCATCATGGGCAGGGAATCTTCCACTAGACCAGGTTGCTCAAATGCCTTGGACTTCATTAGAAACATAATTTTGTTTAATATTACTGTTCTCTCTACTTAACACCTCTGTCATTAAAAAAGGAATATTTACCTTTTAAAGCAATTTTCTTTTAAAATAATTTGCTTTCTGTAACATAGCAATAACTCTTAATCTTGTGATACTCATTATCACAAAGGAATGTCAGATTAATTTTCTCACATACAGCAGCCTAAATGCAAAGAAAAGTCCTGTATTTTTAAAAGGAAATTTTAATCAATTTTATGATGAAAAATTTATAAACCATGAGACAATTGATGTCTGTCCTCTTTACCATGAATCTGGGAACACATGGCCTCTGCACACTTCTCTTAGGAATCCCTACTTCATTACATCATCACCATGAACAAAGCAATGATCTTGCCTTGTTTTTCCTTCTGATGAACGCTCTCAAAAAACCATTACAATTTTTAAGTATAGTATTTTTATGTCTAGTAAAGGATAATCACTAATGAGACAGACAAGGGGATAGAAGGCACCCTCAGCAAATTTTCAGATTACACCAAGCTGAGTGCTGCTGTTGACACACCTGAAGGACATAATGTCATCAAGAGGAACCAGAACCTCATGAAGTTTAAGAAGCCCAAGTGCAAGTTGCTGCCTTGGGGCAGCTATGATACTGGTCCTGGCTGGGAGATGAACAGATTCAGAGCAGGCCTGCCAAGAAGGTAGGGGATTTTGCCCCTCTGCTCTGGTGAGACCCCACTTGAAGCACTGCACCCAGCTCTGGGGTCCCAGCACAAAAAAGACATGGACTAGTTGGAGTGAGTCCAGAGGAGGGCCACTGAGATGATAAAAAGGATGTCGCACCTCTCTTATGAGGAAAAGTTGAGAGAATTGGGTTTGTTCAGACTGGAGGTTTTGAGGTGGCCTTATTTCAGCCTTTGAGTATCTGAACAGAGCCTACAAGGAAAAGGGAGACAAACTATTTACAAGGGCATGTAGTGACAGGACAAGACAGAATGGCTTTAAACTGAGAGTAGATGTAGGTTAGATATTAGGAAGAAACTGTTTATTGTGCAGTGGAACAGATTGCCCAGAGAATTTGAGGATGCCACATATCTTCAGTGAAAATTTTCCTCCTGATGTACTACTGGAACCTTCCCTGGTGCTGCTTGATGACATGTCTTCTTGTCCCATTGCTGGTTGCCTTGAAGTAGAGGCAGACTCCACATGGCTGCAGCCTCCTTTCAACAGTAGAGAGTGATGAGGTCTCCCCTGAGCCTCCTTTTCTCCAGGCTAGACACCCCCAGCTCCCTCAGCTGCTCCTCACAGGACTTGTGCTCCAGACCCTTCCCCAGCTCCATTGCCCTTTCCTGAAATTACTCCAGCCCCTCAGTGTCTTGAAATGAGGGGCCCAGAACTGGACACAGGACTTTAGTCCTCACCTATTCCAAATACTGGGGAAAATAATTTCCCTGGTTTTGTTGGCCACATTATTCTTGATACAGGCCAGGATGCCATTAGCCGTTTTGGCCACCTGGGTACATGCTGGCTTGTGTTCAGCTGCTGTCAACCAGCATCTCCCGGTCCTTTTCTGCTGAGCCACTTTCCAGCCATTCTGTCCCCAGTTCCTCTCATTAATTTACAAATTATCTCACATACTTAAAAACAAGAAATGAGGGGTCTTTTTGGTTAATAATGTTTAATAATTTACATTAAAATTAATAACAATTTTGTTATTTATTACTTTTATATGCATATTCTACTTCAGAAGCCAAGAGTAGCCCATCGTAGCAACTAAAAAAACCAGGGCAGGCCAACATTGCATCTGTTATTTTAATTTCTTTGCCATTTTGCTTTTGTTTCATGATTCTTGTCACACTAGACTCTCCAAAGAGAAAACAACAACAACAACAACAAAAAAAAAAAAGAAGCAGTGTATCTGTGTGTGTTTTGGGGGAGTGGAAGATAAAGAAAAGATTATATTTTAAATTATTTTTTTTCTGAAAGACAGAAACATAAAAATGATGTTTGTAGGCAGAAGAGAAGTTTTAAAGAGTGCTATTCACTGTCTGGTTTGTAGTGGGCCTATTAGCAAAATTTCTCTTCAAATTGCTTTATGATCAGAGTCAATCTTATTATGCATGCTTCAGTTAGCCACTGGCTAGCTAGCATTCTTAATAAATTCATTGAGTTGAATGAAGACGAGAACACATAGATTTTACTAAAATGCAAGTATGAACACAGGAATAATCTGGGATGCCAGTAGGAGTATACTTTAGACTGAAGTAAGTGGGAAAAAACATAGCTGTCAAAATCCAAGGTCCCTAATAATGTCAGCAGTTACTCTTATGAACATGAGCGGTATGAAAACCAAGGAAAGTCTCCAAGTAATATTGGAAACTGCAAGATTATGAGAACACTTGTCTACAAAATTTGTTTTACGAGAGGAATTGATTGTGTGTGACTGGATGACAGGGGAGAGGATGCTGAACTTCCACTGCAGAAATTCAGAAATAAGAGACTGCAGAATTCCCCTCAAATGCTTGAACATTTGTGATGTTGTATCTGTCCCATGATCACTACATCCCTGTCCTGCATAGGGTGACTATGATCATACAGTTAATAATCACAAGTTACCAGATGACAGTAAGAGAAAATGACTCATAGTTTAACCTAATTACATACATAGCAAATATGATTACTACATTTTATAAAGGTTTTTTGGTCCTCTTTAATTTGACAGTTAACATATAAAATATGTTTTTCGTCTCTAAAACAAACAAGCATCAAAAATTCTTCATAGCACACAGGTTATGTACTAATTAAAAAGTTATCTACCACAGTTACATAGAAATTATAGAAAATCCCACAATAAGGATGTACAGCAATAAATCAAAAGGGGACAGATTTTGACAACTGGACTTTATTCTCATTGTGGAGTCCAACTTAAAATTTTGTAAAGGCTGTAATTTAATTATTAGTTTGCAGTCAGAGCACCTCTCCTACGAAGTCAGTCTGAGAAAGCTGGAGTTGTTTAGCCTGGAGAAGGCAGTGGGCAGACCTCAATGTGGCCTTCCAGTACTTCAAGGGAAGGAGGAAAAAGACTTATAAAAAGGAGGAAGAGGGACTTTTTATATGGCAAAGAGTGACAGGACAAGGTGCAACGGTTTTAAACTGAAATAGGGGAGCTCTAGATTAGATATTAGGAAATTAGATGCTAAATTCTTTTCTTGAGAGGGTTTTGAGGCACTGGAACAGGTTGCCCAGGCAGGCTGTGTGTGTGCACTAGCCCTTGTAGTATTCAAGTTCAGTTTGGATGGAGCTTTAAACAACGTGGTCTTATGGAAGACGTCCCTGCCCACTGCAGGGAACTAGGTGATCTTTAATGTTTCTTCCAACCCAAGACATTCTGTATTTGATTCTGTGATTCTAAGATTAACATAAAAAAGGGAACAGTAGTCATTGATTGGCCTGTCTATTGGCAGGAACTCAGCAATAATTGTATAATATACAGTAATAGCTTTCCTTTTCTTACAGATGTATGAAGTACCAGAATGTTCTGCTGAAATTATTTAATAATCTTGTTCTAAAAATTTGAACACTAGCCTGTTACTTTGTGCTTTGTTCTAGGTAAGCTTCAGCTGGAAAAATGTTACTGTAGGAATCTATATCCTTTTCTTCACAGCCACCAGCACACACGCACACGCACACACAGTCTTCTGTACTTTGTAGGAAATGAAGTGCAATAAAAAGGTAAAAGAAAAAAATTGCATATGTCATTTTCACGGGGAAAGAAAAAAGAAGTAAGAACTCTAAACTGCACAAAGCTCTTGCTGCTGCAGTGTCAGCAGTTCTGTAGAAAAGTCAATCACCCCATCATTGCTTCACTGTTCTCTTGACCCTGGAGAGATGGAAGACAGAAATGGTTTCTGAAGAAACAATCAAATAATAAACAACAAAGAAACAGAACAAAAACAAACAAGAAAAATTAAAAATGTTGTATACTTGATAAATCATGGTTTGTTAAAGCAAAAGAGGTTTAATAGCAAGCGAGAGCTCAGACTTCAAGTCTTACCTCTGTGTTTGGATTATGATGTGCAGAATATATATATGGTTTATTGCTTGCTGGAGACAGGGAAAAGTGAATACTATGAATAATTCATATTTAATTCCTATTATTGCTGCACGATTCAAGAAAGCAGAGGAAATATATTGCTATTAAGCACACATTTTATATATTCTTGTCAGAAATTTTTGGTAAGCTGTAATTTATTACATTACATTAGCAACTTTCATCATATGCATTACTGCTCCATTAAAACAAGACTGTTTATTTCAACTGATAGGGGAAATAACAAGCAGCATCTATTATATTATTAGCTAGGCTGCAGTAAACTAAGTAACACTTGGAAGGCCTGAGAAGCCATGAAGGCAAGTAGACATTTTAAACTCACTTTCCAAAGAATATATATTATGTATGTCTAAAATAACTGACAGATGTGCATACACACAGTAAAATATTCACAACTGCGTATTTGTGTCTTCCCATTAGTGTACATAATTTAATTAGCAGCTTGCTGTGTAAGAAAAAAATAAATTGTTTTGAATCGATTTTAAAAAGTTTTTTAGGGCTGTCTGAAAGATTGACTGAAAATGTTTTTTCCAGATTTTATCGCACAGGTCTGCAACTAACTCTTGGGTAAACTAAGTGTGAAATACTCAAAGAGTATCTTTTACTGATAGATATTGTAACACAGAGATAAAGCATTTACTTGTATTTGACATGGAAAAAAAAATTGTACTCTCATGGTATAAACTGAAATGTAAGCAATTGGACATGCAAAGTCTCAGTTCACCATGTTTGTAAAAGTCATAGTTCTATGTTTAAACACCCAACTTACACTCCATCCCACTTACACCCAACCCCACCTCTCCAGGAACAAAGGCTTCGATACAGGCTGTTCTATTTATCCAGTCCTGTCATGGTTTCCCTATACCTATGAAACCCCTAATCAAGAATTCTGCATAAAGAAAAAATATATTGTAATAATTATACTAAAATTAATAAGCATATTAATATTTTCAGATGTGGATAATAGGTATTACAGACAACTCTGAAATGAGTTTTGAAATCTATAAACACTTTAGATGTCTGTTTTGAATTCACTTGTCTGTGGCAGGTAATGTATCTATTGGCAGTCAATAGGTCAATATTGTCAGTTCACATCTGCCTTTGCGCTGAGCCTCTTCACAGCTGACCAATTTCTCTATTTCCAGTTGATACATTTCTCCTTTCTCTTTAAAAATATAGCCATTTATTATTTTATCTGATACATCTGATAAAGAAAAAAGGTCTAAATAAATATTCGCTAGCTCCCGGATTACACTGAATTTCTGAATATGTAATGCTTACGTAGGGGAAATGATCCACAAGAAATACATCTGAATAATAACTGTTGTCTCAGTGCACCCCACTTACATCTCTGCTTCATTTGTATGAGTTCTACATGCTGACAATTAAATGCATATAGAAAATGAAAATTTCCTTAGAATATAAAATGCAAATCAAAAATATATTTTACATATTTTCTCAGTTAAATTAGAATGTAGTTATATTTTGAAATCTTTTTACATTAACTGATAAAGCAATATTTTTGTTTTAATGTAAGTTTCTTTCAATAATATAGAACTGAAATATTTGTTTTCGTTCTAATATATGGTGAAATCAATTATCGAACTTCATGTTTTTCTGTAGAATTAAAACTACGTTATGCAACAAAGCATTATCATAGGGTCTTCAGGAATTGCCTGGTCCAACCTTTCTTGGCAAAAGCACAGTGTAATTAAAATGGCCCTGTACCATCTCCAGCTGAATCTCACAAGCGTCCAATACTGGGGAATCCATCTCTTCCCTGGGGAGATTATCCCAATGGCTGATGTTTCTCTTAGTGAAAAAATTTCTTCGTGTGTCCATTTGGAATCTACCCAGAACTGACTTGTACCCTATGTCCCCAATTTTTTCCATGTGACTCCTTGTAAGAATGGGAGTCTCCATCTTCTTTGTAGCCACCCTTTCAGTACTGGAGCATGGTGACAAGGGCTCCCCTTCCCTAGGCTGCACAAGCCCAGTTTTCTCAGTCTTTCCTCACATGGCAACTTCCCACTTATTGATCATCTTTGTGGCCCTTCTCTGGACCTTCTCCAGCCTGTCCACATTATTTTATATAGTGGGAACAAACCTGAACACATTGTTCCAGGTGTGCCCTGACAAGTCCTGAGCAGAGTGGGACAATGACTTGTTAATCTCTGCTGGTGATGCTGTTGCTGATGAGCCCAGCACTCTGTGGCTGTCTTTGCAGGAGCAGCACACTGCCCACCAGGACCCCCAGGTCCCTTTCCACAGACCTACTCCCTAGATGGATAGATTCCAGCCTGTGCTGCCCTCCTGGATGAAAAATATATCTATATAGATATAAATATACTGTCTCTCTCTCTCCATATATATATATAATATATAAAATCTTGGGTTTTGTTCTATGATCTACACAATGATAAAAATAAAGCCATTGTAGCAATCTTTTAAGGACAATTTTGGGTCACATGTCTCAGAATTACACAGAATTCCAGAATGCAAGTTGGATTTTTTCTAGAAGAATGGGAAGATGTAAAACAGCACTTTTTAGTGCTTTATTTTTTGTTTATTCTATTCTTCCCACTAATATCTTAATTCTCAACATCCTTATAGCATACAAAAGACCGTGATTACTACCAGATGTAATTTATCCCTTAATCCAGTATACGTTTTAATAATGTACTAACAAAAGTTCATATAAATATAATCACTCTCCATTTTGCTTTTCTTTCTCCATACTTACAGCCTAAGCCAATTTATTCCTTTGCCTAATAATTTTAATATATTATATATGTGCTTCTATTTTTTTGGATTTTACAATCAAAAAATAGTGGAAGTATCCTGATGCAAAGTTACTTATGGACCTTATGAAAGGTCCTTCAGGCAGCACAATAAACTAGTTGAACATACTATTTATTTTTATTCAATTTCACTGTAGCAGTTGGAAAAAATACTCTACAAAATATGAAGTGTGTATTACTTAATTGTTATAGTTTGTGATGGTGACATAGATCCACAGCTATTTTTAAAGAAAAGCTCCAGATTTTGCACAATGGCTAAAGAAACACCATTACCCAAAATGTACTGGAATATTTTAATTATGGTGAAAAAGAAGTGCTTGCCCTGAAGCAGAACTCCCGAGATGCTCTGTTGCATCTGCATGCTGTCAGCTGAAAGACCAAGACTATAAGCTTCCAATATTTGCTGAAGCAATTGTCTTGAAATGCAGAGGGATACACTTGTAAATGTTTTTGTACAACAAAGGATATGACATGGGATATGAGAAGTCAATAGAAACCTGTCATTCAAATTCTGCTATGCTAACCTCTGCATGCTGCAAAGCCAAAAAATGTTTTTTTCTTCAAATGCCATTTGTGAAGTTAACTGATTAACAAATACAAGCAATGAGAAATAAAATATCTGATTAATTGGTGCTTTTCCTTTAAACAATATTCTACTGAGATTATTACAAAATAAGCAGGCATGTTAGATAATGCTAATAAAAGCATCTGAGTATAAAAGAAATATTTCTCCTTTATACTGATGATACAAGTACTAAAGGTCAGTTAAGTACAGTAAATGAAGCCCACATACTGTGTATCTAAATCATTGGTAGCTGTATACTACCTTCCAAAATTCTCAGAACTTTTTGAACTGAGTAAACAATCAATCAGAACATTGTTCTCATCAAAAATATCCAGTGATGACACCCACAAAAATGAAGAACAAATTGGTGATGCTCCCACATTTGTTTTAGCACTACAGTATAAATCAGCAGCATATAAAAGGGTAATCAGACAGCAGAACTGACAGCAGTGTTTTACAGTACTCAATAAATCTCATGCCTGAATGGAAAATGACAGAGCAGCACTGAAAACACTGTTTGCTTTCCAGCTCTGCAGTCCAGATCCATCAAATGACCGAGAAACTTACAAGACACCAATGAAATTAATGCTTCAAAACCTGAAGTTGGGAAAAGCTTCAAGATCAAAAAGCTTCCATAAAGCCTCTTTATGACCTCAGTGGTATTTGGACAGATAAAACACACTAGCTTCTGACCTTTAAAGATCCCTAACTGCTTAATGGAAAAGAATTTCAATTTTAGCAATGTCAAACAAGTTACAGCTGAACTCATCTCAGTAAGATTTCTTTCAAAAACTGGTGACTGGTGCCTTCAAGAAAAGGACTCTTGGCAAAACCTGGATTCCACCAGCATATAAAATAAAAATAAAATAAAAATAGAAAGCATATATGTTGGGAAAGATGAAACAGGAAAACCTTATAAATATGATTACCTGGCAAAAGATTTTGAGAATATGGAAACTATAAGTGACATTGAAATGAAAGCCATCTTTGAGATACCAAACCTTAGTTACTGAACAATGAGAAAACAATAGCATGGCCAGCTGAAAGTAATCCCCTCTTGATTGAACAATCCCCTCTGCTTACAGACAGGTCCAAGGGTCAGAGAAGACCCTACTAGCTTGGCAGAAGGGGTCCAAAGGGTAGTTTTTAGGGTTTAAAGTGTAACACAGTATGGTAATGTAATGATTCTTATAGGCTATATGTAGATGGTATAGGATTTGTATCTTGTATTAGATTGGTTAGTGAAAATTAGAATATTCAACACAGAAGAAGATTTATTGTATTGTAATGGGAACCTCACCCTCTTACTCTCTTAACTGTTTCTCTCTTAGCTCTTTACTCTTACCCTCTCAGCCTTCTTCGTGCTCTCTTGCTCTCACAGGCCTGATCCAAGCTGCAGCTGGCAGGTCCAAGCAGGGCCCTTTGACCCATGCCCTTTGCAATAAACCACAAGTTTCAAGACCTGGCTTTAGAGATCTCTCTGTCAGTCCTGATCGTCCTGCCTGCCGTCGCTCCTACGCGTATAAAATAAAAATAATATACTGAAACAAGGAATTCTTCTGGCTGAGGGCCTTCACCAGAACAGAACTTGGACTGTGTAAATTTTAAGTACAACTGATGTTACTGACACACAAGCTAGAGCCAAAAAAACTGAAATTTGGATTAACATCTTTTTCTGGGAGATCTTGGAGCACTACTGTCCCTTGGCTGGGGCTGAACCAAGGAAACACAATATATGTTCTAACATTACAACACATACTCATGAGACAGAAAGTAAGGTAAAGAGATAGACAGAAAGAAATTGGGAAAGAAGAAAGGTACCTTACCTCACTTTTAAATTGCCTTGCTGTGGTTGTCCATCATAAATTGATAAAATATCAAAATCTTCCTCGAGGGCAAAAGTATGAAATGACAATTGTATCCTGTTACACTCTCCTGTGATAATGATCCATGTGCAGTTGGCATAATTTGGATAACCATGAGGAAATCCAGGGCTTTCTATAGTACCATTTGGTCCTTGTACTAAGCCTCCACAATTCTGACCTGAAAAAGAAGAAAGGAAAATTTGCAGTTGGTTTTCTTTTCCCTCACCCAGCATATATTCTTATATAAGTATCTATAAGTAAAGTTAATTTTAAAATATTTTTTCTAGATTACAAACAGCACATAAAATTGCATTGATACCATTCTTCCCTTCAGATAAAAAACCCTCATAGCTGTATTTTCTGAGACACTTGACATCTTTTTACATAGTGAATCATTATTTAAGGTTCTGTAGTATTAACAATATATGACTTATCCATTTGAATGTGAAATTTCAGCATTAGCCTTAATGCCATAAATTCAACAGACTGACAGTTCTATTGGCAAGAGAGTGTTCAAAACTTTTGGCAAATGCCATTTTAAAGGTTTCTATATAAGTACTAAAATATGAGCATTTCTGATGTTCTAAAACCTACTTTAACATGAGGAGCAAAATGTAGACATATTTAATATGCTTTGTTTTGCAACTAATCAAAATTTCTATACTTTGAAGATGCAGCAAACGTTCTGTGGTATATTTCTAGTTCCATGTGTTTTGAGGTAAGAAAATTGGGGTTTTCTTTGTTTCTTTGGTCTTTTTTGGTGGCTTGGTTGGTTGGTTGGTTTTTGTTTGTTTTTTTTTGGTTTGGTTTGGGTTTTTTTGTTTGGGTTGGGTTTGGGTTGGGTATTTTTTGTTGTTGCTGGTTTTTCTTGCTTATTTTTTGTTGGGTTTTTTGGTTTTTGTTTGTTTGTTTTCCAAAATATAACACTGAGAGTTTATTCAGCAGGCTTTTGCATGTGATTTGTACCACCTACAGACATTGTGAGGGCATGATAGCTCATTAACAGGAAGTCCTCAGCAAGAAACCTTGACTTACAGTGCACACTCCTGCTAGTTTCTACTTGATTTTGTTAATCCCTCACACAACAGTTGTACTGACTCTGAGTTGGAGAGAAGCCTTAATGAAATATTTGAACAGAGAAAAATATAAGGACATTCTGTGGACTGTAATACTTGGATTATTATAAGCATTTTAAGCACTTCAGAACAAGTATAATCCCACTTTTTATTGTTATAACTAAACCAGAAGAGTGTTTCTGACTGCAATTTTGTTTTTAACTTCCCAGTAGTGGGTCTCTCAGACTGAATCTTTCAGAGAAGTGCTGTCAAATTCTTGTGGGAGATTTCTAAATCTTAATAAGATGGATTTAATAAAAGGGATTTGCTCCTAAAACTAAAGAACTTACAAGTAATAATTTCTTTTTACTTAATTTCAAATATAACTCTAATGAATAGATAGAAAAGCTGTAGGGATTCAGGAAACTTTTAAAACAAAAATCTTCTCTGGTACACCTATAATTTGATTTACTTTAATAAGACATCTTTATTATCCAACATTCGCAAAGAAGGAACCTATTACACCATGAACTTAGCATGAATGTTTCAGTTATGTACTCTTCACTAAAAATTATCAGCATTCTTCAGACACTTGCAGATGCATTGTATCCTTCCTACAACCAGAAGGGAAATGTCATATAAATGCCACAAACAATTTAAAGCAATTTAATTACTACAGAACTGATGTTCTGAAAACAGAAAAGAAAAATTATAGTGACAGTCCACCACCCTGTTACTCTGACCAGCTACTTAATGTCTCCAGCATACGTTTCGGTAAGACAAGTACCCCTTGCAAGCTGTGCTGCACAGCAACCTTCTTACGACTTGGGTGAGAAAGGTTTGCATTGAAAAAGGAGTGCATTTTAGCAATTCCTCTAAAATCTGTCAAAGACCCCATTTTAGGAGCAGAAATTTGTAATTCTAGTGTATAAAGAATATAGTACACCATATATAACTGCATATGTAAATGCAGTCTTTTAACTACATTTCTGACATCCATGGAGACAAACAAATTATGTCCCAATCTCTTTGGGAACCCCGGAGCTGGCTTAAAGTAAAATTTTATTAACCTTTATTTTTAAGTTTTATTAACTTTATAGTTATATGGTTATAAAGTTTGTAATATAAACTTTATTAACTTTTATTTTTAAACTCCACATTGCTGGGGTGGTAAGTGAACCCTCGCAGCCCCTCCACGGCCATAATTTAGTGGTTTCCTTACACAGATGTTTGTTACCTACTTGCAGAAGTTGTTTTAAGTGCCAGTGATTCTCCCAGTTTTATTCCAAAAGGTGTTTTGTACTCCTAGCTGCAGATACAGGTTATTGCACATTATTATTTTGGAAAATAAACAGACTCTAATGAGGAATAAGGCAGAAAATGTTTTAACACTCTTTAACTTAAGCATTTCTTACAACACAGAATCCTTTTTTTCTTCACCTTGCTTTTAGTCTCATATATATATTCCTCAAATTCTGAAACTATTCATACACGAGTTCTGGAACTATTCATACACATATTGCCTATTCACTTTGTATCCAAGAAAACATGAGGCAAAGGAGGATCATAAAGAAAAACTATTACTGCGAAATGCTATTTAGGTTTGTTCTTAATTTTATATGCATATATAAATATATACTTATTTACTTAGTGTTCAGTTAAAAAGCAGTAAAAATACTAGAAGAAATTTAATTCACAGTTAATTCCCAGAAAATTCATTGCTGCACACATGCAATTTCAAGGAAGATTTTGCTTCTGAAGTAAGCAATACTCAAAGATGTTTAAAGGCTATACAGACTCAGAAAACACATCTTTAAGTCTGTCCCTGCCTAGTTAAGACACAAGCATGTTAACAGATTAGAATCTATCTGCTATCTATATAATACCTATTTCGTCAATATATGTAAGTCTAAAATCTTCCAAACAGCCAAATGTTACACCTCATCAAAGGACTAAATTTAGAATCAAATCACTTAAGAGAGATTCAGTTGGAAGATATACTTGTAGAACAGGAACAAAGAGACTTAGGGTGACAGGTAGCAGCAAATTAGATAGCAGCTGAGCATACAATATCCCACAAGAAATAATGCAGAGATTGTAGAGACACCACAAACCAGTAAGATCACACTGATGAGACTAACTAAGAATATTTAGTTTCTTATGTGTATTTTAAGAAAAGAAAGAGTCATCAAAGTAAAGCAAATAAAAATATCAACAGGAAGATATTTAAAAAATATCAGCAGAGATTAAGTAGTTCTTCCAGGTTGAATGTAGACTGAGTATCAATGAATACACCCCAAAAAGGTCTACTCCCACATTTCTCTTTAGCTTTGGCCTTTGTGTCAAATAACAAAATAAATACTGCCATTTTTCACAAGATTTGCAGTCATTGATTCAATACAGCATGAGTATACTGAAATATTTTAATACTAAAGGTGTATTAGACAGCCATGATTTGTATGATTCCACATAACTGTTTATATTAATATAAACTATGCAGCTATTATTTTTCTGTCATATGTCTGTAAGAAGACATTTCTGGACAGCTATTTTTACCCTATGATATAAAAAGTATATTTTAAGAAAACTGATGCTCTTGGATTGTAGCTGAAAAATATTTAAAGTGACTACAGAATTATTATATTTTTCAAAGTTACCTTGCATATCCTGTACTAGTCTTATTGTACCTGCTCAGGCTCAATATTTATCAGTTGTGATCCCTAAGTGAGAGGCAATGAAGAAAACAAAACACTGCATTTTGCCCTAAATACTGGTGTTAAATGGGTGGTAGAATCACTAGGAATCAGTATAATTTTAATATTGCTTTGCTGTAAGATTTTGAACAAATTTCACAAAATAAAAACTTATAAAACACTTCCTAAAACAATCAGATTTTATTTTCCTCGGCCTTTAGGCTTATTAATCACATACTCCCCCTACACACACTTCCCACCTTGTTTACCATATTCATTGACATCTGTTTGTTTGTTTCAAGTTTCAAATGGTTCTACAAAAAACATGCAAAAAGGAGCACTTCTCTTCTTGTAATTCATAAGGTAGTCTGTGGGAGACTAATATATATGTATACATATACATATTTATATAATAATAGGAACTTTTGCAGGATACATGTATTTTGAACAAGCAAACTATAAAATGCATCAAAAACAATATAGTAAAGTCAGTGATTCTAAAGATATTTTGATTAATCATGATAATTAAAATGGAGTATTTTTTATTCTAATGATTGCAAGTAGCATCTTCCATTCTACCGCTACAGAGGCTGAGAAAATATGTCTAGCAAGACTGGATCTTCCTCATTTCTTGAAATAGTTTCTAATATGATTTTGTTGTATTAGTAAATTTAATAAGCAAGAACAGGTGTGCTCAGCCAGATCAAAGGCTCATTCTGCTCAGTACCTTTTCTCCAACAGCAAGCCAAAGGAGGGAGGACTTCAACAAAAAAATCCCTCCCATTCATGAGCAGCATCTCACAAATTTCTTAAAAGAAGACATTCCAGTACCCTTGTCCTTCTGTTTAATAGTCCTTGATAGAGTTCTTTCCCATGAACTCATGTCTGAGTCATCCTCTTAGTCTATACTAATATCTAGGGTCTTTTAGGTATTGTAGAGAGAATCCTAAAATATAAAAAACCCCTTTTTGTATTTGTTCAGCATTTACTATGTCAAATTGATTTGACACCCCATAAGTTTATACATGAAAAGAGAATATACAGAGAATTACGTATGCTTTCTATTCCACTTAGCATCTCACTGACCTTTGTCATGTTCCAGCTTCTTTTATTTCCAAGTTCAAAAGTTCCATTTCATATAGCTGTTCTTTGCACCTGTGATTTTATCACAATTCTATAACCATTTTGATGCTGTGTTATACCCTGCATGAGACAGGGATACCAAAACTTCTTGTAATATTCAAAATGTGTATGCATCATTTACACAGTGATAATTTTAATCCCTTTCCCTCTTCTCCCACTAATTTTGTAATTTCTTTTCTAAGTGGTAGCTTGACATTCTATATGACTATGGATTATAACTAAGATTTCTTTTCTCTGGAATTACAGTGATGCTAGAGCCTGGTATTTTACATAGAAACATGTGATATATTAGATTTCCTACAGGTTTTTACTATGTATATCACATCACATTGCATTCGTCTATTCTGAATTTTATCAACTACTCCAATACCCCCTTACTTGGTCAGATAAGGCTATTTTTGTAATTGTTCACAATTGCTCCTCATTTTCATTAACTCATCACTTTCTATCATCACAGTCACTTCGTTGCTTATCCTCTTTTGCAGATCACTTATGAGAGCACTCAACATATATGCCAGCACAGATTTCTTTGGGATGCCATGGTGACTCCGTCCTTTGAAAAAAAATCCATTTTCTACTAAGGCACAACTTTTATTCAACCTTTCAGCAGTGTACAACTTTCTTATGCCCTAGCTGATTTATTTCCCTTACAGCTATTACTGGGGACCCTCATTCAATGTCTTTTGGAATTCTGATGACCTTTATCCACATTCAGGCTGAC
Source organism: Toxostoma redivivum (assembly GCA_013397375.1). Lineage (NCBI taxonomy): Eukaryota > Metazoa > Chordata > Aves > Passeriformes > Mimidae > Toxostoma > Toxostoma redivivum. Next base: position 1,066,667 of record VXBI01005643.1, read on the forward strand.
TCATTCAGAGAACTTCAATAGGTTTGAAAAGCATATAATTTTAAACTTTTTCTTCCATATGTCATATTTAATCATGTTTCAATTGATTCTTTCCTTAATAGAGTTTCCTAACACAAATATCAGATGTTCCAGCTTTTATACCTTTACGCCCCTTGGTCCCTTTTAAATATGGACATCTAAGGTGAATTGAAGCTGGAGATGACTTTTGCTGTGCAGCAATTTTTTTCCTCAATTGTCTTTTAAACTCTGGATAATACATGGTTCTTGTAACATTACTGTTTGTCTGTTTGTTCCATAACCTGTTCTACGAAATTTTCAACTTTAAACAGAGGCATTGAGGAATTTTCTACAAAGAACAGTTCAGGCATGGGAATTGCAAAGCATATATATTTTTTGCTGTCCTTCTTTATCTTGTCTTTATATTGTTAGTATCTATTGGCCCAGCAAAAATCTCTTCCAGGGTACTTGCTCCACCTGTTTTCAAAAGAGTAATTTTTAGTTTTAAAGAGCTGGCCTGCAATGCTCTTGGACACTAATATTTTATTTCCAGAAAAACCTTCAGAGAGGGCCCAGCAGCCCCTAAATCTTACCGATACACCTGCTTGCACTCATCTTACCTTGGGATTATCTCTCTCTGGCACAAACAGTACTGACCACTTGCTCTGGATATATAGCAGATGAGTCCCTTCATCTCTCTCCTATTCTTTTTTGTGAGGCCTTAATTATAGGAGTTGATGGTTAGTGCCTTCAAAGATTTTAAATCCTCTCTCCTGCACAGCAAATTCAGACACACATCTCTCATGGCCCCAGAGCACCTCAGACTTGCAGTTTTGACTCCTTTAATTCAAATATGTGCACAGTTGCAGAACTTTGTTACAGCAGTGTTAGCCACAACTTAAATGACTTTGAGCAGCATAGTGCATAACAGCAACAGTTTTGTAAATACAACTTTTAACAAAAAGGATTTAAAAAAATGTTCCAAATAGTACAAAGAAGTGTTATGTACACATAGAACAAAAAAGATTTCCTGTCAAACTACAACAGATAACTACAGATTTAAATTTTTGCTGCTATCAGATGAGGAATTGAAGCAGTAAGACATGAACAGATGGTTTGCACCTGATGTTTCAACCATCTATTTTCCCTTTCTCTTGTGTTTTCATGTTCTCTCTTTGTATTTCCTCCTCTCCTTAGCTCTATGTAATCTGCCAGCACTTCCTACTCCCACTTAGACCTGCAGGCCCTGCAGACCCTGCCATCAGTGGCTGGGCTCTGCACTGGGCCTTCATCACTTCTTCCTCACTAGTATAACCTCAAACCATCTTCTGACTGTCCTACTACTCAGTAAAACTGCTATTTCCTAAATAACTTCAATCAAGAACGGAAATGTCAAATGGCAGAGAGGCAAAAGCACTATTCTTTGAGGACTGTTTTAAATAGCATGTAGCTTCTCAAGTGTCCTTTAAAAATCCATAAATAAAACCTCACAACACCATTATGAGGCATTTTCCAGGGAATTAATCAAATCAGAAAGTACTGAGATCCTTTTAATTTAGGCATCACTGAAGATTTATTCACAAGCAAGCCACCATCTTTACTGGCATCACTAGAGCATGTCCCAGCACAGATCTCACAAAGAGGGCACCTGCCCCACACTAGTGTCTGCTTCCTATGCCCACCATCATTTTCCAGCCTCAGGGAGAACAGGCACCACAAGGCTTCAGTACTTCAGACATTTAAACATAATCAAGACAGTTCTAGCGCAATGTGAAAGAGAACAGTGTAAATTTACTCATTACATTTTTGCAAGACTAGGGCAAAAATAGTTCAAAAGAATTAGTGAGGTTTTTTTCAAAATTATTGTATCAGAAATAATTAATGTCTGGGGGCCAGATGGGTTATTAATTAAACAATTAATGACTGAGGAGACCTCAGTGAGTGACAGCCTGTGTCAGCCCCAGGTGGGACCAGGCCAGAGCCTGCCTGAATGCAGTGAGAGCCCATGCAGGTGTGTGAGTCTGTGGGTGCTTGTGTACACCTGGACAGATGTGGTGATGAGCAGGGAACAAGGAGAGGAATATATGAAGGCTTCTTCAAGAAGAAGACTCTGGGCTGGACAACTACTGCAGCCCAGGAAAACTGTAATCAGCTCCATGGGTGGGTGAGTGGAACACAACTGCCCAGGGCCAGAGATGGGAAAACAGCTGCTGGTGCTGCCTGAGCTCATGTGAGTGTGTCTGATTCTGTTCTTCCATGCAGCCAGCTGTGCACATGTGCACATGTATACATGTGTATGTGGTGTGTTCTTGTGTTCTGTGTGCCTACTGGTAAAAGCTGCTCAGCCTTGTCACTACCTGCATCTGGGAAAGAGATGGGGCAGCCTCACCTCTGTTGGCTGCCTGATTCAACCCTTCCAAAAGCTATAAGTTGCTTCTGAATCATTAAATATTCTGTAGCTTGGCACTAAGGGTAAATATAGGGGGAATATGGCAGCTAAATCACAAAACTTAGATGGATTTCCTTTAAATACAGATCTATTCAAACCCTGCATTTTTTGGCTGAGACCAGTCTACAACCTCCATGGAGTCCCTCTCACATGAGATGCTTGAATGCATGTAATAACCTTAAATTCTGATGCAAACATTCACAAGGTGACTGGAACTTCATCAATCTATAAAACATTTTAAATTCAGATCTTCTAGCCACAGGATATATATTCATTGATTGTGCTGATGAAACATAAAAGCTGATGTTTTTAAAGTCTCAGATTGACTATGAGAGTCAGGCACTACCTTTTCGACCATTTCCTATGTATACTTAAGTCTTTATCCAGAACTCAACTGAAATTAAATTGTTCTAAAGGTTAAAGATTAATATTACTATTCAGCAAGAAATTCTGAAACAATTCTGCCATAATGCTAGCTTTGCTGTGTACCAGAGCAAAACATCTTAATTGCTGGTGTGTGAAAGTTTTTATTTTAATGAAGTTCTAAATGCTGAAATGTATATTATACATAAACTAGATTATGCTGCCATTACAAATTGAGAAAAAGATATCTCATATTCTCTTTTCAATACTGGATTGCCCAAAAAGACCAATAAATCATATTCACAAAGGTTAATGGGGAAATAAAATGTGGGACAATATTCTTTCTGCAGGAAATACTTTTTTTGTTTTAATAGGCTTTTAATACTTAAAAAAAGATCCAGTGTATAACACTATCAAGATTTTTGCCACTGGTTAGTAGAGGCAAAAAATAATAAGACCATAATCACTCTTTCAAGGCTACAGCTTGACAGTGCTTCCTTCTGGTACAGCAATAAGTTCTTAATTAAAAGCAGCTAGATTATATGAAGTTGGTTTATCCCTTTTCCTTCAAAAATATATATTTTATCCCTGTAAAGCGAAGATCTTTGCACACTCTTTCTTTGAATTTACTCAAACTGTTCTTAAGATTCATCAAAATGAAGGAAAGAAAATGCATCAAAAAGAAAGGAAAGCAATGCAAGTCCTATACCAGATTTGAAATATGTAGAAGGTGGTGTTGAAAAAGTTATTTTGCAGAGAGTAAGATCTTATATTTAAAATTCTGAGCTAAAGGTAGATTTAGTATCCTTGAAAAAAAGACTATTTCTCATAGATGCAAACTCATTCTGCAAATGAAGATCACTGAATACAGGTTGGATTTTATTTTATCTACTTTTCTAAGATAAAGCAAAAGAAATTGAGGCTTTAGGTAAACATAACTATTACTGTTACAGTTACTTAGCAACAGTTGGTAGAATTAGAGAGCATTGTACAGCTCAGGTAGATAAAAGTGCTGATTTCATTGTTTGTGAAATACTCAAACAATAAAAGAAACTGAGCTTCACTGGAACAGGAGCAACAAAACTGTAGAAAAACTACTCTGAGGATTTATTTACTTCTCTTCTGCCAGACTCCTAGAACATACAGCATAATTGTCTGTACCAAATCTAATCACTTCAGCATTGTCACTTTGACTTTCATTTTTTGCTGATGCCTTTTATTGATACCACTCTCCCAGACCACTTCACTGAGAGCCTTGCTCACCTTTGAGGATCTTACAGCAGCTTTTGTTATTATAATCTTTGCCACAGGATGCCTACACCATGAGGCTGAAAAGCGGCCATAACTCAAGCAGTTTGATTTCAAACTACTATTAAAGAACTCACTGTCAAAAGGCCCAGTTCGGAAGACCAGGAAAAATCCATTTGCATTATTGTAACTGCTCCATGAACATCATCTACATTAACTACTTTATCTTCTCTTAAAGTTATTACTTTGACCACTACTTCTGTTATCCAGCAGGCTTTCCAGCATTTTTTTCCATTGTCCACACAACCAGTCCAGAAAAGGTTTCAAATTTGTTCATCTCTGTTACTTGAATTCATCCTTTCTTTGCATTTTAAACAGAGTGGAGTCAACTGATATCAACTGAGAAGGACAAATACTATCTTCCAAATTAAATGGGTAAGTCATAATGAGGAAAAAGAATGAATGACAATAAATTTTTCAATAGTCATTAGAGAAGTTTCATTTTCAAAGACGGAAGACTTATTTTTAGAATTTAATTTAGAAAGATCAGATGACATTACATTAGGGTTTAATGTTAAAGCCATCACTTTGTTAATAAACGCACATTTTGCAGGAAGAATTTTATCCATAACATTAAAAATTATATTTTATGGATCTATTGCAAGAAATCATGAAATATTCTCCTTGACAGGTGCATTATTTCTATGCACATAATTGTGCTTCTGATTTAGATGTGAATTTTATATAAAGCAGAATATTTGCACTATGCAACGCATATACAAGAAAGAAGTATAAAAAATTAACATTGTAACAGAACACAGTATTGCAGCATTAGCAAAGTTAAAAATAATCAAAACATAGATAAAGGGGCAACACATGCAGGCACAAATCAGAAATTTACACACACAAAACCTATGCAATCTATGACTCTCATTAACATCACCAAAGATGGAATTATGCAACAGACACAGAGTCCCTCAAAATTATAAAATCAAAGTACAGCTGTGTGAGACATTCATGAATGGAACTGAAATGATGTGTTCTAATAATCTTAATCACAGGAAATTTAGTACCTTATGTTTTGTATCTTACTGATATGTTTATACAGTATTAAAGTTATTATTTTAATGGGGCAATAGGATGGCATGAAGGGTGATGCAGCTGCTGTGCCTGAGTCATGATATCAGTAGCTAAGATTTATGCACAGCTATATTCAGACTGGAATAGTTAACCACCATCTTGCAGCGTCAATAACACTCTCAACTGCATGAGTAGCTGTGTGGCTGATTCAGCATTGCTCCAAATCCTTTGGTCTTATCTACATGAAATCAAAATGGCTCCAAAATGTTGCTAGTCTGATTTGGCAGCCCCAACTCATACTGGAGTAAAACGAGTAAGGAATAAGATATTTTTCTGTTTCATCGCAAGATCTAGTTTTACTTCTCCATTATGAAATAGAATGCTTCAGTTTTTCACTGTGCAAATCTCAAGCAATTATTTATATTTGTAAATAATGGCAAGTAATGTTGTGAACTGTAAGGAAAATGCAATCAGCGTTAGCTTTAAGGTACAGCTGATTAGAATAATATTTTATAAATAGTACATGTATAGTATGTCTATTTATTTATTAAATACTTTCAGCCTATGCAAATGATTCAGATATGCAACAGAAATAAAAGCAGAATTCAAATAAAGAGACCTAGATGATAATACAAACTGAAACTATAAAGATGCAAGAGGATGTTTATGATATTACATAATTAAATTACTTCACCTAACAGTGAAACACTTCAACTATATATCACACAAAAGTTTCTCATGGAATTATGGTGGATGCTATTTTTAAGTACCAAATTGAAAAATCACCCAAATATTCAATTATTTATGAGCGGTAAATCATATGAAATTGAAGAAACTGAACTTATTTCCGGCTTTTTATGTAGCCTATGCCCCCACATACTGTGTCTATATCACAACACACAAGCACTATTTCAGGGACTAGCCCTGAACTTGATTTCTCAAAGGGATATTTAATCCTTGATTAAGGCATAATTGAAATATGCAGAAGAGATCCACTCCTTGCAAGAATATTACAAGTAAAATCTTATTATGTTCATTTTATGTGAAATAATATAAAAAAGAAAAAAGCTGTCTGCATCACTGACTCATGCTCAAGAACCCATGTGACTGACAGGAAATGCAGAGCCAGAAGCAGCACAGCAAGTAGATGATATTCATGTTGGCACTGCTAAAGCTGGTTGTGCCAGGGTGGGTGAAATGTAGGCTGATCTGCCATGTCATGTAGGGCTGTGTCTGTGGTGCAAAATTGTTCTCAGACCTGTGAGCTATTCTAATGTCCATAGTCACTGCTTCCACAAAATGATATGGAGATTCTCTAGAGTATTTTAAATTTACCACTCACAGCAGATACCCTTATGGTTCCACAATGCAAACAGTTTTCTCGACAAGGTACAAATACAACATTGTGTGTCCTTTCTCTAGGTCCAAAATTATTGGCTTTGATGTTTGTGATAATCAAGCAACCTGACTTAAAAAAAAAAATAGTTGAGGTGTGGAAGGCATTGGTCCTGAGATCCTAGCCTTTCTGAACAGTAGCACAGTTTATCTGACTATGGAAGTGTCCAGGGATATTATCATACACCCACTGAAGTCAATGCCAAGGAATCCACAGACCTCAGTGAGAAAAGAATCTACTTTGTAAACACAGACTCTAATAATTTATGTATCTGTCTTGCTTCCAGGAGACAAAAAAATCCAAATGGGAAGCCATTGGAATGGCTCAACAGAAGAACACATGCCTTTGGGAGACTGCACCTGGTCCTCGACAAAAGCAGGATAAGAATCTAAAGTATTGGCTTTCACTTATGTTACATCAGACTGCATTATGTCATGCTGTCTCACATCTCACCTGACAGGCACTTATCTGTTACAAAACATAAAAGACAGAGAAAATAGCAGTGATTTGGAAACATGTTTATGTTAACTGAGGTGAATAGTCAATTAGCAGATACCATAAAAAAAGCTCTAATTAGTTAGAAGATTCTTGTCCCTAAGAATAAAAAGCCTTATCAACTCCATAATTTTTATACAAGTAACTATACATTACTAATTCTGTGTATATTGTTATTAATAGTGTTTATAGTTATTAAACTATGCAAGTTACATATAATAGTTATTAAACTACAACTGTATGATTTACTCTTGAAATTCTGAAAGTGCTCACTTTCTGTCATGCCCTTAGCCCACCTAACTCCCAGTTCTGTCTACAACTTTCCTTATTCAGGGAGGAACATGATCATATGTATGTGAAAAACACTGAACATGAGTCTTGTGGTAGAAACTCTAAAATTAATTTGTCCACAATGGCTTGCAGGACGGATAGCAAAATATTGTGTGATGCTTCAGCTGTATTATTGACTATTTAAATTGATTATTTACTTAAGTTGCAACCATATCATGTTTTTTCTGTCATTAAAACCTATACCTGAAGCTGTGTAAGTCAAGGTACAGTCATGAGCTGCAGTCATCCAGTTCATACAATGTTCTTACAATTTCACAGAAAAAAAATCTGAAGTATTAGTGTATTTTGAAAACAAATTTAGGATTCACAGCATTGTATAATTTACAAACAAAATCTGGTAATGAAATACCATACCTATTATAAATAAAATAATTACCAAATTAAGAAAATATTGTTTGTGATTCTTGTCATTTGACATAACAGGTATTTTCACATGTTTACATTTATAAAGTGTTTATTCGGTAGGCCATTTAAAAACTAGAGCCAGCAAACAGAACATCAAAGGTCACACATAAAAGTATTACCACATAGAATTACAGTACTTGAAGAATGAGACACCACCAACACGCACTTCCCTCAATTTGGGCTATTCATAAAAAACAAAACAAAAAAATCTTCAACAAACAGGTTTATTATTAAATATCTTTTACTTATCCCAGTTATTTGTCTTCTGCCCTCTTTAAGCCAACTGTCTTTGTGTCACACTCTTCGGATTTTCAGTTGATACAAGCTGGCATGTCTTCACTAGCTACATCACATCAGATCAACTGTAACACTAGTTAAATTTCCAACTCATACAATGATTCCATCTCCTTCCTTCCTTCCTGCCTTCCTTCCATTTTCAAATGCTTCTTTGGCAATGACATTTTATTATTTACTCTATAATCTGATCTTCATAATGATACTCTTTCAATTACTTTGTTATTTTTATGCTTCTGAGACAAACCCCTGTATAGATGACTAGTAATCAATGCAAGTGCGGGGAAGAGGTCTGTTTACAGCATTTGTTACATCTTTTTCCATATTATTTGGCTGTTAAGTTGCATGATGGACAGAATAGATACTGTATTTAGCTGCAATTTCACTTGCTTTTTCTATGTGAAGAGCTGCAGGAAGACTGTGATACTGAGAAATTCCATTTTGGCACCAGTACAGCAACACTGTGTCCTAGGCCATCTGAATTTTGCACACATAGCAATGGGTTCCAAGCTACCTATTAGCACTCAGGAGAACCATCGTTAAGTAGCTGGACTGTTGGAGTAATTTGTTCATAAAACCATGAGAGTCAAAAGTCAACAGAATGCTTTAAATTATTAGAGGAAAAAAAACCAGAACTGTCATCAAATCCTGCTTAAGCTTACTGTCTAATCTGCACTCTGGAAAAAAATTCAAACACACTATCTTAACAGAAAAGGTGTAAATAAGATTTACAAGGATGATTAAAAGCAGAAAATAGGTTCTGTACAGGGAGCCTAAATAGATTGATTTTTTAGCCTGCAAAAGTGACTGCTGAGGGCAAAGGTGGGAGAGGTCCATGGCATGACAGGGGTAAGAAAAAGCATTCTTCTGTCCTGTTTCTCATTTCTCTGTTTTCATTCATCAAAACACCAAAAGGAGATATCTTTTCAACTAGTGTATAAATAAACAGTGGAACTCATTTCAACAAGAAAGTAGTTAGACTGTAGCAATAGGGAAATTAGCAAAAGAATTTAAAAAAAGGAATGGAAGATAAACATTAAGATAAGGAAATATAAATCTCTGGCATAGCAAGTCTCTCAACACACAGACCTAGAAGTATCTTTGAAAATATGCTTACATTCTTAGTTTTTCTAGACATCTGCTATAATACACCAGACTCTGGACTCTGCTCAGCTCTACCAAGTGGGAGATATCGCTGAAGACAGATAGACTTCAAGCATCAAAGGTTATCCATGTCAAATTCTGAATAACATCCAATTAATAGGTTTTATGTTTTAACACTTTGGTTCTCTTCTTCACTGAAAGGCTCTAAGAAGCTGCATATTATTAAGAAGAATATTAGGCATTCTTAGCCTTTGCTTTTATTGCCTTCATGAAAAATATTTACAGAGCTAACTACATTGGTTCCCTTTTCTTTGTAAAACCTTTGCCTTTTTTATTTTTCTTTCAAATAAAAAAAAGCATTATTAATAGCCAGGCTGATCAGTAGCTATAGTAGCTGATCAGTGTTAATAGTGATAGTAGCTATTATTGAATTTCTTAAACCATACATTTATAATGAAGAGGATTTTACAGTTTCTCACGACGCATTCATACTATGGGAGCTCTGGCAGACCTAATATTTACATAAAACATTTTTATTATTTTTTGTCTCAGTAGGAAGCAAGTAAAAGGAATGCACATGGATTAGGCTGCCACCATGAGACTATACTGAGCAATAATTTATGAGGAAGAAACAATAGTTTGTAAATTTGTAAGTTTGGTCCTTGATTTTCAGAGACCCTGTTCAATAAACATCACCTATTAGTTTGTAAAACTATGCCTAATTTGTGCTGAATCTCCCAAATATGCCATTTTGATGCATTTGCTGTCACTGTAAGTTGTAGAATGACCTTGGAAATTTATTTTGGGATGCTAACATTCACATGAGAATGATATAATTTCTCTGCTGGACTAGCTGGACTATCAGCAAGTTACGGAAGGCCACCAAAGAGGTTTAGTTAAACACCATAGCAATTTTTCTGAAAGTACCCACAATGACAAAACTTTTATGAATAAGAGAGAAAAATCACACATTTTTCTCATAAAAGAACTAAATTTTGGTACTACAGGTCAGCCCTTCAATGAGCTAGTTAAGAAAGTTGAGAAACAATTTGATAATTGACAAGGGAAAATGTGTCTGAAACCTTGAAATACTGGTTTTGCAGGGTGAGAAGATATTCCTTGACCCAAAAACTTCCATGAGACCACTGTTTTCACATATAGCCTTCTTGAAAATATTTACCTTTCAAAAAGGGTAGTGACTGAAATGATTGATGAAGTACTTGAACAAAACTCGTTTTGATCCTTAGCAAACAGGTTTTCCTTAAGCTGTACACAATATGAGTGGTCAGAACTGTGAAACCAATGTATGCCCAAAGCAGAGAAAGAAGCTTGCCTCTTACAAAGATAAAAGTATTTGCACAGAACAATAAAACAGAGAGAGAGTTGCAATCTCGGTGAATCAGTAAAACAAGAAGGCAGATGATGGTGATACATTCCTGCAGATTTACTTTATGTATAAGAGCTGATAATCTGTTTCATTTGTAACAAAGTTGTTTTCATTTCAGACTGAAAACAAAGAAAACTTTAGTAAGTGCATAGTTTTGACTTTTTTCAGTTGGCGTATTTTTTAATGTTTCTAATGAGAAGGTCCTGATTTCCTCTCCAGGATAACAGTGCTATGTTCTTACTAACATGATTAGTGATTTTTTCTACGAGCATAAAGGTGTTTTTTGGTCCCATTTGCATTAAAACCAGTTGCAAATAAAAGCTATTTTCAATGAAATTCTATTCGTAAAATATTTTTATTTGAGTTCATACAGTATTTATCAAGGATAAATGCAGTGATGACATTTTTGTATTGCACTTGCTGCTAGTGCTCTTTATTTTGTTGAATTTCACCATTTCTTACAAGCGTGTCATAATATATTTTAAGGCTATTTTCTCCCAATTTCTCAACCAATATTAAAATTCATTATTTCTCTTGGGTATGCTAATATAATAGGTATTTCTTTTTCTAGTACTACTTCAGAAAAAAAATCAAAAGTAGAGGAAAGTAGTATTTTTTCTGTGTTAAAATGTGCTTGGGAGATGGGGTCACTGTATATCTCTGCTAGCTGTATGAAAATATAGTTCAACTAGAGTCAGTTATGACAACATATTTTGAGTTCGAATTCTAATCTTAGAACAACACCTCCACTGAGTCTTTCCTCAGGAAGCATGCTAAGGCTCCATGTGGTTTCTGAGACTGAATAATGAGCGTGTGTACCTCATTATCACACACTGATAGTACATATTCAAGCCCAGCTGTACAGTGGGTCAGCGACTTCTCTGTGCTGCATGCTTCCAGTTGCTTTGGACTGAAGTATGGTATCACAGAGATGAAGAGGGGGTGTTTTTTCAAAAATCACTGTAGTGTGCATGAGTGTTACACACACACACTCTACACTCACCCTTCTACTCACAGAATGAGAAAAATGTGAAACACTGAACTAGAAAAAGTAGGAGAAAGAACGAGATCCATAGACAATGGCTGTGACGAAGAGAGGCAAAAGATTTTTTAGTTTTTGGGGGCTTTGTTTTTAAAAGTGAAAAAAAAAGAGAAAAATCATAAAATATGCCTTAGTCCAATTAAAAAATAAAAACAAAAAAGTACATAAAAATAGATGGTTCTTCTTTAGTTATGCATGCTGACAGTCTTTAGTTGTATGATCACATATCCATATTGTTTAAATTCTCTCCTTCACATCCAGTTTCCTTCCTTTCCTTAATCACTTCTTTTACTTTGTAAACATCCTCCAGTTTAATGCCATTATTGTTCTTTCCTAAAAAAACCATTTTTCTTCTTTTTCACACAAATAAGCTACCTAAAAGAATAGCAGGTAATTGAAAATAAAATCTAGAACTTTTAGATAGGTGATTGTAATTTTGCTACTTCATTTTTTCTAAATATTAATATTTACTATGATATAAAATTTATACAAATAGACTTATTACATTTATTCTCTAAAGAGAGATTGAAATTTCCCCACAAAGAGAAATCTGCCAGGAATATAGCATTTATTAAATGTTATGGAAAAGTATACAAAAAATTCTGCTCCCCCTATAGAGTTTAGGCAATTGCCTCAAAAACCATATGAGGTCTAGTTGACCAAAGCTTGTTAATTATGCAGACCTCATACTTTTCAAAATCCTATGCTAAAGGAAAACTAGGGATCAATTAGCCCTGTGACAATAAAACACAAGTTAAAGTTCACAGAGTGGTTTGGACCAGAAAGGATCACCTACTCCACCCCTCCTCTATAGGCAGGTACAGCTTCTATTTGGTAGCTCAAAATCCCACCAAATCTTGAACACTTCCGGTGGTGGGGCAGCCACATCTTCTCTGGGAAGCTATTCTACTGCCTCACTGCCCTCATCATCAGAAATTTCTTCCATTACATTCACCATCTTTCAATTGAAAAGCATTGGCTCTTTTCCTGTCGCTACAGGCTCTGGTGAAAAGACTTTCTCCTTTTAATAAGCCCACTTCAAGGAGGCTTAAAGCTACAATAAGTTCTCTGCAGAGCCTTCTCCAGGCTAAAGAACTCCAACCCTCTCAGCCTGTCTTCATAGGAGAGGTGCTCCAGCCCTCTATTAATTTTCATGTCCTTCCTTGGGACCTGTTCTAACAGGTCTGGGTTGTGTGCTGAGGACCCCAGTGCTGGATGTAGCACTCAGGTGGGGTGTCATAAGAGCAGCATCACCTTCCTCAACCTGCTGGTCACTGTTCTTTTGCTGCAGCCCAGGAAATTATTTTCTGGGCTGCAAGTACACATTGCCAGCTCATGTCCAATTTTGCACTCACCAGTATCCTAAGTCCTCCTCTGAACGGCTGATCTTTCATCACACAGCTGGAAGACCTGGATTGAAGCCTATTTCCCAAAAGATTTCTGAATTTTAGCTAAAGGCTATCCAAGACAGAAAGCAGAAAATCTGAGATCCAGCATAAATTCTAGGCCTTTGCCCCACTAGCAGGGTTTCATTTGAAGAAACCTGGAAACAAATCAGCAATTACAAAAACAGAAAATTTTTAGAATGTCTCAGCTGGTATTGTAAGATAAAGTGCCTGTATTCCAAGGGAGAACAGCGTGGTACTCAGCTGTCTAACATTTCTAATTACAAAGGATTTCCTAGAGCTACCTTTCATGTCTGTAATGTATATTCAGATCAACATTAATTAGGTCCACTCTGAAGTATACATGGTTTTCATAAACTTTCTTAAGTCTTTAATGAGGTCTTTTTTAAAAGACACTTTAAAAATTCAACCTCACTTTTATTCAATAGCTGCCTAGACAAAAAGCTCTAAAAATAAACCCCAAATATATATTAATAGTTGGCAAATTTTATTGTCAGTTCTTCCTTTTTTTTACTCATCATCCATACCCTAGAGACTAAATTATGTCAGGTTTTTGCTTTTGTTTGCTTTCTAATGAACATAGAACATGTACAAATATGTAATATGAAATTATAAAAAGTCTCATTTTAAACTTAACAACCCTGTTTTATTTGTCAAAATTCAAACTCTCCCACGAGCAATGTTTTCCCTTTATCATGTATCATTTAATCTGCAACCACAATTTCTTCATCATCTGCAACATATTCTAAAGATATTGCTTCAAAATTACTTCAATCTTCTTCCATCTGCAAATTCTACAGCTATCAGACCAACTGACCACATCCTACAACAATTCACTAAGGCCTCCCTCAATGTAGACCTGTTCTATGTTTTCTTTTCTGCATTACTAGATTGGAGAACTTTCTTCCAACTTCACTAAGTGGTGGTGGTGATTTCTAAACACACAGCTCTGACATAAACTTGATTCTTCCTCAGACCTCAGTAGCACAGTTTTCTAGAAGTCTTATAAATATCAGATTATGCTTATATGTAAAATCATTGTGGATAGGATTACTCTCATTTAACTTTAACCACCCAAAGTTAGTCATATAATCTAGTCATCAAGGCTCCCATTTTAGAGATTGATGAGAACTTTAGAAGTGTGAATCATTCCATTTTATCTTAGATATAAAATTTACAAAAATATGAATCACCTATAAATGTCATTCTCCATTATCATTTTAACAAACTGAGATCAGACTAGATGTCTAACTCTTATGTGGTTACCTGATGAGATGCTAAATACCACCTCACCTTTCCAACTCAGCAATACATATTTAACTATGCATCAAACTTGGAAAAGACAAGTCATTCCAGTCCTCCCTCTAGGAAACCTCTTATGCTCAATTTAAACATGGAGTTGACCCATTACCATTAAAAAGTTTTTAGCCCTTCTTTGGGCTCTGTGAAATTTATGCAATGAATTAATTTTATCTAATATATAGACCCTGACAACAATTTTCTATAGATCATTTTCTTACCAGAAATTATAAGCGTTCTATCAAAAGGAATTAACACCAAAAGATTAGTTTTTACTCTCCTAAATTACAGAGACAAAATTGATTGCTAAGTACATTAAAATTGAAAGGGAAATCCTTACAAATCTTTCTTTGCTGGGAAACCAGCAGTAATAGGCTTAATTTAAAGCAAAATAAATATGTTTAATTCAAACTTTAGAATTTTAAATCTCCTTCATGTAAGTAAACAGAAAAAAACATTTATGAGACCTCCCTCTAGAAAAGTATATATATAAATAAATACTTTTTAATGTTGGTAAAGAAGAAAAATATTATTTGCTCTTATATTAGCGTTAGTCTAATGAACTAAGAAGAGAGTACTCGCTTGATGGGAGAAGTTGAAAGTCTATATTAATTCCATTTTAAAGTACTGTTCTCTCTTTCTAGTCTATAATCCTTAAAAGAAGAAGCAGCTTTACCTCTTGGCTTCAACCCTGTGAAGGCATATCACAGCTGCAGCAACTGAGTAAGTTCTGAGCAGCTTAACTTTTTAAGAGAAGCAATAGTAAACTTGCTAAAAATGTATGTATTTTTATATATATCCTATATATATACGTATATATAGTGTATATATGTGTGTGTGTATACATAAATATATACACATGCACACACAAATACCTTCAGGACTATGTTGGAAGTAAAAACTGCATTTATAAAATGGTTTCACATGTAAAAGAATTCTATAAGCTTTTCATGAGGGAAACTATTTCAAATCTTCTCTTTTGATTTGTAAGAATAGTTTCTAATTGACTTCAAAAAGAAATTGCTTATTAAATTATATTGCCAGTACCATATACTATAGTTAGGCATTAAGATCACTACAATTCTGTCAAAACATATTTATTTTGACAGTATGAGAAATGTATCAATTTCAACAGATGAGAAAAAAAGGATCAGCAAAAAGCAAAAATTCTGAAAGCCCAGGAATACACAGATGAGAAACAACTCGGCAATTTTTTCTTTCCATAAAAATGAAACTAAGTAAAACTAAACAGGGACACAAGGATGAGGAAGTGATTAATTACTGCACATCATTCAGGGTTGCAAAATTTACACATCAGTCTTTAATAAAGAAAGGAACTAATTTGAGTTGTAAGGGAATATAAAAGGCTATTCTTATGCTCTCTTTGATCTTCACTTTGATTTTTTAAGTTAAATTCTATTGTTTTGTGTATTGATTATGTTTCATACAGAGAAATTGAGATCAAGTTGTTTGAAAAAGAGCTTTCTTCTCAACTATATCTCACTATTCTTGGTTTGAAAATTTATTCCATGCATCATATACATTACAGCTGCATAAATGCATTGTTTACAAAAATAGTAACATGAAAATCCTTTATGCATAGTCAAGTCTCTTATGTATTGAGGATTATAGGAAAGATGCTGAGCCCTGCTGTCCCATTAATGATAAAAGACTGGAAACAATCTGTGCTTCTTCCACATTTAAAAGAGCTTTACAAGCTTTTTTTTCCTCTTTCCAAATTCCATAAATTTTGTGACACCATCTGACCATTGTAACATACAGTGAAAAACAGAAGGTACAGACAATGCATTACACACCACTCTTTTCACAGTAGATATAAAAAAAACCATGGCTTTGCAGACTACATGGAATTTGTCAGCAGTATGCATATGATGAATATTGTGGTGCCTCGGTCCAAATATTAACACTGAAATTACTATGCACATAACTTTTTTGGTATCTGAAGCAGTGGTGTGAGTTATTCATCTATGCAGGAAAGAGGATGTGTCCCTAATTATCTCCTAGCCAGTAGAAGGCTCTGCCCCCTCTGATAACCAAATACTGCAAATTATAAAGTAAGAACCTAGGAGAGTGATACACCTAGATATAGGGGTTAGTCATGCTCCAGATGATATGCAGGAATTCACAGTCATTTGAAAGATTTCATGGAATTTTAAAATGTCTCAGATTAGAAGGGACCTTAAAGATCATTTAATTCCAAACCCCCTGCTAAGGGCAGGGACATCTTACACTAGACCAGGTTGCTCCATGCTCCATCCAACCTGTCCCCGATGTTTGCACAGGATCATTTGAATAGGATCTTGTATTCCACTCTCTGATGAGCTTGCAGAACTGGCAACAAGAAACTACAGTTCCCTCCCCTCTGACCAGGTAGAGGGTGTTCAGATATTTTCTGATTGCAATAGGACCCTTTACAGAAAGGACTGGCTCCTTTTACATGTTTCAGATACTTTGTCACGGTCGTAAATAAAAAAACACTGTACCTACAGCATATCAGAATATGAATACCTTGGAAACACTGAAGCCATGACTTGGTAATGAGGAACTATCAAACTGGAAAGCCAAAAAGAGCCAAAAACCCCTAACCAAAGCTGAACTTCTGGATCTGGAGCCATGCAGGAAGGGGTATTCAAAGCCCTGAATCAGTCACAGAACCTCCAAACAGAAAGGTAGATCTGACAGCTCCCTGGGCTTAATCTCTCATATTGATTAGTTGGCATGTTCCTAAAATTTCTTACATGTAGGGAAATCTTATATTTCCTATATGTCTGATTAGATGCATATTTCTTTCTTTCAGAAAACACTTTTCTTGTTTTGAAATATGCTGGTTTCAGACTAAAGCACAAGGCCAAATAACCTCCAGTCACTTATGTGTTGAGTCAAAAAGTATTTTTCTTATCTCTGAGCCCAGATACTGCAGACATAGGTATCTATCCTAATACTTTCTCTGGAAGGCTGAAAGATTTTTGTTCAGGTTACTACAAACCCTGCAGTCTTTATTATCAGATCTTGCTTACTAAGCCGATCTTTTCTCATTAGCAAAACTACTCATTTGAATGGGAGAGTCAAGATTAAATAATCTTTTATCAATATCAACAGATAGGTCCAAAATTTGACGGAAGCAAGTAGTAACAAAAACACTTTTATGAGTGTGTTGCTATATCACATATATAACCTTTGCCTCCTAAAATGTAGCTGTCTTCCTCTCTTTATATTCCTAATTGCTCTCTTATGACATAACTACAACTATTTTAAATCTATTCACAGACCCAAATGCAAATATGTATAAAATCTCACAAGTTAATAGGAGATCACCAATGTAAGAATAATAATTTAGTAGGAAAAAGTAGCATTTTTTAATGATGTTTACTCACAGCTGAAAAATGCATTCAAATTTTTGGACTATAGATATCTATAAATGGATCAGAATTTAAATGTAAAAAAAAAAAAAAAAAAAAA
>VXBI01005643.1:1084517-1105927 GCA_013397375.1 Toxostoma redivivum
AAGAAAAGAAACTCCAAGCTAAATGGAAGGAAGCTGGAAAATACTTGTTCTTCCAGATGCATTGCTATGTTTAACCTAGTACAAGAAAAGACTCCTGCTAAAATTGCAGGCCAGTTTTCTTTCTGCTTTCTTTCCTCAACCACTTTCCTCACACTGTTTCCAGAGATAACATTGCCTTTTCCATCAAAGGAAAAGCTAAAAACATTTTTCAGACAATTAATTTCCCATCAGGTCACAGAGCTAAGGAAATTCAACCCATGGCCTTATGATGAAGCACAGGAGAAGCAGCAGAGGATGCTACATTGTGGCTTGCACTAAGACAATATTGAGCATAAATTGAATTCTCATTTTCAGTTTAAAAATTATAATAATTATTTAGAAAACTGAGTGAAAAAGAGTCATTATGTATGAAGCATGTAGAAAACTTAAGACTATTAACTGCTCTATTGAGCAGGAGTGAGAGACTGAAAACAGAGGCAAAATTAGAACAAGACAAAACAACTGGGTACTGGACTTTGATGTCCAATAGTTGTGAATTTTAGGTCCCTAGATTTTGAAATGCACTCAGTAAGCTTCCTTCAAGAAAATAATTGACAGGTTAGGGATAATATTTTGTAAAATAACCATCTAACACTGGTAAAGTATATTTCCATATTTAGTCTGTTGATGGTATAAACTCATTTCACTCACTGCAGTTCTCAAGTTCACATGTATCGGTTTCATCCTATGCATTTATAGTACATCATTGAATCCAAAATCCTCCTCTGGCAACCGAATTCAGTTTCTATATGAAATGGAAAATACTACTTTAATCCAAAGTTACTTTTTGAAGCTTTTCCAAAATACATATATAAATAAATCTGTAAGAGGTCAGATGAGAATGAACACAGCAGTTTGAAGAGTGGCACAGCAAAATAAGTTGGAGTAGTTTCAGGTCATTAAAGAAAAAAAAAAAATTGAAAGAAAGAAAGTGTGACCTTCCTAAAAATGGGACATTGTTTTCCATTTACAAATTAAGACACAGTTTTAATACAGAGATCTGCCATTACATTTACATTTAGCATGTAAATCCTGCACCAACATAGTGAGGTCTTTAAAAAAATGAGAAAAAAATACATGCAAATTAAACAGTGACAAAATCCTTAAATAATTTAACATTTAAAAATAATTCCTGATCACAAGTATAGAAGATAGCATTTAATCAAGTTGTCAGAATTCAAGCATCACTAAAGAGTATTTCCACACCAAAACACAGATCAAGAAACTGCTATACTTCATAAGAGTATCTATATCTTTTCATCAGTTCAGAACCATGGGTTCTCAATCCTTTCTCTCAGAGGTAGGGCCAGTTTCAGTGGTTCCCAAGTATATCTGTCCCTATATATATGCAAAAATACTAATTTTGCATCATTTTAATCTAAACGAAATCTTTAATTCTGATTAAAGAGAACAGAGAATAATAAACAAATATTATTTTAATCAAGTTTCTACTTCAAATCACCTTCCAGGGTGAATTCACAAATTCTTTTAGGAGCAACAATCAACACTATCTATGAAAAACTAAAAAAAGCTCCCAAGCTCTTATATGTGACCTCTTTCCATTAATGGCTTCATATAGTAATGATTGCACAACTTCAGGCATTTAAATCAATAGTGCAATTATATGCTGAATACTCTTGCTCTTGCAGCACAGTTAATGGGAGAAGGTAAAACAAAACTTGCCTGTCTAGACTTATTCTATAGTCTGTTTACCCCTATTATGCAATTCTCCTATGTATTAAATTTCAGCTCACTGAAATATTGTGCCAAAACTTTTCATATGAAGGCATATTAAAGTTACCTAATGATCAGAATAATCTATTTTTACTTTGTTCTCAAGATAAAAAGTTATTACATTGAAATAATTTCATAGTCTTAAGATTTCCTTATTTTGTTCTGTCAAAACATAATACTAACTAGAAGCATATTAATAGCATTATAGTAGTTCTACTTAGCAGTCATTTAGAGCCATTATTAAATGAAAGCTGATGTATTTGTTTAACAGAGAAGTGTACAACCTGCCTTCAACTCACTGAGGGGATGAATAAAAGCGTTGCATGCTGTGGACTGTGCTATAAAGTGGGACCAAGTCAGCATTATTATAGGCTTGCATACAATGGTGCTGCAGAACCTATGTTGGCTATATTCACTTCTTCTTTTCAAAAAATGAAAGATATTATTTTCTTACATCTTGTAATTTATCACAAGAAAGGGATCAGTGTCCAGAGTTAAAGATAATAGCATATTATAGTGTATCTAACTCTGCATTCATATTTGGTCTACTCACCTTGGGCTTCCACTGTCAACCTATATTCAAGGACATTTGTGGTGTTTATCTGTTACAGAAGTCCTTTATCTATGTCAGAAAAAATACTGATATAGAGTTAATTATTGATACCTGCATTTCAAGAACAATATTACTAAACTGAACAAAACTACTCTTAAATATCAACTCACAGTTCTTTTCCTGAGGAAGAATTAAAGGCCCTGAAACACAGAAATAACTAATGCAAGTTAAAATTGACTTATAGTGTTTTATTGATTTTATTAGCATATTAATGGAGACGGAGTGTTTTTAACACTTTTGCCCAAGAAGACAACACAATCACCCTGAAACACCTACTTCAACATATCTTTAAAATAATGCCTTGTAGATACCTATGACACATCCACTGTTAGACCATTTGAGACAAAATCATGTCTCTGCGCAAATCCGTAACGAGAGATATACATTTACGTGTGTACAATTTTCATCTGTTTGTCAAGTTTGTTTGGTTTTTGGTTTGGCTTTTTTTACAATTAATAAAATGCCTTCATATGAAGTCCCAGGCACTAAAAGCTAAGAATTTTTTTATGCTCTGCAATATTTCCTCTATTATTGATCCTATATATATATATATATATATATATATATATCTCATAGGATATGAATTTTGTTCAGAGCTGCTTAGGCATTTTGGATAAACTAATATGACCTTTTGGAAGATATGCCCACAAAAATATTTCCATTAATAACGGACCAGAGAGATGCAGAATACATCTATTTCTTCATTTAATGACTGGGTGCTAACATCCATTACAGAAACTTGTGCAAAACCTCCAGGCTTTTAACTACTGGAGAAAATTTTTTTTTTTCCTGGCATTCCCTTCCCAAGAAAACACTAATTTTTGGACGGTTTTAACTTCCTTTCCCCAAAAGTTATGTTTAGAAATAATTTTCATGCCCTGTTCATGCATTTTCAACTGCTTCCTGCTGTACTCCTGTTATAGTTGAAGAATAGTGAAGTAAGCCCATTTTGTTCCAGTGAAAGCTGTGTAAAGTGCATTAGCTATCCATGAAAAGCTCAACATGTCATTTTGAAAACAAATCAACAAAACATTCAATAGGGTTCTGAAGGTTTCTCTCCTTCAGAAGAGAAGTTACAGGTTGTTTCAGTTTATCAATGAAAGTAATGAACTAATTACCACAAACTGATAATTCAATGCATGGCATGTTCAACAATACAAAGCCACACCAGTTAAAAATACACAAATATTGTATCTTTTATGTAGTTCTGCTTTTGCTGGCTCCAAGGACCTACTGAGGATGGAGAAAAAGAAAAGAAAAGAAAAGAAAAGAAAAAAAAAGCATGCTCTAAAAAGCTAATGCTCACTGGGCTAATTAGTTAGGCTAATTACTTAGGCTAAGTAAAAAGCACTGAAAACAAGGTAATTAGAATAGTAGTTCACTTGGCAGCTCATGCAAGTGCGCCCACTGTGGCAAATCCAGGTTAGAGTCTTCATTTTCTCACCTTTGCTGTTATTTTAAATTGACTTAATTGGTTGAACTGATTTAGCCAAAACAAGTTATATGCATTTATCAAGACTTAATTGAGGAATTTAATGGAGGAACCCCAGCAAGACAAGGGCAGTGATCACCTCTCTGAAATTGGCACTTCTGAGGCTGCACCTCAAATTCTGTGTTCAGTTCTGGGTCTCTCTCTAATAAAGACATTGAGGTGCTGAAGGGATTCCAGAGAAGGGCAACAAGGCTGGTGAAGCGTTTGTAACACAAAGCTGCTGAGGAGCACCTGAGGGAGCTGGGATTGTTTAGCCTGGAGAAAAGGTGGCTCAGGCAGAACCTTATCCCTCTGTACAACTACCTGAAAGGAGTCTGTTGCTGACTGGGGGCTGGTCTCTTTTTCTAGGAAACAAGTGAAAGGACAAGCAGAAATGGCCTCAAGTTGTACCAGGGGAGGTTTGCATTAGAGAGTAAGGAAAATTTCTGCCCTAAAAGGGGGCTGTCAAGGACTTGAACACACTGCTCCAGGGAAGTGATGGAGTCACCATCCCCGGAGGTATATAAGAGATGCGTAGCTGTGAAACTGAGCAGCATAGTTTAGTGGTAGGCTTGGCAGTGCTGGGTTAAAGGCTGGACTTTATCTCAGAAGTCTTTTTCAGTCTAAACTATGTTTCTAATGCCATAGCTTGGCTACACCCATCAGTGCTTTACTCTTTCCTCTCTCTGGGGTCATTAGTAACCCAAAAGACCCCTCAGGCACATTTGGAGGGGAGGGGAAGGAACAGGGGGAGTGACAAACCTGGAAACAGCTGTGAAACAAAAAAAAAAAATTGATGTTTCAAATTGTTTTGAGGAGAAGAATATTCAAAGATCCTTCCTTCCTTCCTTCCTTGGCCACCCTCCGAGTGACCAAGAATTTTCAGTCTGACTGCTGTAGTATCCTTTTAGAGAACTGCCTGGAAAATTATTCCAGGCCTGAGCCTTTCAGCTCTGTTCTCTGAACCATTTCTCAGGCTGATAAGCTGTTTTCAGCTTAAGGCCAAGAAGCCTTTCCCAGGAAAGATAAATTGGTCAAAAACAGAGAGGAGTTAATAATAAAGACACCTGTTTGCTGTTAACAGACCCTGGGAGTGGGGTGTCTTCTCTCTGGACCAATCGTCTTTATTCTGTTCTCATTGTTGCGAGTCGTGCTACTTAAGCAGTGAGTTTTTGAATAAACTTTGTCTTCTCACCTTCTCTTTCATCTCAAGAATGACCGTGTGACTGTGTCTCTTTACTCCGCTGCACCTAAAGGGTTAACACCCTAACACCGCAGTCACAGACTGCGACAACTATTCTTGCAAACAAATTGTCCACAGCAATAATAATTACCAAAAAAATCAACTTTATATATGGATATAAGGAGTTTTATTTAAGATTAATTTTTATTAAACTGTAATGAACTACTGCAGCCCAGAAAAGGACTGACGCATGCCAATATAAAATCTAGATAATTCACTTTAAAACATTCCAAAAAATCCCTGATTATAATGCCTTTGAGTTTGTAGAGTGCTTAGATTTTCATCTCTTCCCCTGACACCAAAAGGTGCATTAGTGTACACTCCCAGAATATTAGACACCTTCACTGAAGACAGTATCTGAATAGCTCAGGTTTTGGGTGATTTACAAACAAAACACAGTTGGACCCAACTTGTCTACTTTGAACATGCCTCCCACACACTGATAGCACTGAACTTAGCACAAAGCACAGTAATCACAGTCACTGTATATCTCAGTGCCGTTGGGTATTTGCATAATAGCCTATTGGTTACAACACCCAGACTATGTGGGAGGCCTGGGTCCTATTCTTACCTTAACTTGACAGGATTAAAATTCAGATTTTTCATTCCTCAGCGACTGTTGCCTCTGATTTTTTTTTTTTAATAAAATGACTACTGCTCACCCACTGCAGGTCACAGGGCCATAAATTCAAGCAAGTCACAAAGAATCTGACTGCAGTCACAGGAAATTGGAGTCTCATCTTGGAGCATCCCCTAAGAATGGAGAAGTCTAGGTTGTTTTGGTTTGATTTGGTTTTGGTGTTTTTGATTTGGGAATGTTTAGAATTTTCATATTTATATGGATACTGAATAACAATCAAAATACATGAAAACATTTAAATAGAGGAACAAGGTTTGATATCCAAAATCTGTCACTCCTTTCAGAAGTCCTCTGCCACATTTAATAACCTCCAGATGCATAAATTCCTTGGCATCGATGCATTACAATAGTGGTATATCACCACTGTACTGTACAGCTAATTTACAATACTTTGTCTTGCATTGTTTTTTATACAATGAACTATCACATCATTTCTGACCTAGAGTACTAAAACAAAAGAGATACGAGAGTAATATTTTTCACCCCAGACAATATAAAAGCCAATAGATTTATTTAATATGGAAGTTCTAGGATTTTATTTTTCAATTATTTTTGCTTCCTAAGTTAACTTAATGAATTTATATATAATATCCATAACTATAAAGGCTAAGAATAGAACAAAATTGGGGGAAACAGTCTAATTAGCAAGTATTGTGCACTTTTCATCAGCATGGAAATAATTCTTCAAGGAACCATTGTGAAGAGAATACACTTTACACAGTTCATAAATGCATTTAATGAACTCCACCATAGATCTTATGACTAACATGTTAAATATCTTTCAGGTGACCTTGATTTAGCTGTATAATTCACTATTATTCATAAGTAATAATAAAGCAATATTCTTGGTGAGTCAGAAATTTCCTATATTAAATTCCAGGGTAAATTGTGGATCTGTAAATATTGAATCCCTATTTATATGCAGTTCTTTTCTAGATCTGCAGTTTGTGAATAGTTATCTCAAAAAATCTTCAACTTTTAAGTCACGATGTGTCTTTTTATAGTATCTTACTTTGTATAACAGTAGAAACATCATGAACTCCATAAAATTAGGTGCTTTTCTTCTGTTTATCTGAATCAAACAGCACTGAAAAGCAGCTCTGTAGAAAGGGACCTGGGGGTCCTGGTGGGCAGTGTGCTGCTCCTGCAAAGACAGCCACAGAGTGCTGGGCTCATCAGCAACAGCATCACCAGCAGAGATTAACAAGTCATTGTCCCACTCTGCTCAGGACTTGTCAGGGCACACCTGGAATAGTGTGTTCAGTTTTGCTCCCATATATAAAATAATGTGGACAGGCTGGAGAAGGTCCACAAAGATGATCAATAAGTGGGAAGTTGCCATGTGAGAAAAGACTGAGAAACTGGACTTGTGCAGACTAGGGAAAGGGAGACCTTGTCACCATGCTCCAGTACTGAAAGGGTGGCTACAAAGAGGATGGAGACTCCCGTTTTATATACAAGGAGTCATGTGGAAAAGGTAAGGGGTAAGATTCTGACTGGACCCAAGAGTATAATTTTTCACAAAGAGAAACATCAGCCATTGGTATGTGCTGGAACCCCAGTGTGGGACACTTTAAGATTCAGCTGAACAGGGTGTTGGGCTGTACAGCTGTCTAGACTATTTTTTTGCCAAGAAAGCTTGTACCAGATTATTCTTGAAGTTCTTTCCGACCTGATATTCTATGATTCTACGATGGGTTTCTACAAATGGATAAATAAAGTTTTAATGTGGAAAACCAATTAAAAAATTCAATTTTTGATTTCTAGAATCTTGATAGAACCACAATATTCAAAATGGAGCAAATTATTGTATGTATTTTTCAAAGAGAGGATAGAGATTCTGTATATCTTTTTCCTCTTAGTTTTTTTAAGGTAGTGTTTTCAGTGTGTGCTGTTGCACATTTCTGAACCAATTTTACCACATTTTTCTTCCTATTGATTTCATACTAATTTTAGGCATAAAGACTAACACTAACTGTGCTCACCAGAAATCAGCACAGATTCCAGGTCTTTCTGTGCTTTATTTCTACCAGAATTACATTAAAAACTTAGTTCCAATGGAATTAATTGAAAATATGGTGGTGTTTCCCCCCGCTCCGTTTTCTGTACATTTACATCAAGCTAATGTGTAAGAAAGTCTCAATCTTCCCAATAAGGAAGTATGTTAAGGAGACTTGTCTGTGTAGGCTTTTGGCTTCACATATTGCAGAAGTTATTAAATTGACAGATTAAATTTAAAAATATTATAAACAAAACTGTGATGTTAGATGGCCTTCAGGACCAGTTTCACTGCCAGATATTTCTCCTATATTAAAGCTGGAGGGATTCTTAAGTATTCTTTTATCTATTCCTTAAGTTACACATTATGCCACTTGAGTTTCTTCTTGGGCAATTACCTATCCAAAATTATAAATAACTGCTATGTTTTTGAAGTGCCACAACAAACTTGCTATGTCTATCTCTTTCAGATGGCAGAAGATTCATCCCATGCTAAATGGTATATTCCATGTAGATGTTATTAAAAGCTAAATGAAAATTCATGTCAGCTTCAGTTAGCCTAAAGAAGGCTGACAAAACAATTTATTCAGAATTTTATTGGGGATACATTTAAGAGGATTTTTTTCACATGGCACACAATTTTATGATGGAAATATTTAATATAATACTATGTTTAAACACACATTGTCTAACAATAAAAACCCAGAACAGAATAATTTATGAGAGAGCTCTGACAATGTCTGTTAAACATAAACTGCCTACATGCTAACCAATCATAAAGGCAGTAAAGCTCTTTCTATTGTCAGTTGTTAGGACATGCTTTTAGCTTAAATGGAGCTTTTGTCCGAAGTCATACATAAATTCATATAGATGTAAGATTTCATATGGAAGGAGCACAAATAATCTTATAATATTTTCAAATGTAATAATATAAGCTATGAAATTTTTTCTACATTTCGAAGCCTTTAAAGAAATTCTGCTGATACCAGTTGAAGATACAGAAAGGGATTATAAAAATTCTTTGTTCCCTAGTAAAGGAATTATGGAAATCATTAATTTATTCTTTTATAAGGATATTTTGTATTAGTGCCCTAGAATTTCAATCTTAGATCTTTTCAGTCCTAAATCTGGATAAGCAAGTATAAAGAGATGCCACACCATTCATATATATGATGTGCTATCATGGGGCCTGTTTTCTTTAACAGCTTGATCAATGACACAGTGAGATCAAGTGCACCCTGACAAAGTCTGCAGATGACATAAAGCTGAGCAGTGCAGTTGACACAATTGAAAGGCAGGATTTCACCTGGACAAGTTTGAGAACTGGGGCCATGGGAACAAGTACAAGTGCAAAGTCCTCTACCTGGGTCAGGGCAGTCCCAGGCATGAGTAAAGACTGGGAGAAGAACTCATTGAGAGGAGACCTGTGGACAAGGACTTAGACGTTCTTTTGGAAGAAAAGCTGGACATTACATGCTAATGTTCACTTGCAGCCCGGAAGACCAAATGCATCCTGGGCTGCATCAAAAGCAGAATGTTAGGAGGTCAATGGAAGTGATTATCCCCCTGTTCTCAACCTTCATGAGACTACACCTGGAGCAGTGTATCCAGCTCTGGGGTCCCAGCAGAAGAAAGACATGAGTCTGATAGAATGGATCCAGAGGTGGCTCTGAAGATGATCAAAAGGCTGATCTCTCCTATGAACAGGCTGAAAGAACTGGGCTCGTTCAGCACAAAGAGGAGAATGCTCCAGGGAGACCTCACTGTACCTTTTCAGTACTGAAAGAGGGATTATAAAATCGAGGGACTTTTCACATGGACAATTATAGGACAAGGGGGAATATTTTTCAACTAAGAGAGGAGAGACTTTAGATTAGATTAGGTTAGATTAGAAATTCTTTGCTCAAAGGCACTGCAACAGGCTGCCCAGAGGAGCTGTGGATGCCCCACCTCTGGAACAGTTCAAGGCCAGGTTCCATGGGGCTTTGATCAAGCTGATCAAAGTTGATGGCTGGAGGGCTGGAACTAGATATGATCTTTAAGGTCTCTTCCAAGCATTCTGTGATGATTCTGTGTTTCTATTATCTTTGTATAAATATACCTAACTCTTAATTTCAACTCACCATATCACAGACAGGATCTATCTATAATGAGAATTTCTATCTCATTTATGGAGACAGAGATACTTAATAAAATCAAGGAAATTAGCAAAATTCTTATGGTATATTAAAAGATCCTATGGATTTTGAGGGTTAGCAGGGAATGATAATATTTATAAATTAATAACTCAGACCTAAAAAGAGAGTTTTTGAGAGTTTTCTTCTTGGATGAAGCAAATAATTATTATTTAATAAAAACTCAAGTGTAAAAGATTTCAGTTTATTACTTAAGAAAAAAAAAGGAGCAGCTTCTCATTCTTTCAACTTCACTGGCTCCCTTTTTTTAAAATATAAAATATTTATGTAAGGGTTACATGTTTTCTGTACTTGTGGAAGAACAAGGTGGGGTGGGTTTTTTTATCATTATCTTTTTTTTTTTTTATGTCTTAAAAAGACACACATTATTTTCTTTGACTTCTTTTCAAAGAATCATAAGTGAATACATTTGAATTAATAACACTCCAGTCATAGGTGCAAGTTATTGACATTACTTGTATGAAGGACATGGTCAAGCTGTGTAACTGTCAGGTTTATTTAGCATTACAATGTTTGGATAAATTCCATCTAACATGGAGACCCTAACATAACCCAGTTACGTAGTTGATCAAGAAGGTCTTTAGGTTCTTTTTATGTAGACAACAAGAAGAGAGATTATGCTAAAAAAATCTAGGCAGACAATTTTTAGGAAAAAAACCCCATGAATCCAGGATAAAGGAATTTGTAGAGAAAAGGATGCATGAAATGGGAAGGTAAGAGAACCATGATATCTCACTGATCTTATACTTTGCACCGAAAAAAAACAAAAGAGGAAAAAAAAAAAGCAAGATAGGGGGGAAAAAAAAAAAGCACACCTGATTTTGGAGAGAATTTGAACTCCAGTAAAGAGTTAGTAGCTTTGGAAGATATGCAGAGGTGTCCCTGTGTAATCAAAGGACATCAGTCCTCCAGGAGTAGCACACTGAAGATTTCCCAGACTTCTCAAACCTTTCTACAGCCTGACTGAGGGTTCTTCCCCAGCGTGCTCCATTTTCTGAGTTATATCCCTACATATCCACTGCTCCCCATCTGCTCAGCAGAGGGTGGCTGGGTGCCCAGAAAAAGCTGTTGCCAACAGGACACCTATGGGGTGGTCCTAACCCCATAGGATCCACAGTGCTTCTTCACACTCTCCCTGACACTGAAAACATGCTAATGACGTGTACTATTTATCACTGGTTCATGCTTGATCCATTACAGAGGGAATGCTGTTATTAGTAGGAATTTCCATACAACAACCAGGTTAATTTCCAGAGCATGGCTTTGACTTGCATTACAGCCAACAGCAAGATTCCTTCCATTTCAACATCCTCAGACAGGATGAGATTAATGAACAGGAATGGCCAACAGCTGCAGCCTCAAGAGATCAATATTGGAAGACCCTCCAATGTTTATAAACAAACTGTATGCCACAAATCACATTTCTCTTGAATACGCATTAGTTCAAAGAAAACTAACTGTCTTCTTTTGTCTCTCCAATACTAGTTTTTTCACTACTCAAATAATTTATGAACAATTTCTGCTTGCAAACAAGTGTTATAACATCCTTGAACAACAATTGTCTTTCACCATGTACCTCCAATTCTACCACAACCGTTACTGAGGTTTCAGTAATATGCATGCTAGGTATGATTCTGTGGAATATTTGTGAGGGTAAATCATAGCAAAGGCAGTTCTGGAGTTCTTAATTTAAAGCTGAATTCTATTGCATGTAATTATATTTTTAAAACATATAAACATGAGAGAAATCCCTGTTGTTCTTCATCAGAGATCTCAGCTGCAGAGACTGCTGACAATATATGTATGATATAATAGCTAGCAAGAGAGAGACTATCAAAACCCAGAATATACATACGAAAATAAGCAATGATGCTTTCAAAATTAGTCTCAAAAAGTACTGAAATACATAGCTAGTCTGCCAGTGTTGAATTAATGGAAGAAACATTCTGCTTAATTGTAAGTCATTGTGATTCACTTAAAAGTAGTTTCACTGCTTCTAATTGGGTATAGGAAAAAACATAGGTTCTAAGAGCAGAACTGAAAATGACCCTAACAAATCCCAACAGAAGCTCTCCAGAATTAAAAGGAGAAAATGCAACACAGTTCTATAAAAATAGCAATCATTCAGATTGAACAGAACAGAACCCTAAACTTGGTTTAAAGGTACTTTGATCTAACACTTAGCTCATTATCTCTGCTGTTACCCACCCAGTAACACCACATTTCATTCACACCTTGAGCACAGCCTCAGTCCTTCAGTAGGCAGAAAACCTCTTCATCTCCCTTCCATTCCTACTCCTTCCTCCTATTCTCCCTCCAACAAACAATTCTGCCTTAATACCACAAGTAGGTTAATTAACCATTGCTTTTCTATTTGCACTACCCTATTCCACCACCATTCACTACCAATATTCCAATTTTCTGCTTTGTAGACAAAAGCGGAGGCCATAACTCAACATCTGCAGGTAGCTATTTAGAGAACAAGGACAAACAATATATAAGAAAATAAGAAACAGATAAACTTGCATAAACAAAGCAAACAACTCCACCCTTCTGTTATGATTAACTATCTGTGGTGATGTCAGCTCATGCTTTGCTACTGGGATTTCCAAAGAGCAGCTTACATACACCTCACCAGGATATTTTTCTCTAAACGAGAGGGTTCCAGAAGTTTAAAGTGGCATGACAATTTTTTAGCTACAAGATGAGGCTAGGTCTGCATGTTAATATACATGTTACTCAATTAAATTTAACAGTTTCCAAATTGGTTTCATGTGGAAAATCGTAAAGGAATAAAGCTGAGCCTTTCAGTGAATCACGTCTTAAAGGCCTTAATAAATAGTTTGTTCAGGAAAATGCATGCACAGTCAGACTTTTTAAATCCATATCATCTCTTAATCTATGATTTCTATGTAAATTAGCAACTGAGTTTTGAGACTTCTTTTTTTAATTTTCATGTCTTTATCTCAAAGAACCTTACCAATTTACATTGTTGGGGAGTGTATTTCTAAGGTCGTTTTAATATTGAATTCTACTTTTTGACAATATTGAAAATAAGTGTTCTTTGTTCCCTAATGCAGTATTTTAGATATTTCTTTTCATGAAAATCTATTACTAGAATAGCAGATTCCTACTTATCTGGAATTGGCAGAATTCATTAATTCAGAAATGCTGACAGTGATGAATACTGCTAATAAAGAACCAAATCCACTGCTCTGGAAGAAGACAAACATACGCACTGGTCCATTTTCTTTTCCTGTGTATAAACAGACAGATGACATTTGGCATGTTTTTTAGAATTATAACCCAAAAGGAGAAAGCTGATATATGCAGGACAGTAAAAATTCACTGCATTTGGGAAGACAGCAAGAATCCCCTTTTTGCTGAGAATATTCTTTTCATAGGTTAGGCATGCAAAAAAAGTTACAAATCTCTGCAGCATACAGTATTTAGGAAATGAACTTCGTTTTAAAAGGTGGTAAATGAGTGAATATTGCTTAAAAAATATATTTTTAGATCTTAATTCTACCTTACTTTCTATGCCCTCTCCCAGAAACAGAAGTAGCATTTGGCCACATAACATCAATCAGCTTGAGGATCAGTATGACATTATAACCTTGTGTCAAAGATGACTTGGAATTTTTATCATCCATGAACTTCCCTTCATGAAGATGATGCAATAAGATGCAGAAATAGCCATGTACATATTAAAAATGTTTTAATACTGCTTTCAACTCTTATATGAGAAACTTCAAATTGATAGAGAGAAATTAGTAAATTAGAAAGGAAAAGAATGCATCTTGAGATGTGTACTTATACAATAACACAATATACTGGATTTGTCTGGGATAGTTAATTTTCTTACAGCAGTCCCTGCAGCACTGTGCTTTGGATTTGTGGCCAAAATAGTACTAATGGCATAGAGATGTTTCCATTATTGCTGAGCACTGCTTTCACAACATCAAGGCCTTTTCTGCTTCTCAAACAGCGCCACCAGTGAGGAGGCTGGGGTGCACAAGAAGTGAGACAAGACACAGCCGGGACCGGTGACCCAAACTGACCAAAGGGATATCCCAGTCCATATGGCATCATGGTCAGCATATAAAGCTGAGAGAAGAAGGAAGTGGGGGATGTTTGGAGTGATGGTATTTGTCTTCCTATTTGTCACCATTAACTGTGATGGGCTCTGCTCTCCTGGAGCTGGCTGAACACCTGACTGACATGGGAAGCAGAGAATTAATTCCTTGCTTTGCTTTGCCTGTGTGTGCAGCTTTTGCTTTCCCTATTAAACAGTCTTCATCTCATGAATTTTCTATCTTTTACCATTCCAATTCTCTTCCCCATCCACTGAGGGACATTGACCAAACAGCTGAGCACGGTTACACTACAATACAGGAAAACACTATATTTGCTTTATGTTTTGAGCATGTACAGTTTTTCTAATGACATCAATCTTTGGAGAGTTTGATATGCTTCTAAGTCTGTCCAAATTAATTTTTCATGCTGTTAAAATGATTACATAACTAACCGTAGTAATTCCCATAAAGTAACCAAGTGTAAGAAAAAAATACCATAAGACAAATTCTTCTATCCTAGTATACTAATAGTCTCATAATAGACAAAATAGGGAACTACTCATTTAAACAAAACAAATTTATCCATACTTCAGAAAAGCAGCTCCAGATATCCTTTTTAAGCCCTGTGAGATATACCACGCTAAATAACACCTTGAATAAATGTTTTCTGAAAAATTAATAAAACATATGGAAATTAAATTGACGACAAGCCAGTGTTTTGGAAACAACTTCTTCTTTCATAATCTGGACAATAATTGCCTACTCTTTTTAATATTCTGTTACTCTCATGATGACATTACAATCTTATTTAGAAAATACAATTTCAGTAATCATTCTAAAAATACCTATTGTCAATTTTTCTTTACTACTTATAAATGAGAATTCAGTTCAGGTATTTTAGTACTTTAATCTAAAAACCTTAAGCTATGTATCAAGCTGGCCTTGACATATATTACCACTTCTATGCTTCAAAGTGCTTCTTTAGAAAGTGAATTGTAAATTTGAAATAGATGAATTGACATTGATTTCAGGTACAGCTTTTTAGTTTTATTGCACTTATTCTTAATGAGTATATAAGTTTTCACAAATCTTTTGTCATGATTTATTAAGCAAATTGCACATGTACTAATTATAAAAAAGAAAGGTGCAAATAGGATTAATGTAAAAAAGTATCTATTTGATTGGATATGTTTTTCTGTTCTGATTTACATATTATCACTTAGAACAACAAATTATAAAATACTGGACAATTCATGGAAGAGAGGTAGAAAATTTACTATTGTATAAATCAGTAAATACTAGGGATATCTATTCAGAGTTTGCAGGAAGAAAAGAAAATTATCATACCAACTCCTCTTCCAAACCCAAATGTGGAGTTCAAAAGCTCTTTAATATTGGTCTACAAGAAAAGACTTATGACTCCAACTGGTAAATTATTAAAAATTACTAACTTCTCCAAACTGGGTTTGTAGTGTGGTTTGCTATGCTGGCTTCTTAAGAAAGGCTGACATCTTTGCTAGTTTTTTTTAGTTTAGCTAAGAAATAAGATAAAAATCATATAATCTTTCACATGATTACTTTACATGTAAACACAGCATTTTAACAAGGTAAAATAGTCCAACTAACCAGCTAAATTACACCTATAATGGCTAAAATAACTAATTTTAAACTGTACTTTAGCAGTTCTCAAGTGCAGCAGAAAAAAAGGAGGCTGCAAAGATGAAGATGGAAGATCTGTGTCTGCATGGTTAAAGAAAACTTTATGCTTTTTTTTTTACTGTCTACAACCAGAAAAGATGTTCCAACAGACAGTTGTGTAAGTGACCTGACAAAAAAAATTAAAAGCTCTCTGTATTTTGTAGAAAATTTAATAGGTACCAGAATTTCTGAGGAAGTGTAACAGACACTGGATGTGATGGGGGAGTTGTATAGTCGGGTCTAGGGCGGACACAATGTACAAATTTCCAAGAATTCCCTCGAATTCCAAGAATTCCCAAGAATGCTTGGTTCTCTTCTTGAAAAAAAGGAAGAGACTCGTACACCTGTCTGTCAGTGCTCTGTCAAATCACCATCTCCATCCCTTTCATTTGGATAATTCAGGTTTTTGGGACTCTAGCTAAGCACAGTGGAAGAGTCCAGGTAAATGTCTTTTCTCCTTCCCCTTTCACTCAGTTTTTTTTTTTATTTTCTTTTGCTTAATGAGTTTCTCTTTCTACTCTCACAAAAAGAAAAGAAAGGGAAGGGAAGGGCAGGGCAGAACAGGGAAGGGACCATGCAAGGTTGAGGGGGAAAAAGTAGAAAGAAAAACTCTAACTTTGCCATTCAAAAACCATACATTGGAACTGTATTGTAAGTGAAAAGACAAAATTGAACTCATGGATATAGTAAACCAATTTTTGGATTTTTTTTTTTATTTTTTTATGACCGATGACATTTTTCAGTGCCAGGGAAGAACAAGGCGTGGTCTGGTTCAAGGAATGCTAGGAAGTCTATATACATAATTTAGTATATGCAAAAAGGGCATCTCAATCTCTTGTTCCAAAATGTCCATGGTTACTCAATTACTGGAAAGAAAAACAGGAGAAAAAAAAGGGCAGATATAAATAACACAATCTGATGTAGAAATTGATCTTTATGGGCCTCAAATCAAGCACAACATGTTTCAAATTATTTATACCATCGGAAGTGATTCAGGTGTTATCCAAAGGTCTATGGGACATTAAAGCAAATATAGAAGAGATACAGGCACTTCAAGATGAACTTCTTCTTCCTCGCAGTGTACTTGTATATGAACACAGTGTCCCCAAAATTATTTTAACTTCTTCCAGTCTCATCTAAAACTTAAAAACCTACTTGCCCATTT
Source organism: Toxostoma redivivum (assembly GCA_013397375.1). Taxonomy (NCBI): domain Eukaryota; kingdom Metazoa; phylum Chordata; class Aves; order Passeriformes; family Mimidae; genus Toxostoma; species Toxostoma redivivum. The sequence goes on from VXBI01005643.1 coordinate 1,101,390, forward strand.
TATATAAGTAAAACTCTGGCTTTGTATGTGTGTGTGTGTGTGTGTATGTATATAAATATAAATATATATATGTATATAATGTAACTAAACAAACTAATCAAAAGCTACAACTTAAAGGTAAAAGGAAAGCAAAGACCCTTCTAAAATTTTGATTTCTCATTTTCAAAAAGTGAGACTTGAACTGCTGATTCATTTTTCATTTTCTTCTGCTCATGCCACTAATACTTTTATACTTACTACCAAAAGATTGTAGTTTAATCAATAAGGTAATAGTGCTATTAGATATTACTGTTTTACTGTTCAGAATACAAAAGAAGATAAAAACAATGCACAGCTAAGAATTACGTTAAAGATATATGACCAATAATTTAGAAGAACATAGGAAATGGAATGTCTTTAGCTTAATATTGTCTGGTTTAGCTTGTTTTAAATGTTTCAGTTGAACATCTGCATATGTGATAAATCAGAATTAAAAACCACATATGAAATATATGGAAGAATATAGCACTCAAAAATCAACAACCTTGACAACTCTCAGGTGAGAAAATACTGTATCCACACCTTGAACTCAAGAAGAGAAAACGAATCTGAAAATGTATTTTTATAAAAAAACAAATAAGGGAATGAAGTAATATTCAACAAGAGAATTTTCTTTGGTGTTTAAGAGAAAACAAAAAAAAAGGGGAGACTTTGAGAAAAGCGTTAACCAAAGTACAGCTAGCTTCACCTTTGAAAAGCAGAAAAGGATACAATAAAGCTGTAGCCCAGAAAAGGACATTTAAATGTAACAACATTGTGTCTGAGCACTGTGGTCTTAGAATTTGACTGTAAGTCAAAAATACCTGAACTTAATGTAAAACACAAGCTTCAGTCTTCTATGTGCTAATTGGAAAGCTACTTCTTCTGTGTATCCAGTTCACTCTTTTGAGATGCAAATAACTTCATATCTGGTGATGAAAAGTAATATGCAGTAACAAGCCTCATAATGTTATGATGTATGAATATTGGATTATTTTATAATGGTTTCTTAAAGCAGGAAAATAAATGTTGGTATTCTGTTTAACTGATTAAAGTCCATAATCTGGTTTTAAACAAAAATAATTATTCCGGCTCTAATTTCCTACTTTTTACATCACAAATTGTACTCAAAGTCAAGTAAAGAAGATATAATAAAAGCTTCTGGTAAGAAAAGAAGGGTTATGAAAAGGAATTTGCACATCAGCAATAGCTGTCTAAGTGAAGCTGTGATGCACTGCTAAAATAAAATTGAACTAAAAAATCCAAAACATCAGCAAAAGTGAATGGTTTCGCATTCTGGTTTTCTATCTGTAATTTCAGCTGAATTATTCTCTCTGATAAACTTTAACACACTACATCATATAAAAGGCAGTGTAGGATATTCATTAAGAAGGACATCTGTTGTCAAAAGAAGCTTCGCTCTGTCCCACATGTTAAATAGCTTTATTTATCCTAATAATATTTAACAATTGTATCACATATGGAACTTTTTCAGATTGTTCAGATTATTTGGACCTTTTTTCACTTTTGACCTTCTTCTCACAGCCACTTCTAGAATCAGATGTAATTTATTATTTTGAATATTGGCACAACTTGCCTTCATGGACTAAAATGATTTTTTATTTCCCTTTTTTTTTTCTTGGATAGTCTTTTTGTGACTATCAAATTATAGTATTACAGGAAAAACAGAAATTTCTTTCTGAAAGACTGCATACATTTTCACTAATCTCTCTCTTTGAACTAGTTTTTGAAAGGACTGGACAACTGTGAATACAGGAAATCTCCCTAAATCTTGCACCTGCATGTAATACGTGGCCCAAACAAGATATCATAGCTATTTGGTTTTCCAACAGCCTTCAAAAAACTATCTCTGTTCACCTTCTAGTAGATGATGTCCACAGAAAGTAATACTATTAGAGCTGTTAAACTACAAATGAAGCAATAGATTACATTTATCACCATTTCTTCAGCTCTAACATGTAACCATCCCTTTGGAATCTCATGCAATCCATCATGTAATCTCATAATCTCACAATGATCTTATTATCATCCATAGAAAATAGTATCACTTAGTGTATCAGTATAGAGCTAAATGGACAGGCATGAGTAAAAGACAGAAAAATCTTGTCACAGAATCACAAAATCACAGAACATGCTGAAGGGGCCCACAAGGACCATTGAGCCCAACTCCTGGCCTTGCACAAGACAGCTCTAAGAGTCACACCATGTATCCAAGAGCATTATCCAAATGCTTCTTGTTTTCTGTCTGGCTTGATACTGCAACCACTTTTCTGGGGAGCCTGTTCCACTGCCCAAACACCACTGTGTCACTCCCCTGACACAGCTTCCAACAGTAAAAGGTACCCTAGGTATAGGTAAAAAATAACCTAGCTGTAATTAAGGTAGAAATAATTGTTACTGTTCTGCATTTTGGGGCTGTCATGCTTTCTACGCAACACATAAAATTTCAGTTAAAACACAATTTAAGGGCAAATTCTGAAGCAGTGATAGTATCCCTTCTGCTGCCATGGAGTTGCTTTCTAGTATATGAGCTTAAAAATGCTAAAAATAGCATAACAAAGAAGTTTTCAGCCATATATAAACCTGGGTTTATAATTGAGTAAGTCACTAAAGACCTGATTTAGACAAGACAACCAGCTTCCAATTACAAAAGATGCTTTGTCAGAAATAGCAGTGTGGCTCCATGATGTTTGTACTCTAACTTGTGAAGAGGTTTTCTTTCATGAAACTTTTTTTTTATCACATTTAGTTTGAGAAAAAAGCCTTCTTCAAAGGCATTTGACAGACCAGTTGCTTTGGCAAATCCCTGCTTTTTGCTGGGAACTATTATAATCTACATAATGTTATTCTTCACTTGCTTAAGTTTTCTTGAGTAAATATGACTTTTCAATACATAGCAGAGCTTTGACCAACATAAGATGATGTAACATGACCCCTGTACTTAGGCCTTTCCCTCAGACACTTAATAAGTCGTGTCACAGCCCTTTACTACAGTTAGTGACACCATCGGGAAAAGTGCAATCAAATAACACCAGAACATACAAGAAATTAAATTAAAAGGCTTTGGAAAAAATCTATCACCTGAGATTCACACAAGAAAATATAATTTGCACAAATGTGCTTACAGAAGATGGAATTAATTTACTTGAAACCTGGTCTGGTATTTAACATGGCTTCATGTTTCCATGGCACATTTAACAGTCAGGTAGGTAAGGAGTGGCATCACACCAAAAATACCATATCTTATTTTGGGATCAAATTTATGAGACAGCCATTGGGCACTTTCAGAAATAGAAAGTTTTGACTGAAAAACTATGAGGCAATAGTGGACATTTCAACCCCTGGTCATCAGTTTTCTTCAATAAGGTTCTGAACTGGATTGTGCATATGCCTCTATCTAGATGTACGGTGAAAGTCCTGCAATGACATGATATCCCACAGAACTGTAATAATTTCTTACTCTAGGCCCACCCTTTCTACATAACATTACAGTAAATGTACTTTTTGTACATGGGAGATCTAATTGATTGAGACATTAAACCCCTTCCAGCCTTGAATGTAGACAGCATCAAAAGAAACTGTGAGCCAAATGGGTACGAGAGAAGCTCAGGTGAACTGAAGAACATGAGTAATAAACTTGAAAAATCCCTCTCCCTCCATAGCAGACATTCCCTCCCTCCACCACAGGAGATCTTATCTGTTGCGTATTAGCTGGTGCAATAACTCAGGGCATCTCCCCCTCACATGAATTTGCTAATTGATAAAATAACTCAATCAGGACAGCTTGTCTTGCAGTGAATTATTTTGGCACCATGGAAGTGACATTCCCAGCTGACAATAAATACCTTGAAAGCAAGATTATAGGAAGATAAACTTGAATTTCTCAATGACAGACAATTGACTTTACAAACTATAAAAGCTACACCAAATTTTCACAAAAGCAGAAAGCTTCTGCACATTCCCTGGAAGTGTATGGGGATGACTCTTCAAGGTTTGGGACCCTTGCCCTGAGTTACTGTCTCAAAGGTTGAGAGAAAGGACTCTGTGTACACAATCACCAATTTGGTGGCAAGTTATGTTGACTCCTAATCTATACTGTTTCTGTGCTATCCATAAATAAGTACCTTTACGTTGTGCACTGTTTTATATAATCTACTAGTATTTCTTCTATTTGCTTTATACTGTGTAGTAAATAATTCTGTTTAAGGCCTATTATTTGATGATCTTCTGTCTATTTAAAAAAAAAACAAGGCCAACTAATTTTATAATAGATGTGATCAGCCATTCTTGAGAACTTGCAAGTCAGAGCGATTTCGGTGCATGTCACCTAAGGAGAGCTGCTGCCAAAATCTGAGTGTAAGACAGGGCTTGTCTAAAGCTCTCACTCAATCCACAATACCCTTTTGAGAAGCACAGGTCCTCTTGAACTTGAAGCCTAGTCTGTTACGTCTTTATTAGGCTTTATACAGTTCTGCCACCTTGACTAAATTCACTGGTTG
>VXBI01005643.1:1119998-1182283 GCA_013397375.1 Toxostoma redivivum
GGGGGAGGGGGGCAGGAGGGGGCAATGCCAAGAGATGAGTGGAATTTTAAGTTATGAAGAGGCTTTAGGAGGTTTATTATTACAGATTTAGCTGCCACGGACAGAGATATCATTGTGGTCAGTGCATTGAATTATAATTTCTTTTCCTAGCTGTTTAGTTCAGACAAAAAATATTTTCAACTGTAGCTGTTTTACTTCAGTCTTTACTTTTCCTATAGCTTTTTCATGACTTTGTTGATGATGTCCATTATCTGCTCAGGGCAGAAAGTCTGATTTGGTGACAGCAAGAATAACAGTATAGAAGCAAACTGTACAGACAGCATAAGAATTAGAGAGAGAAAAGAACATGAAAATTTTTGGGGATTTTGCCACAAATTATGTGATATATAATGCTGGAAAGCAGTACCAGATGTACATAACAGTTGGAATATTTCCCTCTTCTAGTAGAAGAAACACAACACAGATGTTTCCTATTTTATGGAAGCATATGAATGAGATACTGTCTTAATGTGACAGTAATAGCCTTCTGTGTCATTAGGAAAGTATATTATTTAATTGAAGACTTACATAACCAAACACCCCTTCCTTTTATTTCTGAATATTGATACTTTGATACATATCGATGAATTCATAAAAAAAAATTATATCAAAAAACCCAGAGGAATATTCCCACAGAAATTACACTGAATCTAAGACTGATCATCACATTTTTTATGAGTTCTGACAAATGGTTAGAAATACAGGAGGAATGTTTGGCTCAAACTGGGGTTATCTGTTACACTTGGTCCACAGAAAGCAACAAGATAATCAGCAAAAAATACAAGCATTACTTAGAGTTTTGTGAGCTAGTATAGTGATGGAAAGGTAGACAGGAAAATCTCTGCTGCTACTTATTATAATGTTCAGCAAAGAAAAACTATGCACGTTTTTCAGAAAGTTAACCGGTTTCTGTGACAAAAAACAGAACAGTAACAAAGTACCTCTATCACTAATTTTGTTTCTCAAAAGAGGAATAAGCCAACAAATTTTTTGTACCAGTAAACCACCTGAGCAAAAAGCAATAGTCTAATACTAATTTTTTTCTCTATAAGTATATCTTGGCTTCATACAGATACAAAAATGAAGGGCAGCACTCACTGAAACATAAGCAATTTTGAGATAAAAAAGAAGATGAATATGAAAAAAAGTTAAAATACACCAATGAAAACTAAAATAAGATGTATAAAAGCAGAAATATTAAATCCAATAATTAACCATGAGCTAAAATTTTGGAGTCAGTGTCAGGTATTAATTATTTTGAGTTTTTTTACAATTCTTTCTTCCCATTTTATGGGATTATGCCTTTACTGGGAAGATGTCCTAATGATGCCCACAGCACACGGACCAAGTACTCAATAAATTAGATTGTGGCAAGAATCAGAATATTTTAAGTAGAGGCTGAAGCCTAATGCTGTATGTATATGCAGAAAGTATATGTGGATGGAAAGAAAAAAAACTAGAAACTCTTCTATGAAAACATTATTTAAGAAATGGAAAAATGTTCTTGTCTTAGTTTTAAATTTTTTGCTAGAATTTACACTGTGAAAAAGAAAACCTTTCTTTTTACCTGTACTATAGAAAAATTGGTTAAATTCTTCGTAAAGGTCAGGAAGCCTGATTTGATTGCATAACCCCTTTTGGTAACGGAGACCATACTCTCTATTTTGTAGAGATTTAAACTCGATCTCACACAAAAACAGACAGACATAGTATATGTGAGCTACAGTGAACTAATATTTGAAAATCTCCTTTCCACGGCCAAGATCAATGGCTTTGGGGGGTGAGGGGACAGAGGGGAAGGGAAGAAGGAACCCGAGTATTCCATTATAAGCTTTAAAATAGATGTATACATTTTCCATAAAAAGAGAAATTTTTTTTTAACATTCCTACTGTAATTTACATGTGTCTTAGCTGACCATAACTTCCCAACACACCCCAGGGAATGAACTGCAGGTATTTAGTGTGGTACTCTGTACACCCAAAAGCCTATTTAGAAGGCACATCTTTCTGAAGCCCAAGTCATACAAACAGTCTCTTTTTAGCTGCTCTCTCTAGTGCAAATCTCAAGTGCAACCTAACAGATGTCTCAGATACTGCTCTTCTTGCCTTCCCCTGAAACAAAGAAAATTTGGTAGTGCAGCTGATACAACTGCAAACCCTGAAGGATCTTCAGTCCTCACTTTAGTGGTTTCAAAGGTTTCCACATGATGGTGGGGACCACCAAGCCATCTGCACATGCTGCTAATTCTGAACAAGCACTCCGCTGGTACATCTTTCCATGGAAAATTTGTGTCCAAAAGCTGCACCAATGGCTTGTCACTGGCCCAGTGTTAGTCACTGTGAGTAAGGATCACAAAAAACCCTCTCCTGGACCAACTTCACTCTCTCACCTCATTTTTCCAAAAGCACTTGAGTTTTTCCAGTAATTTAACTATATGCCGAGCACCTGCAATGTAAATATATTTCCTCAACATAAATGCATCCTCAGATACCGTAGAAATAAATGGAAGTTTTCAGCGGTTTATTCTTCATTTATAGTCAACTCTGTTTCTATTGTTTCAACACAGACTGTGTCCCTTCCCACATTATTTACTTTTTTAAAAAAGCTTTTATTCTTTCTGAAATCATCTATCATGGCAGCATATAATTATGGGCAAGATTTTGAGAGATTCTTATAAAGTTTTTATTCTCAGAAAATCACTCTGAGAAATTAGAAAACTATTGGAATATTGTCTCTTGATTTTCAAAGCAAAAAATATTGTTCTTTTTTCATTTTTTTTAAAGGAGTGCTTTCTTAAAAAGAAATGCAGGCACCCCATAAAATGGTAAAACTTTGATATTCATCAAGAACAGAGCATGAAGAACATTAAACAACCTTTAACTGAACAGCTCTTGCAGGTTTTCATACACGGGATTTTGCTTTGCCTTGAAAGAGCTGAGCTAACAGAACACATTTTTTGTCCCAGATGGTTGTATTAGAACAGTATCTTCAATGCACAAGTCCTGAAAAGAAGGCAAGCTATAGCATTATCATTGCATTTCACTAGCAGCATGATAGATACTGAGAATAAACAGGGGTGCCAGTTTTCCCTGCCATACCTTAGCATCTGATAGGGAAATCATGGTGCACTCTTCTCTGAGTTTTCAGTTTCCCCTTTTCCATTCTCTCCCCTTCCAACACCAGGAGGTGAGCAGCTGACTAACAGTGTTAAATGATGATGTGCAATATGTAAGGCTAAGATGGAGAGAGGAGGCACACAAGATAGAACAACTACACTGAAACTGGACAAAAACTTGCGTTTGGGCATAGCTCAGTAACACTTGCTCCTACCACTGGGCTTCACTATCTATTTGTTTTTCAGAATTTTATAGGGGAGGAACAGAGTTCATTGTAGTTACACCTGTTCTCAGTGCAAATAACTATAAAGCTTCAAAGACTGAGACAGAAGACATTGCTCTCTGATGCCTCTAGCTCCCATGGCCATGGAAGAAAACAAGCCCTGAAGAAACATTACTTGGCTCTATCTCCAGACACTACTACATGTATAGAAATGTAAAATTACTCAACTGAGTGATGAAAGGAGAAAAAGAAGATGAAATGCTAACAACCTTTAAATTTTTCTTGATAATTATTCACCAACTGATAATTTCCTTAAGAAGTTGAAGACAGATAATTTCACAAGATAAAGAGCAGCTTCCAAAAAGTCTTTTCTTCAGATAAGCTGCAGATATCTGGAATTCAAATTGTCCTTTCTTTATGTGAAATGTCAAACTGAACAGAAATAAAGGAAGAGTTTTCCCATAAACACAGTTGCTGACCATGACACATACTTCACAGAAATGCATTGGGAGTAAGAAGTGACTTGGTAGCTTTCTCCTTTTTTCATCAATGTATCATTGTTAAAATGCTCTTGTTGATTTTGGTGTTAAAAGGACAAGCAAAAAGGAATATAAAGAGCACAGAGAACTATCAGCATGCGTATCACAACTTTGTGATACTAAGCACAGGGCTGCAAATTAAGGCCACAAATTTCTTTGTTCCTTCACAATTAGAAAAATTAAAATAGAATATTCAACATTAATTGAAAGTGAAAAGATATCATATTCATATGAACTCCTGAGTCTAATGAAGATCCTGTCTGTGGTGTATGGTTTCTGAGAAGTATGCAGTGAACAGTAGTGAATACTGTCATGTAGATGTTCTCTCTTATTTATAGGTTTATTTTGAATTTCAGACATATGTCTTGCAAAAAAAGCTCAACTTCAAGAACACTGTTTTACCATTCTCTAAACTAGTTTCTACATTAGTGCCTAATTATCCTTGCTTTACAGACAAGAAGCATCCAGTCTACTGGAAAATATGGATTCGATTTTTTCAAATTACATGACTCTTCCACCTTATTTGCACATGGTAATCACAGTCTGTTTTCCTTTTAAAAATATTCTGTATTAATGTCTAGTAATTAACAGTAGTTTCTAATTTTAACAATTCTCTGATTCCATAATTGTTTAAGTGTTTTGAAAAATACTGAACATGCACACTGAACAAAAATGGATTACAAATGAAATATGATTAAAATACTGGAACTGGAAACACAGCTATATACATAGAAATATACACCTAGTAGATAATAGCTTTTGTATATTAATTCTTCATTTACGTGTAAGTGCAACAGGTGAACAGCACCTTTTTTAGGGACACTTGGTAGAAACTGTTTTGACAGCTACCCAAAAAGAGAATTAGAATTTGTTCAGAAGGCTACTGCTGCCAAACACGATCATGTCTACACCACAATACCTCTTTATGTTGCTTCTCATACCTTTTTCATTACACTTGGTAAAGGTGAGAAACAGTTTAAAACAAAACAAAATGTGAAACTGAAAGGTTTTAACTTCTATTTTGAGATAAATATGGCTGCCTTCTTATTACCTAAAATTTTCTTTGTATTTACTGTACTGAAATGTGATTGAGGCTGGGCAAAAGTGATCAGAACAGTTGTATTTTGCTTAATAAATTACCTATTTTCATTTATTCAGTCAGCATCTCCAATACACTGAAGCCTTGCCTGAGCTCTGGCACACCTGTGCCCAGTCTGATCTCCTACTGGACTGGGCTTGGGCTTCAGGCCTGGGGTGCAAGGAGCCTCTCTTGAGCCCGTCCAGCACCGTCAGCAGCTGCTCCTGGCACGGGCAGAAGCTCCCTGAGCCTGGCTGGCAGCTCAGATGGGGCTGCAGACGGCTGCACCAGCCCCCAGTGCTGCTCACCCAGCTTGTGCTGCAGCACTGTGCCTTGTCACTGAGGGCACAGCCTGCGCTTTGGAATCCCCAGCTCTCAACTCACTCCCCTCCACGTAGCTGCTCCCTGACATTTTCCATCCTGAGCAACTACACACCAATCCTGAAATAGCCAAATATTTTAAAAATTTCTGAAATCCAGTTAACTGAGTTCCAGTGTAGAGAAAATGGGCAACATTTGCTGGAAGAGAAGCTTGCATGGCCTTTCTTTCACTCGTTGCTAGGAGATCCACAATTTAGGGCATAACCTGTGTTTTGGTAAAGCTTCCACATAATTTCAAGACTGAGTCCTAACTCAATGTAAAGGGAGTTGCCATGATCATATATTGTTTTACAACATTTTTATGGTTTTTATTTTGCCTGCCAGTCTGCAGAAAGTACAGTAAAGTAAATATAGCAATTCCTGAAGTATACACACAGTTCTTGAAGCCAGCTTTAGGAAAAAAAAACAAACCAAACATAAATATGTTTAAACTTTCTTCAGAAAAAAAAAATCTGTAAGAAATTTGGAAAAGAGGATGCAAAAGTACTTTATCTAGAATTCTGAATAAACAAGCCTCTCAGGAGGGTAAAGATTCAAAATTAATGTAAGGCCAGAGGCAACTGACTAAATAATGGAATGAAGTGCTAAACATCTTTCTTTGGCTGGACAAGCACAATTAAACATGATCTTTCCAAAAAAGAGATAGCTTTGAACCAAAAGTTAGATTTCACTGTCATAGTGAGAGCAAACTGGTATTTCAGTTTTCAGTACTGGTTTAACTAAAAAAACCTGCTACATCAATAACTAATACTTTTTTTTTTTTTAATGTAAGTTCTCCAATAAATCCTCACACCTTTTATTTTCAAGTGTGCACTTCAATTGAAATACTCAAAGTTACAAGTTTCCTGCAGATCAAGAATACAAGTAATGAAGGTCAGAGTTCAAATTAATAAGTTTTTACTGAAAAATATATCCTTTTCTGGAAACCAGAATTTTAATAGGTTTCACTAATTTTTTGGTACGTCTATAACATAATTTAGAAATGTTCTATCAAATAATAGCCCCAAATGTTGAATAAAAGTATTTTTCTTCCACCCCTGAAGACATATGCAATTTGAAACTCAAATTGCTGAAATAAAAGTAAATATGTGTCCTACCCTGTGAACATACTTCAAAACTGAAACAAAACAGGTATATCAGATTTCTGTCAGCTTTAAAAACATTTTCCTCCCTTACAATATTCATGAGCTTCCATTATAATAGCCCTAAACCTTGAAAATCATATGTGAGCCAATGAGTAGCTGCCTGCTTTTGATTTTAGTAGTATCTTTAGAGCCTGAGTATGCTCCATGTTCACAACATTCAATAATACGATGTTAGGGAAGCACATAAAAATTGTATTCTGTGAACTTTTATATACTGGGAAAGCCTAGGATTTGGTGTCATTAGACTGAAAATACCATTTACTTGATTTAGACAAACCATGCAGTATATCGTGATGAATTTAAAAAAACTGCATATTATTACCAATTTTCTGTGTAACATATTGCTCCCTCTGCCTCCCTCTGCTCCCTCCATCTCCCAGAAGGCACATGACACATCTCCACCTAGAGCAAGTCTAAGACAGCTGACAATTCAGAATTTTATTAGTGCAGAAATTATTTCCTCTTTACAGTGCAACTTTAATTCACTCATTTTATGTCCAAGGACAGGAAGACAAGATTGAAGAGGTTTTCCCTACATACTTCTCATTTTCATCTCCCATAAGAAAAAGGCAAAGCCAAAACTCTTGAATTAGACACTTTATACTGGCAGCTACTACACAATTTCTTAGTTGCCAGGTTCTCTCTTTCACAGCTTACAAGTATCTGCTTATTTTTATTTTCGGGGCAAGTAGGGTCAAAAGATTTCTATCAGGAAGGCTGAGATCACTCTCCTATTGTTTTCAATGTGGATGAGTGCAGAAACCCTCCTTCACCATTCAAAATCAATCCAGATAAAAATACAACACAGTCAGCCAAATGCATCTCTATTTTCAAATCTACTAACCATGGAACTGAAACAAAGCTTTGCTTTTGATTATAAATACCAACAATATATTACAGTAAAAGGATGTCATATATTTTTGTTGTATGCTCTATTTTGTAACTGCAAGGCAACAGCTAACACTTTAACACATTTCTTTAACTCAGAGAAAACTTTCTGTGGGCTAGGGATAAGACATCAGATACTGGGAGATGCAGACCAGCTCCTAGTACTTGAGTAGCTAGCTGGCACCTGCTGTGAATGCAGCAGCCCAAATGCTTATTTCAGATACTAAAAACAGAAGCATAAAATCATTTAGCTTGCAAAAGACCTCAAAGATCAGAAAACCCAACCATTAACCTAACACACCAAATCTACCGCTAAACTAAAGGCCACACCTTGAGTATTTTTCTGGGCCCCCCAGTTTAGGAAGGATGTTGAGATACGTTGGAGCATGTACAGGGAAGGGCAGTAAGGCCAGTGAAGGGTCTAGAACACAAGTCCTATGAGGAGCCTGGGGTATTTAACCTGGAGAAAAGCAGGCTCAGGGGAGACCTTATCACTCTACAGCTGCCTGAAAGGAGGCTGTAGCCAGGTGGAGGTCAGCCTCTGCTCCCAGGCAACCAGCACCAGGACAAGAGGGGACAGTCTTAAGCTGCACCAGGGGAGGTTTTTCACTGACTGGGACTGACTGGGCAGTGGAATGGGCTGCCCAGGAAGATGGTGGAGTCACCGTCCCTAGAGGTGTTTAAAAAAAACACTGGATGTGGCACTTAGGGACATGGTCTATTTGACAATGTGATGTTAGGTTATATGTTGCACTCAATGATCTTGAAGGTCTTTTCCAACCTACTTGATTCAGTGAGTCTGTGATTCTGTAAACCACGTCCCTAAGTGCCACATCTCTATGCCTTTTAAATACCTTCATTTCCCTTGGCAGCTTGTTCCAGTGCTTTACAACTCTTTCTGTGAAGAAATTTTTCCTACTACTCAACTTAAATGTTCCCAGGTACAACATGTTTTCTCATCCTGTTTCTTGTTACTTGGGAGAAGTGATCTACCTCTCCTTTGCTACAACCTCTTTTCAGGTAGCTGTAGACAGCCTACAGTCTAAACACCCCCAGCTCCCTCAGCTGCTCCTCACAGAACCTGTGCTGCAGACCATCTCCATTGCCTTTCTCTGGACACACTTCAGCACCTCACCGTCCTTCTTGTAGTGAGGGGCCAGAGGGTTGCTGCCCAACCAATGCTGAGTACAAGGGGACCAATGGTCATTGTCCTGGTCCCACCAGCCACACTATTGCTGATACAGGCCAGGATGTCACTGGCCTTCTTGGCCACCTGGGCACACCCTGGCTCATGATCGGCCACCTGTTGACCAGGATCACCAGCTCCTTTACTGACAGGCAGATTTCCACCCTTCCTGCTCCCAGCCCGTAGAGCCACATGGGGCTATCGGGACCAAAGTGCAGGACCCAGCACTTGGCCTGGTTGATTATCATACATTGGTCCTGGCCTACTGACTCAGCCTGTCCAGATTGCCCTACAAAGCCTTCCTTCCCCCAAGAAGATCAACACTCCCACTCAGCTCAGTGTCCTCTGCAAAACTTACTGAGAGTGCCCTTGATCTCATTGTCCACATTATTGATAAAAGTATTACAAAAAAATGGGTTGCTAAAAGGCCATAAAAATAAATTGTCCCACCAAACATATCTTGAAAAGAAAAAGCAATACAGTACAAGATGAGGAACTGGTTCAAGCTAAACCTTTCCAGCTATTTAAATTATAGACCCTGACAATGTAGGCTGGCTTAGAAAGTGAGACTCATGATAGACTCCTTGAAAATTAGCTAATTAGAGAAAACAAAGAAATGTAGACTATATTAGTAGACATCTATGTATCAAAATACATGTGGTCATAGATGAATGCTTGCATCTGTTGAACAATTGCAATTTTAAAGAAATGCAGCTTTCGAGTATTAGAAATTAAAAAAAGGAAATATCAAGGTGAAAAAAAACCACAACTCCATCTTTTCCCATCAATCTGGAAAGTTAAATGGTATGTTACTACTTTTAATAAAACTTTCTTTAAGCAAAGGCTGTATAGAAATATAGTACTACATATTTCATATATTCTTAACTGCAAAATCAGAATTAGTTCCTGACAACAGTATGCATTTTTCATCAACCATATAAGTTAGGAAGCTACTGACTTGTTTCTCTCTGTCTTATACTCATTATCCACTACCCTTTAACAACTTTCTTTTTCAGTAAACCTAATTACTTTTTAATATCTATGTTTAACATTTTCTTGATGCAGGGAAAAATCAGAAGAATTTCCATTAAATAATTTGTTTCATTATATATGCATTCATTCCAATAGAAAATGAGATAAAATAGTACTGAATATCTAAGATCTCCCATTCAACCTAAAGTATTTGTTACTATAGTCCTTTCAAAATTATAATAATTTCACAATAAAGAAAAAAATTAACAAAAGAAAAAAAAAGTGTTCTCCTTAAGGTGTTTCTATAAGGAAACATTAAATTTTTAATAGTTTCTCAGGTAACTATATTCTGAGTAACAGTACTTGTTCCATTTCCTCATACACTTAAAAGTTCTTCATGTGTAGCAAAATGGCTGCAAATGGAATGAGACAAATTAAGATGAAGTTTGCTCAGAGAATAAATTAAATATTTTTATTAAGCTAATAATTTGGCTGATATTTAGATTACTTATTTCAGTTTCAGACATTTGCAGTCTACAAGGAGAGAGCCCATATTCTTGCCACAAGAACTTATGTGAGTTTTTTGTACTGTAATATTAATGCACCTCACAATTGCTAATGCATTTATCTCCACAAATCAGAAATCATTAAGATTTAAACTGTAGCTAGGTTCAATGTTTTTCAGGATGGTGTTGGCATGTCATTCAGATACCTCTTTTTTACCCTTTTGGTAACTGTTTCCCTGTATGTATCTCTACAGAATCCCACAGCAATGGTAGAAGAACAACACTAAAAAGCCTGAGGTGTCCTTATGAAAATCAGTGCGGAGGTTTACCAAACTGTTTGGAAGTTACTTATAATTTTATTATTTGCTACGCTGGCTTTTGCTTTGTTTAACTTTTACTACTTGCAACTATTCACCACTGAACTTGTCAAGTTTTCGCCCATGAAAAGACTGCAACAATGCTCAGTGATCACAAGCTATTCAGCAGCAAAAATGAGTTTGTAGTCTCCTAACAGCTATTTAGACCAACTGCTCATCAGACATTAACAAGCAAGAAATATGCTGACAGTGAAAAAATATATAGAGCAAGTATATGGCTGCTTAAATTCCTTTAAAATGTATTGCATTAAAATTATAGAATAAAGCATTTTGAGTACTATTTTGCATTTTTCAGACATTTTATACTTCAGAGAAAGTAGCTCTATACATGCTGTTTTCTACTTATCATCTTCTACACAAATCAAATACTCAATTCTCTTTGAAAACCTCCATACCTCATTGCCAGTGTTCTGCATTAGATCTTTCTCTGGGGCTTTCTAATGGAACATCAGTTGCCTTGGTTAAGTCTTCTCAAAATCTGAAGAAATAACTTCATGAAAACACTAAGTTAATTAAGCTTTTTTTCCCCCACATAATTAGCTATTTTATCAACCACAGTTTCCAGAATTTTATAATGGCCATCTGAATACAAGGGGTTTATTGATAAATTTATGAACATTTTTCAATTTACTGTTGATTAAAAACATCAAGATGTGCAATTTTTACTGTACTGAACATGTATAAGATATAGATATGCATGAGATATATATATAGCCAGTAGTATATTCCTTGGGATGTTAGCCTTCCTCCAATTAGTGTAACAAAACTCTCATCCTCCAAGAATACACTAGGCCACAAGAAGAATTCAGATCACTGTACAAAAGGATAGTTCAAGACCAAATACAGACGGAATTAAGAGTTCCTTTCACATCATAAAGATAAAATATTGTATTTTTACTTCAAAACTAAGTAAATTCTGGGCACTTAAATTGTATTCAGTTCCAGAACCCTCTTCAAAAAAGAAAAAGCCAACACCAAACGGAAATGAACCTACAGGTATGAGCAATGAAAATGGCCAGAAATCAGGAATACATTATCAAGGGCCGCACTGGCTAAAATGCTTTCATAATTTCCATTGCATTGAAAACACACAAGAAAAGTAACAATATATTGAATGAGAATATATTAAGTCTCATTATGCATTCAGAAATGCAAAGGGATAACTGTGGAAATTCAATACATAAAATGGATAGAAAAAAATTTTTGAACAGTGCATAATTACATCTACAGCTGCATTGTAACACTGAACTCAAAGAGTAAAAAAATCCTCAAAGGATTATAGTGAACAATAGCCTATTGCATTAGATTTTCCATTTTAGGATAGCTGTCTAATTTACAGAGTTGGACAGATAAAGTTCTATGATTAGTCTTTAGAACACAGAGGAAAAATATTTAATATATTGAAATAATCACTGGCAATTACTGCTTTAATAACACACACATAAGTATATAAATAAATTCCTTAATTGGATTTTGTTAAGATAAAATTGAAAAGAAATCCTCATTTAAATTTGAAAGCTAACGGGTTAAAGAAATATAAAATAAAAAATTAAATCAGCTCTTTTCTTTTGAGATCAGTCATAAAAAGTTAAACTGTTTCTAAATAAATAGGCATTTAAATTTCTTTAAAACAATAGTAGTAGACTCCTTCAGCTTTCTCTTACATGCTTTCTCAAACCAACAGTGCGCCCAAAATCAAAGATAAAGACTACTGATTAACTAATCATGTTGTTCATGACATATAATTTAATCACCAATTGTTAATGTTTCTTAAATGAAAATAAACACTATAATTGTTGTTTTTCAAATGCTAGAAACTTTATGTTTTGTGGAACAATTGTCTACTAATTTGGGACTCAAGATACATGTGAATACTTTAAAATCTGTTTTGTTCCTCATTTAAGAGGTTTGTACTAAACAAATGAGAAACAGATTTGAAAACTTTGACAACTAATGACAGTTACTTCAATCACCAAGAGTTTATTTTCTGTAGGAGCCTGCACTTTTAAATGAATCTTTTTTCCTCTCCAAATGACAAACAGTTCTTGAACTAGATTTGGTCTTTTATGCAATGCCCCTTTACTCTGCTTGTATTTCCTCATAGCACAGTGTCCACCACAATTTCTTTTGTGTTTCCAGCTGCCAAAACATAAACTGTAACATTCCACACCAAATCGGTTTTCTTACAAGTGTTAGCTTTTCACTATCTACTTCAGATTATTCTGATTTTCCATAAAGTATTTTAGCAGAACATTAAAATTCTTCCTACCAAAACCCATGACTGTAATGTCAACAGGTACTAAGCTAAAGAGGTTCACTCAGGATATGAGAAGTAGGACACGCTCCAGCTTGCATTAGGGTGAATGAGTAAATTCTTATTAATTGTAATAAACTGGCCAAGTCCCCTCACTGGATTGAGATTAATAGTCCCCATTTCACGAGAAGCTTATTGATAAAATTTTGTAAGTCTAAACCTATTTTTTCTGTGACTGCTCAATGCTGGGGCTTTTCAATTAGTTGTTCATTTCATATTGTTCACACAATTTCTGGTTTACTTCTACTGATGCTCTCAGTTTTAAAAAGCAGCATTATTCCTAAAAATTTTGTTTCACTTGACATGCTAAAAAGCAGCTCCTTACCTAATAACTAACACACGGCAGTCTTTGCACGTCAATAGATTTGCCAATGTAGAACAATCAAAATCACTCAATTTTGATGAAAGTCCTTACACTATAGCAAAAGGGTTGTGGGTCTGAAATAAAAACTGTAAGAAGAAAAGCTTGTAAATACCAAGTGCTTAAGTACAAGGCATCCTTCTAAATGGCAAGGGAATATCTATCACTTGTCAGAAATACTGCACATCACTGTAATTCCATATGGAAGCCAATTTCCTGACAAATAAAGCTACTCCTATGCGTTAGGAACATTTCTACCAAAGGATCAGATTCAATGAGGTGCCTACACTTGGCTTCTGTTTAAGCACAGAAATCAATAAATGCAATAGACCGATCGTGTGTTTGAAGTTTATCATGCAGTTAAGCACTTTAGGAAAACAGAGCATGAGTTTAGTAACATAAAGGAGATTTCTTAAGACCTTTGCAGGAAAGCAATTCACCTATACAAGAATTAAAGTTGACAGCAAGAGGTTCCACAGACAAATAAACAAGCTGACAATAACCTGAAGCATTGGTGTTGCTGATTTTCAGCCACACTGTCACAGTAGAGGACAAAAACGAAACAAAGAACTAACCATGTTTTTGTAAGGATTAAAGGCTCGAACACTAGCAAAAAACCCTAAAACCTTAGCACTGCCATCTCTTTCTCTTCATTATATGCCTTGCTCAAATAATTTAAAACAATCTAAAAACTCAAAAGGTATTAAACAGATTAAACAACTTTAGTACATTAGGTTAGAAAAAAAAAGACAGTGAAGTCCTTAGCATTCAAGGAAGAAAAATATTATTTCTCAATAATCTCTCTATTATTTCTCTCTATGTTTCAAAATACCAAGTCATTAAAGAATTCAGAGATCCAAATACACTGGACTTATTGACATAAAAGGTAAACTAATCCAGCAATAATCAAGTAAGCCACTGTATATCATGCAAGAGCACTAAAGATATAAAGAAAAAAAAAAGATAAGTTTTGATAGCTTTGCTATCCAAAAGCACAGAAGGAAGAATGATCCTCTACAAAAGGTCCACCAAAAGAAAGATTTTAATAGTCTACTGGAAAAATAACAATTCATATTAAAGGACGAAGTAGCCACTATCCAACATTAAAGTAAATTTCACTGCACAAAAGTTTATGTGACAGTCTATTAAAACCGACCCTGTGAAGAGAAAAAACCATGAAGGTCATGGCACCAAAGAGTATTTTTATCTTCATAAAATGCCAGTGAGGATGTGACCCAGCCAAACAAAGCACAAGCCCAAAGCACTCTGGTAATAGAAACTGAAATCCAAGAATTTTTGAAGCGATGAATTAAGCCTGAACAATTCGGGTCACTCATATTTTTAAAATTTTCATTTTTAAAAATACTCCAAAAAAGTATTGACTGCTTCAAGCCCAGAAACATAGTGAAGTTTTGCCAATAAAAAAAAAAAGAATCAACAGTCAGAAAATTGCTTCAGTTCAGTTTAAGAATAGTGGTGTAGGTGATATTTAGAGAAAAATAAATTAAAAGATATTTTTCATGCAATCTGTATTTTGAAAGATGTTTCTGAATGTTGTAAACTAAAACAGGCATGTAAAAATTTAAAACTTACATGCAACCAGAGGAAAATTTTCTTTCATTTTTATTTGAATAAATGATGCCTGCTTGAAATACTTGGCATAATAAAAACCACAGTGTAAAAATGAAAAAAAAAAAAAAAAGCCACCAAAGTAAAAAGTGTACTTGTTTTTATCTGTCAGTCAAGACCTGACCAGTCTCTGATGCCAGCCAGTGTGTGATGTTGCTTCAGTCCCTCTGTGACTCCTGGGAGTCAGTTGGTAGCCAGCTTTTCCACATTTGCACTATCTTTTAGTGTAGATATCAGGCCAAAGAAATGTTAAACAGGTGGTCAAAAATAAACTATTCTGTTTCAGGTTCTTGTTGTTTGTGTCCCTTTAAGCAAGCTTCTAAAGTGTATAAAAACCACACAAACCTTTCAGAGAAAAACGTCTTTCGTCTTCCAAGTCATATTTTGTTTATGACAGAACTGGGAAATGGTGCCGCGGTTACCCCAACCCTGCTCCTTTACCTCCGAGGCAATTGGGTTTCTCTGCACTAATTCTTCCTTGAACACTAGCGTCCCCTTCAGGGGAAAAAATTCCTTTGACCAACTTTTTGACTTATTCCAAAAGAGACTGCTTTCACACCTGAAATTGTCGAGGCTGAATTTGCAGCCTATGAAGTTTCTTCAACCATTACTTTTGTAGGAGGTGCCAGTGCCACAGCAGCAGCAGCAGCAGACCCAGCTGGACACAGCCGGACCCAGTCAGACACAGCCAGACACAGCCGGATACAGCCAGATACAGCCGGTTCCAGCCGGACACAGCCGGACACAGCTGGTTCCAGTCAGACACAGCTGGACACACCCAGTTCCAGCCGGATAAAACCGGATACAGCCGGACACAGCCAGACACAGCCGGTTCCAGCTGGACATAGCCGGCTCCAGCTGGCTCCAACCAGATACAGCCAGATCCGCAGCTGAGCCAGGGCCAGGGCGGGGGCATTTCTGGGAAATGTAGGTGAAGAAAGGCAGAACGTGGAAACAGTGGTGAGGAGTGTGGGGGGGGGAAAGTGTGAGAACATGGGAGAAAAAGAGGAAAGGGAGGGCGTGCGCAGGGAGCAGAGATCCCTCTGCAGCCTGAGGAGATGATCACAAGGATCACAACAGAGCAGATACCAACTCTGCAATCCGTGGAGAACCTCTCTGCTGGAGCAAGCGGGTGTTTCCCAAAGGAACTGCAGCTTGAGGAGGGCTCATGCAGGAGCAGGTTTACCCTGAGGGACTGCAGCCTGTTCGGGGAAGAGAGGAGCAGCAGAGTGGCTGTTCGGGACTGACCACACAGCTGTACTGAGCTTAGTCTCCCCAATAACAAAATGATTTTAAAAAATCTTTCGTGTTAGAACACTTGACCATGACAATCTTAGATTAGTAATAATATTTAAATTTATAAAGAACCAATATCCATTACATATTATTTCACAGAACTATCCCATTTATTGAATAATATTTGCCCTTTTATAAAGCTGCTTTTTGCTTACATTGCTGTAAAATATCATACTGTTTCCTGGAAAGAGAAAAAGCTTTTCCTTCTTTGTGTGGGTATGGGGAATATTGTTCTTGTCACTTTATTCCTTTAGGTAGAATTCCTTCATGCTTTATATATCATGTCAAATATTAACCAATGAAAGGATAAAAAAAAAAAGAAAACCAACCTGACAAAAAACCCCCATGCATATATACACACTGCAACCTTTCTATTTCTATCATGAACAGAAGAATTTTAGATCAAGATCCAAAAAAAAGAAAGGCCTTGGAGTGGAGCCTGTGTGTAACAACACAACTTCCCAGGCATCAGTTACACACAGAAAGCTTTTATTTGGTCGCAGCAACCTTGGCATTCCCACAAGACACTGCCTTTTCAGTCCCTGTTCAACATTTATCCACAGTCAAAAGATCATTCTTAATAGATGTCAATGTTATCCATTAAACATCTTCACTTTTACTATATAGGTACATAGGTAGCTTATGCTTAAAGTTAAGTACTTGCAAAGTGAGTGTAGGTCCCTAAACTAAGACAAGATCACATTTGTGTGTGTCAGTTTCCATTCCAACTGAATGGAAGAAATAATCTCTTTCTCTTTTAGAGCATTATGACATTCCTGCACAATGGTGGAATTGTTGTATGGTTAAACATGTAGCTAAATATAAGAGTACATGGACGGAATATGTATTTCTTAATGAGAAATGAGGAGGGACACAAGAACACACCCCAAAGTTGCCCAAGAGGGCATCAGACTGCAACAGACCAGACAGCACACTTGATTTGATTAAGCAGAATCATGCTTTTTTATTCATAAAACAGCTCATGTACAAATTGATGACATTGATATTTACTGTGTCCAATAAGTAGTGTCACTGAATGGTCTAAAGCATACATAAGAACCATCTATAAGGATATATCCTTAGCCAAATCAAAGTATTGATGAAGTGTAAAAGTCTTACTGTGTGCAAACAATTTTTCCTGACAATGGGAAATAACAATAAGGTTCTGAAAACATTTGTAAAGACTCTGGGTTCACAAAACAATCAGATCAATCATCGAAATCAATAAAAGCACAATCCCTGGATTGACCAGACCAACACAAGTCACAGATATATCTGATATTACTGTAGAAAACTTGTGGATCAAACTGTTTTAAAAAGCACCATCTGATCATAGCATGAGCCAAACCAGGTCCTTGAGCATTGGAATGATGTTGTGCTCAAGAGTTAGCAGAAAATAATTTTTGCAGGACAGTTTTGTGAATCAAAGATTTTTGCAATTAATAATCAAGCAGAATAGAAGGGAAACGGTGAGCTGATTCTAACATATTTATCACACAAAATGTGAAACATTCTATTTCATAAATATTGCAAGAGTAAGGTTTTACTCCTTGCATGGGAAGCTCTGTCTTCTCCACTGTTGTTGAATTTGTGTTCTCAAATTATTCTTGATAAATACAAAAGCCTCTTAAAACAATTATTTTATAGATAATTAAGGCATCAAACTAAAGCCTCATAGATCTTATTTAGAACAGCAAAATTTCCTTGAATTTGCAGTATCCGCAACACTACAACTGCTGAAATTCCACATAAGAATATACTCATCATAACCTTTGCAGTGGTATAAAAATTCTGTTTTCTTAGGGTTTTATCATCCTTTTAAATTAATCTCCATATTCATCCAAGCTTCCCCCCAGTCAACAAGATACAATTGGTACTCAGCTACGTGTCATAAGAAGGTCAGATTTTTTTCCAATACCACTCCAGCCCAATGGTCAGCTAACCAGAAGCTGAAGCAGAAGGAAATGAGGAATATAGGTCAGAGTTTAGAGCAGACAATATGGATCCTCTCTTTTCATCAGTCTCAGTAGAAGTTTTGTAAGTATTTTATAGTTTGATTCTCCTGTCCACTGAATAGGATCTCTTCCTGTTAGTAAGCTGAAACTGACTGGTTAACATACAGATGTGTTGGAATGGACTGCCCAGAGAAGTGGTGGAGTGACCATCCCAGAAGGGTTTAAAAAATGGACTGGATGTGGCACTTGGTGCTATGGTTCTTTTCACAAGGTGTGAGTCAAAGTCAAGCTTGATGATTTTGGAGGTCTTTTCCAATCTAAATGATTCTGTGATTCTGTGACCTGGACAGTGCTCTACTGTGACAGGGACAAATCATGCATAGCTGTGATTTAAATACAAACAGAAAAGGTAATTCGGGGAGGGGCATACTGCAGTCATTTTTCTAAAATTAAATCAGTTACCCAGAATAAACTAAGAGTGAATAGTTAGAGAAAAGCTTGAATGAGTCCAGTTTTATTTGACCTCCCAAAATCTAGAGTTTTTTTCAATTTGCAGGAAAAGGATATGATTCGCTCACAAGCTGAAACACAAGTACATATAACCGGATTATATTTATTGCAAATCTCCTGTCATATTTATTAATGCAGTATTAATCTAATGATGAAGTAGGCAAGTATAGAAAATTGCAGAGTAGGGTAAAAAAGTATATCTTAGTACATTAAAATATGAATGTAAGAAGGAATGTTGATACAGACAAATGAGCTTATATATTTTGGTCTAAACATTAAACAGAATCTTTCTTTTTCAAAAAATTAGCCATTAACAAAGAGTCAGAAATAGATCTTAAATAATATAGAGACAATGAGCTCCAGAGAATTTTACAGTACTGTAATGAGCTTTTTTTTCACTCAGTAGAAACTTGAAAATGTTGTCACAGCTTTCTGCTTACAGTACGGTATTCATCTTGTCAGGTCTTCCATTTTGTTTATTTTGAAAAAATAAACTTCACTTTAATACATCAGTGCCTAGTTTTCATTTTGCATGTTTACTGCTTTGAAAACATTATGGTTTAAGTAAACAACTACTTCTAGACACAAGGGCAGATCATTTAAAAGACTGTTTTTTGTTGAAAAACCGAAGGATATTGTTAGAGGGTCAACCACAGACAGTCAACAGTTAGGCATAATTTTTTTTCAAAATATGTAAAGTCATGGATTTTTTTTAACATTACTGAAATACCTGAACTTTAAACCTCTCTTGAGGAATAAGTAGCACACAATAATCCTTAACATCTATAAAGGTCCTGTAGTTAACTCCTAAACACATCTTTAAAATTATCTCTTTTTTTCCCTTACCATTTATCCCCCACTTTATCTTTCACTGTCCAGCTGAGAATCAGCCATTAGTGGTAAAGAGTCTACACTGATTCCAGTTACCAGACTGCTTATAATAGCCTCCCAACTGGCACCTCATGGAGGACCATATGCCATTTCAAGTGAAGAGGATGGCAACATGCCCACTAACATTATTAGAACTAAAATTAATTTTAGATGTCCCAAACTCAGAAAATCTATTGCTCCAGTTGAATTATTTTTTCTTTTCAAAATCTGCTATGTCCTTCCTTCAGGCTTCTTGGAGCTAATTAGAAGGTTCCAACTCCTGTGCAGCTGCTAGCTTATTTTTGAGCTGGTGAAGGAAGAGTTTCAGTCTACACTTAAAAGGGAAAAGAGTCTCATCTCAGAGGTGTATGTAGGCTCTAAGAAGTTATTCTGACCCTCCAAGTCTGCATCAAAGAAATTGTTTTGACTTAACTGGAGTGAGCATTACTACGAATTGATACACTGTATTTTGATTTTTCCTGTCATACTATATTTGCCATTTACTCAGCCTTGAAATAAATGGCATCGATAATATCCTTACTGCCAATATCACTGGTTTGAATCTGGTCAGGTGAAACTACTTCATATCAGAGAAAGACAAAAATATTATTTCAAAATTTCATTACTTGCAAGTGGAGAATGACTGGAAAGATATCACTATCATCAATCCAGGAATAACTTTTCATTACATTACCAATTTCCCTTGTGCTTCTTTATTAGGCACATAAACAAGTTTAATGAAGCTGGCCTAAAAATTCAAGTTCTACCCATGACAGGTATATAATAATGGAGGTTCCTGCGACTCTAAGTTTTAGCAAATTCTGATAATTTTCCTGCCTCAAAACATGACTGGACAAGAGCAAGTCAAGCCAACCAGCCCAGTAACTGTGCAGTGTTTAATGTAAAAACCTTATGAGTCCCATTACACAGGTATAAAGGAGTAGGCAGAGCTTTTGTATTACATGGTAACACATTCTTCTTCCCCCATTTAAGTTCTGGTGATTTTAAAGATTTGTATAGAGGATGTAAAAGTTGTTTGAAACTCTTTCCCTTCATTACTGTACAAAAAATGAAACATGAAAAAAAAAAAAAAAAGTTGTGAGGTTTCTAAACAATACAAAATGTACTCAGATTCCTAAAACTTGTCAGGGCAGTTTCTGAGCAGCACACTTTTTGAACGTGAAAGCAAAAATATCAAGCTACTTCTCACTTACTTGACGGGTAATTTTCAGATGGGTAATTTAATGAAGTTTGGGTTAGAGTGCCACAGGCTTAAGTAAAAAAAAAAAACCAGAAATATTTTCAAATAGTGAAAATATTAATTTGCTAAATCACATAAATTTAAACACTAAACATTATATTTAGAGCATTTTTCTTCAATTAAGAGTGTTATATTTAAAAGCTTTATGCATGCAACCCTTCTTGTATTACACTCCAATACTCAAGTATTTTAACTCCTAACTTACAAATGTCAGAAATGTATTCATGGTGAAGTTAAAATCATTAACAGGATGAAAAGTGTTAAAGTGACTGAGAAGAAATTTGAGTTTTGTTAGCTGCAACTTTAATAGCTTCAAATTTTTATTTCCTCCCTATCACAAATAGGCAAAATTATCACTAGGCTGAAATATTAATATGGTACCAAGATTCCAATCAAGATCATTTGTTGGTTGGGAAAAAGTGCTCTGAAAGCATCTTCTCACTGACAGGAAGAGGTTTTTCTTAATGACTTTATAGGTGTCATAATGTAAATCCAAAATTTCAGCTTTGGATTCTGGTGATGTGTAGGTGGCACTGTGTGGGGGTGGCTGCCAACTGAAACCATAATGTCTATTGTTGCATTACTAGAAAGCTGCCATTAAGCAGATCTGTGTACTACCATACTTGCTTGAGCCCAAGTATAAAATTAGATATTGTCTGACTCCTCAACTTGGATGCTTATGTCAAGAAGAGATCACTAAAGCACCATAGGCTCAAGTAAATGGAATTCAGAAACAGGGGGAGTTATCTATATACTGTGTCAGAAATAAGAATAGTGTAAATGGTACCTCCTTCTCCTCCTAATTACTCTGAAGAAGAATGCTTTGAAAACGTCTTTACACACTTACAGAAGCAACAAAATATTTAAATAGGTATTTTTAAGTCAGTTGTTTCCCTTTTTAAAGTATAAGCTCTGCATTTCAACAAAATCTTTTTTGCTGAAAAAGCAAAAAGTCCTCCTTCCCTGTACTATGTTGAAATGACCTACAGCCTACTAAACAGCTTCATGACTTGACAAACACAGGCATGAGGAGGTTTACAGGAGTGTAAAACCAGGTTGCAGCAGCGTGAACAGGTTTTATTGCAACACCTGTAACTACAAAACTGACACTTATTGCCCTAGAAAGATGACAATAGTACCAGTGATACCATTCTTCACCAGATTACAACCAACAACAAAGCTTGCAGGGCACTTGGATCTTCTACTTCAAACTGCTAACAATGTTACCTGTAGTAATAAAGTCCAAGGTAGACCACGAGACACCCTTTTATCACATTATTTTGCCTTAAGTTATGATTTTGCAACTGTAATTTGAATTCAAACTGTCCCAGAAGACTTATTGCATATTTATTATTAAGAGGTTTCTATTTTATCCATGTTTCAGGTAACAGCACTTATAACCAAAGTATTGTTTTATTAAATGGGTACAGTGATATTTTAATGAATAGTCCTAGCTCTTAAAACAAGGTTGTTAAAGTGTCTATGGATACACAAGTGTGAGTAACACATTGTGTGTTCTTTGCTAATCACTGGCTTCTGAAGCTGTCCTTTCTCTCCAATCTTGTCGTTTTACAGCCTGCCAACAACAATACTGGCAATGCCATTGCCAGGTAGAGTAGCAAGAGACTTCAGTCCAAATAAGATGAGAAATATCACTGAGAAAGCAAACAAGCCTATGCAATAATTGTTAATGAGGAGAAGCTTTTACAGGTACCCCAGTCTACTACTAAACCCTTGTGACTTGAAAATCCATCCTATTACACAGGTTATTTACTGAATTAGTGACTGCCAGCGGAAAACATGCATGTTTCTAACACAGACTTAGATGATGATCTATTCTTTTTAAATACACCACGAAAAAGTTGTGATGCTAAGGGGTGGTGCTCTTTTTGTTTTACTAGCTTTCAAATAACTTGACCATGATTTTCAAAGTAAACATAAAGAAAAGGAAGTATCTTCAGAGCAGCAGCATTAACCTCATTCTAATTAAACTACAGCTATAATTAAATCCTATCTACTTAAGTCAACTCGTTGAAATAGAGGCTCCCATTGTTTAAATAGCTGTTTTGTTTTTCATTATATATCCCAAAAAGCTGTGAGCTCTGCTGCTGTGACAAAACAGTTGCTTGTTCCAACAGATGACTGTATTTCACAGAGCAATTTCTGTATGTGTAGGTCACATTGGAAGTGAAAAGAAACATGAAAAGTAAATTGTTGTTACTAGAGTTGTCTTCAGTAGGTAATAAATGTAGCTCCAGTGTAAAAAGAGACAACCATTGTGCTGGAATCAGGACTAGCTAAAGCCATGATGAAAAAAAGGTATGTGCAGAGGAAGCTTGATCTACAGAGTAGGACATACTGGGACTGCCAGTGTTGCCTGGCAACTGGCAGGATGGGGGGGCAGGCACCAAAACCAGCCTACATCCACAGTTGCTGTGGCACGATCTTTCCAACAAACTGCTGCTTCAGCTACTGTAGGCCATAAATACATTTTTGGCTTACTTTCCGCTTTTTTAAGGAAAACTGCATAATGAAATTAGCGCAAGAATTCAGAATTGCATTTTAAATATAGTTAAATGAGAGTCTGATTCCTGAGGTTTAAAATATTGTATTTTCCCTTCTCTCATAGCAACAAAATCTAGTTTAATTTTCTCATGAAAATTCATGAAGAAATAATTTAAAACTCATTGGATCAGGAGACAATGTTGGAAAAATCCTTTCAGTGGTACATTCCAGACAGATGTAATTTTAAACTATGCAAGTCTGAAAATTAAAACTTGAGGCATGCACAGTGTTGTGAATTACAAATCCCTCAGACATCACCACACAATTCAGTGCAGATCTATTCCAACTACTGACCAAAAAATAGAAGAAAACTTCCTTCACATGAGCATCTGCATTATAGAAATCACTGAGGAGTTATGCATAGCCAGAAGCAGACTAGTGGCACTGCACTACACTCTCATTATATTTAAATGGTTAGCTGGTTAAAAAAAAAAAATATTAATTTGATTTTATATCTGGAACCCATTACAGATTTTCAGGATAATGGAAGTTCACTTTCTCACTGAAGTCTTCGCTTGATATCTGAACAATTATAAAAGGCCTAAAAGCTGACTTAAAGTTCACATCATTCTTGAATGGCATGAAAGACATGCTCTTTATATCAGTTTGTAACCAGGCTAAGGCAGTCACAGAGGCCTGCCCGATCACTCTACACACAAGAACTCCTACAAAAGCTCAGGCTGCAAAGTCACTTTTGCAGAAGTGTCAACTGAAGGCACATGCTGTGCTAGAGAGCTTATGACAGCTCAGAAGCTCATGAAGATGAATGCCAGATAATTTAGTTCACTTGCTTCTCATACTTGGACTTTACAGTAGCACATGGAATAAATGGTAAATAATTGAAAGCTACCATGATAAATAGATGAAGAAAATTAATAGTTAAGTAGCAACCAAATCTCTTTCTGCCCACTCTCCTTCTGATTTCAACTTACACAGTCAAGAGAGATTTCCAGAAGTAACTTTAGTCTGACCCTAATCATTTTGCAAAATTAATTCTTCAGGTTCTACCCACAAAGAAGCAACTCTCAGGCTGTAGCTTAAAATGAACAGCACCAGTGCCACTGAGTGGTTTCAGGTTATTTGTCTGAATCCTAGCCTTGTTCAAGATTTTAGTCAATATTGCTACTGTGTTCCAAAATTATCTCATTAAGACATTAATTTAAATTAAACATTGCATCAAATATATTGAGGTCAGGACATGCTGATATCTTTGATAAGTTCAGAATTTTATTTTAATCCTTTTTTTTATCTAAAATACAAATCTTTCTGTTACCACCAATTTTATAGGAAGATATTAACTAGAATTATATAAAGATATTACCTAAGGCTAGCTTAACATGTGCTATTAATTGTCAATCCTTTTTTTTCACACTAACCTATCAGCAAGCTGGTGTCTGCTATGGAGGTGCTCATTGACATGCATAAAACTAATATGCAAGGTGATGAGACAGAAGAGTTGTGGCCCTGCCACAGTCCTCTTGCATGTGTTTTCCAGTGCCCCTGGAGCTCTAGGCTCTTTTATTCTCCCAACCTTAACTCTTAGCCTAAAGTAATCTTATTTCTGGGGCTGAGGTCCCCATCACCATGGGTGGTCTGGATGAGAAAGATGTAGGAGCAGCTAAA
Source organism: Toxostoma redivivum (assembly GCA_013397375.1). NCBI lineage: Eukaryota > Metazoa > Chordata > Aves > Passeriformes > Mimidae > Toxostoma > Toxostoma redivivum. Next base: position 1,144,834 of record VXBI01005643.1, read on the forward strand.
TTGGGGCCCTGCTGGGATCACCTTGGGATGTCTTTTCCAACCACAGTGTTCCTGGAGCTCTAAGCTCTTTTATTCTCTCAACCCTAACCCCAATCCTAACCTTAACCCTAACACCAGCCCTAATGGCAGCTTGGCAGTGGCAGAGGTCCTCATGTTCATGGAGGGTGGAGATTAAAAAGATTTTTCTCACTAACCTTTAAGCAGGCTTGAGTCTACAGCAGAGGTGCCCATCCTCAAGCATGAAACTAATCTGCAAAGCGAGGAGGCAGCAGAGTTGTGGCCCTGCTGTGATCCTCTTGGTGTGTGTTTTACACCTTTTACTCTCTATGACCTAACCCTAGCCCTCATGGCAGCTTGGAACTCTGGCAGAGGTCCTCATTGCTATAGGTGACAGAGATTAAAAGGTGTGGAGCGAGCAATGCTGGCACTCTGACGTGATGCTCTTGCAATACCTTTTCAAGTATCAATGTCCCTGGAGCTGTAGGCTTGGAAGCTCTCTGAAACTGAACCTTAACCCTCACGTCACTGCTGCTGAGATCCCCATACCAGGGCTGTCCCAGATTCCAAAACTGTACAGTGACCTATCTCCTACCCTGCTGCAATGAAATCTCTTCATTTCATAAAAGGAAATTCAAGAAACTTAGTCAATATTTTTGTTGGTTTTAAATATTTCAGCATTTTAAATACCAATAATTAGCATGTGAGTAATACTTTACATCTTCTAGGTGTCTAGTTTCCTTGTACTACATTTTTGAAAACCTTGTTAACTTTAATGCCTAAATTTGATTTTGAGGTTTTTAAAGGTTAGACCTTGTCAAATTCCAACCTTTTTTTTTTTTCAGAGGAAAGGTATATGCCTAACACCAAAATTATCTTTTTGACTTTCTGCTTCATCAAAGGAAAATGCTGGGTCTTCCTGTTAAAGCATGCTACTTAGTTGTTTAACATACAAAAATAATATGCTACCCTCTCTGATTTCCTTTTTGGCATAACTAAAGCAATTGAAATAGAAAGAATAATAAACCTGAAACAGACACATGCAGAAATTCAATGTAAATTGACTGCTTGCAGACTGTTAATTCAGAGTAGTGGATGGTATTTATCTTGGTTCTATGTTAGTGTATTTGACTACTGCTTGTAGAAGGTGAGGTTAGCTCAAGAAAGTTTGGTTAAACGAGTACATGTTACTGTTAAAATACTTTCCATTAAACGGTACATACCCTTATTTATATTATTCAAGGACAAATATTTACATTAGTGTAGCTTATATATTTCTTTTTTTTTAATAATAGAATTGTTAATTTTTAACTGTAAAATTATTATGCAATGTGCAACTGAAATTTCAGATTAGGAACCAAAAGTTACTTTTGTCTTAATGTAATGAAAAAATTTGCCCAGTCAATAAAAGTAGCATCAAAAAGACAATATAATATACTTGAATTTACATTTGCAAAGTATATTTGAGTATGAGGAAATCCTCCTGAAATAGGCCTCCAAACAGAAAATATAACAAAAATATTACTAGAATTACTTTCTATATTTATTTAGTAATATAATTTTGGCATATCAAATGAGTGATTAAGGAACAAAAAAGGTGGATTTATTCTTAGTTAGCTTTACTTACCAAGATGTGAGAACTGGCATCACCTAATAGTAATATAAATACAGTGCACAAATACTGCCAAATAAGTGGTCGCTTTTGAATTCATATGAACTTTGTTTTCAAATCAAGAAATCGAGATATGCTTTTGTTGCTCTTTTTTGCAATATATGGCTTGCTTTCTTCACATCTCACAGTAATATTAGGGCTTCCTTCACAAAAAAAAACCCTAGCAGACACCAATATGAAAAATGATGATTCAGGGTGCCAGTCTTGATACCATTCTTTATTTTATGTTTAATTGTATCTATCACTTACACAGATGTATTATAAAGCAATTAGACAAAATGTATATTTGAATGAAAACATTCCTCTGTTTTTGAGCCAAGACATGTGTGAAGAGAAATGGAATGACAGTATCTCTGGCCCTGGCATTATGATTCTGTCTGCATTCACAATCACAAATCATTATTTTCCATGTAGCTGTTAAAAACTAATTGTATCTTTCAGGATAAACTGAAGGCTTAATATAAAAATCTAAGCTACAACATTTACATTTCTCTCACACAAAACTATAAAAGATCTGCTACACTTGTGGTAAAGAATTGTCAAGGTTTCATATGGTTTCTTACTTCATATCAAACGTTTCAAATTTATATTTAAAAATACTTATCACAGAAAAAACACATCACAGAATCACCTTCTCTGTTTATATTTCTCTGTGTCTCTGTTTTCTGCAAATTATTTTTTTTTGCTGAGGTTTACAGATAGATGCAGTTTTAAAAATGGTCTTTTTACAGTTAATAGGTGCTTACAAGAAGTCTTGATGAGTTCAAGTGTAAAGTCTTTTATGTATTTAAGTCATACTTTTCCAAGCAAAGATTTGCTTTAGCAGTGGTCCTTTTAATTGATAGCACAATAGAACTATTGCTACTAGAAGTAGGGAGAAAGGCACCAGAGCACCTTAATGTTAATAAGCATAAGTAATGTCATGAGCTTTACAAAGAAATGTAGCAGAAAAAGATGTCTATGTCCCTACCTTTGCTTTTAGCAGAGCCTGTAACACAAAGTTGAAGACTATCAGTGACAGAAAAGGCTCCTGAGAACTATACAGTATATAGAACTGAGCTATATAGAGTATTTGCTGAGCAGGTTAGAAGAACAACTTGTTCCATTTTAGTGCTGTACAAATAAATGGCAGTGTGCTTCAAAGTTCTGAATGTCTCTTAGAAGGTGCAGAGCTAAATGCTCTAAGCATCTCTGTCAACCTGCACACCTGAGGCATTTGTTATGTTCCAGAAACTGGGGAGCCTCCCTTAAGAATAGAACCAAGGATTTTACACAATCATTCACTTACAGCAATGTCTCTAGAGTTAAGTACCAGAGTCTTAAGTACTAGGCAGATAAAAATTATTTTACTTAGATTCTTGTGCTGCTTAGAAATCTTAGCCTAAATTTATGATCAGAACCAAGGGTTACTAATTTTAATTTAGCATTCAAAAATATAGTAAAAAAAGACAGCCCCAAAGAAAACCTGGCATGTGTAATACAGTACAACAGGATGTGTGCAGAAGTTCCCAGCTAGCCTCGAACACTGCAAAGGGAACTGGAAGCAATGCAGAAGTTTTGGTATTGTAGCTAAGTTCATTACCTATCCTAGTAAGCTTTGGTAAAATACCAGGCCTCCTAGCTCATAGGACTGGGAATTCTCAAAGACCTAGAGAGGGTTCCCATTTAGTATCTCTTTATGATACTGTATTTCAGCCAATCCTTGTGTCATTTTGTTTCTACTAGGCTTGGAGGAAAGCATAGTCTCTGTTATTTACACTATTCAGAGAGAGTGACATACTAAAACTCTGGAAGAAATATAAAAGAACATTGTATTTTTAACAGTTTTGCAATATCAGGGCAATTTTTTTGTTTGTTTGTTTTTATTTCCTGTTCATATATTTATGGGTCAGTGGATTGAAGTCCCTTTACAATTTAGACTATAAGCTTTTTAAGAATGCAATAAGACTAATAAGACTTACTGGTGAAATTAAGGTTTTACACAACTGCAAATGGATTTTTGCTTTTCTAAATCACTTGTCAATTAAAGCAGAAAAAAAGAAAGACATCAATAGCAAAACCATTTCATGACTTTATTTGACTTCTCTTGTCCATTTTGGAGCTGTCAGATGTAAACGAGTCCATTTATAAATTGACTTTATGATATGGAAATTCAATTAATAATTAGGGCACATAAAATAAAAGTTCATTTCAAAAAAATCTGGCTTAAACCCACAAAGAGCTAAAGCTGTGATTTGATGAGTAGCTTCAGCTTTGATCCTAGTGTTTGATAAATCTGAATGTCAATTTTTGGAGAAGAAATTATTGCATTATCAATACAAGCAATTATACATTACAATACTTTGTTCTGCTAAGCAGCATATAGCTCCATTTAGGGTCTCTTTTATAAGCAAAATGAGCACTGAAAACATCCTTGCTGGTGAAGTTTTAGCTGTGATCAATGTATAATTCCTTTAATTGTAAACAAATGTTGCTATACTTTTGTCAAAACATAAGAAGGTGCTCAATGTCACAAATACATATATTGAAATACATTTTTTTTAAAAAAGCAGGCTGATGATTTTGCAACACTTCCACTACACACCTATAGTGAAACTTGAATCTTGCATATATTACATGATGTGTAGTAACTCAGCTAATCATCATCTGCCTGAAATTCTTTCCAATTTACTGGAATACATACACAGTGTGTTTTCTCAGCATCTCCATCAGGCATCCTGGCCTTTACTTCTTCAAATCACATACTTATTTTGCCAATGAAACATTCGCTCAGCATTATCTTCTGCCTTCCTCTGCATATTTTCTTTATTAGCCATTTCCCACAGAACATCATTTCTTCTCTCCTTGCCTCAAGCAGACTATCCCTACTTGGTCTGGAGGTCTGTCTCATTCATCTCAGAAGTCCTTATTTATTTCAAATATTAGTTTAGCCATTTTTTTCTTATTTAAGCAAATTACAAAGAACCTTTTCTTGAAAGAAAAGTTTTAATCACATTGAAACAGGCTATAGCTGAAAACCCTGTAGAGAATATACTACATATATTACTGAAGTTTAGCACTTACGTGTTTTTTTTATCTATAGCCAGATTGCAAATATTAAATAAGGTATATTTTATCTGTATGATTGGCAGAAAAAAATGTTTTATCTCCTTTATAAAAATGACTGCTCAGATGGGTGAAATGCAGAACTAGGATGCTCCTAGTATGCATTGACCTCACAGAGTGTCACCTCTTTACATTGGAAAATTTGAGCTACTTAACACAGGCACAGCTAAAATGTATTTTGTGTGCATATTAATTCCTTCTGCTTCTGAAAGAAACATTTATGACTATGCTCCAGGAAATTGTTCTTCTGTAATTTCTGAATGTAAAATTACTTTAGCAAATTTACATTTTGTTAATTGATAACACACGTTGCAATTTCATCTTCATAACTATTAAATATCTTGACAAAAAGCATTTTGCCTCTGTAACCACAGCATCCCAGCAACTGTTTTCATATATTTTGAAAACACCTCCATTGTCTCTAAAAATTTATTTTCCATCAGTCCTGTTACCTGCTACAGGCTGTTTACCTTTAAATTTTGTTTCCATTGGCAGCACTTCTAGAACAGAGTCCCTTTCTGAACTGTGAAAGGATTTCAATGTTAGCATGCTAGGACTGAGTAATATATTTTATACTGATATTAATATGCACTAAATTCCTTATGTGCTATGAATATTGTTGCCTCTGGCTCCACGTACACAACCTGTTACCTCTGAACTGCCAGGTCCATTCATGATGGCATATACTTTAGCTCTGTCTGGGCTAAGAAGAAAATTGAATACATTATGTTGTCATATAGGGCTGCAAAAAGCAGTCACATTTTGATACTATATAGAAATATTTATTTCTAGGTCTTTTCATATTGCACACATAAAAGCAAGGAAACTGTCAAGTCTAATATACAGCTGTCCTGAGACAGAAGATTTTTGCAGTAATTTCAAGTTGCAGATATCATCCAAAAATTGTAAAATATATCATCCCTGGTCAAAGTTCTCATTGACTGAAAAGGCCCCAGCATGGACTGAGAGCCATCATCATTTTCATGGCAGAAAATGTGGATGGGATACAGCGCAAGTGACAAGTGAGAGAGCATAACTGAAACTTTATGACACACGATGCTCATCCACAATTGCTTGTATGTGCACAAGTGGTCTAACTCCAAGGCTTTCTGCAGCTAACCCTGTTCAAGGAAGTTTTAAGGAAAAATATAAGACAGAAGTATAACAGTTACAGTTTTCACTTTAACAGGTAGCATTTCCATGCAAACACCAGACTGCCTGTTCTTTATTATACAAAAGGATTTTTGCCCTGCCTTTCATGAAGGAACAGGCAAGTAACAGAGTTTAATGATGCCATTTTATCACAGCTGAGAACTTCAGCTATTCTGGAGTGAGCACAAGCTAAAATTGTCCATGCATACCTTACAAGAATTTCCAAGTAATATGTATTTTGAACTTAACCCATGATAGTCCCAGAAATTTAATTAAAAATATATACTTTTGACATTCTAAAATGCAAAAATTAGATAAAGGATGGTTTACTCTAGAGCCAAAAAACTTCAGCTCACTGTAAGAGCAAGTATGACAGGGAAGCATACTGTCCTGGGTTTCTGCCAGATGCCTGCATGCTGTTCCAAAATCTAAGTGACTGCAAAAATTAATGGAATGTTAAAATAGAGAGAAGTAGTAAAATTAATGGTTAGATTTACAGAAGTTTTGATAATCTGTATTTATTCCCTTGCCATGGATGAGTCAAACACGACTGGAAGGAGTCACTGGGCAACTGGTTTAAAAAGCTGTATGTGCCCAGGAAAAGAGTCCAAAGCAAGTATAGAAGAAAAAGAGGATAATTAATCATTTATTAAGCACACAATCAAAGCTCAATCCACACAAAAGACCTATAGACAAACACTGTGATTATAAAAAACTAAGCATAAGAGAGAAAATTCTGGCTCTGCTATGTGAAAGAAGGCTCTCTAATCAATGATGTAAACACGAGCATTTAGACATTTGAGTTGTACTACCATATCCAAATCATTTAGCAGATATGACAGCAGAAGAGGAGGAACCTTGCATCTTTCTTAAACAGAATATAGATTCCAGGTGGAATACCCTAGGATATTCAAAGGATCAAGAGATGTCTGTGTTTACAAAACTGAATCAGAGCTGGAATGTCTCCACTGGCTTCAGTGAAGCTAGGATTTAATGCCAACAGTGATGAGAGACTAAGGGCCATCAGGCCAGATTTTACTTAGGCATCCCAGTGACTAAAAATTAATAAGGGGATCAACTGAATTTATCTCAACTCTCTCTCCTTCTGTAGCAACAGGAAAACCATTGGTGCTCCTATGGTTCAGAACCCCAGATACTAAAGCCAGACAGTGAGAAACACTGGAAGATCCTTTAGCTATTTATCACTTTGGTTGTTCAGCTAACTCAGAGGACAGATAATTAATTCAGAAATGATAGCCCTTTTGTAAATGGTAGGAAGGAATAAAGGGAAAATGATACTATTATTTGCCTTTTGCATAATTCCTACAGCTGTCAAAGACCTTCATTTAGGCAGCCTACTTTTTGGAGTAGAAGATCTCCAATGCCATTGATAAGTGTCTCAAGATATTATGTGAGAAATAACATACCTAGAGTAAAAGCCCTTTCCAGGGGGAAAAAGAAGGGTTTTTTCCAACCTTGTAACAAGGTTGGCTGTAAGGACCAGAATTCCAGATCTTTTCTTTCTTCTTGACTCTCTGGCCTCTGCAATGAAGTACTACAGCTATGGCACATCTTTTTGGCAGGAGACAGGCTCTTGCCTTGCAGTGCAGGGTTCTTCTGTGCATGCACAGATGTCCACTCTATGCAATTAAGTAGAGCGTTACACTTTAAAAGTTACATCTTTCTGGGACGAAGGCAGTCAGAGTATTGTTTGGGCCAGACATCTAGGCTACATCTATATTGTTATAATGAAATGTGCCTAGGAACATGTAGCAAATACATCTATGCTACAGAAGTCTCAGCCTTCAAAGTACAATTAGTAGAACCAACCTGCCTGCTGGATGTGTTCTGGCTTCCAAAGCATGCCAGGGAATTTCTTGGAAAATAACTGGTTAAAAAACATTCAAAAGCTAATCATGGCCAATTGTACAAAGCACAGACTACTGAAAGTCAGGGGTTAAGACTCCAGATTGTAAAATTGTAGCATAAAAATCCACTCAAACCACAGTTCTGGTGAATGTAACTGGACTGGACCAAAGACTTTCTGGTGAGTCTTTGTGTCTGTGTCAGTAATCTCACCTAACCAGCAGCAAGGCCATACAGCGAGAGAAATGCAGCATGAAATTGTGAATAGGACAGTGAGGCGTATAAAGCAAAATCACCTACACAGTCTCTGTGTGCCTATTTGCCTCACTAACCTTCACTATAGGATTTGTACCATGAGCATAACCCAGACAAACAGTATTATTCCACATCCAGTTTCATGCAAGAATTGAGATTTTTGACTGCATCTCTGTATTCACAAAAATGTATGCTGGTGTAATATATTTGCACAAATCCTTAAGAACAGCATTTTCTGGGCAATTATTACAGATGCTGGTCTGACAACATCTACAGACCCAGTTTTGGTCAGCTGTAACTAAACACCTAGGTTTGGCTAAAAGGTCAGGCTAATGATGCACGTCCTCAGCCAACTGGCAGGAGTATCTTTTGTTCCTCACAGAACAAGCACAATTATTTCTACAAAGCATCAATATTTACCAGGTTTTTAACTGTACAAGTACAAGCCATTTTTCCAGCTATTAGTCACTCAGAAAGAAGTCAAATAAGCAACTTGGCTGAATGATCAGAAAGCTAAGTGACACAAATTCAGTAAGTCTGAAAGAAGAGTAGCTTTAAAATTATGAACAGGGCAGTGTTTATTAAATCTCCTGAGAAGCAAGTTAAGCATACTTAAGGAAATGGAAAAGCTAGCTATGTGTTGAAGAGGGAGGTGATTTCCAGTGGCTGCATCTGTTTCCTTTCTTCTGGGTGGCCAGATGAGCATGCTGGCCTTGAGACTGTTTGCCATGTCCAGCCATACCCCACCAACTTGCTACTCCCTGACTTTTTTCAGCATGCAAAAGCAGTCTTAACATAGAAGAAATAAATATTTAGGATTACATAGAGCAGAAGAAGATTCCACAGTCCCATAGACACAAATGATTTATTGGGAAAAGAAATGCAATTATGACATTGATTATTAAAAATAAATTACAAACCCAAAAATCATCCATAATTTGGAAACGCTTCTACACCCTAGAACTTTTAACCTCCATTTCATTGTGTAGGAGAAGATTGTGTACTTATGAAGCTTCCTCAATTTGTTTCAAGATTATTTTATGCTTTAAACATGAAAGATGTCTTGGGAAACATTGATAAAATATAAGAAAATTGCAAGAAGGAATCCCTGACCAACATCCTTTCAGTATTGACAGCACAATAGAGTTCCTAGAGCATCTCCTAGTCAGCTGATGGCATTCCCCCTTTCATGAATTCTTGGCCGTATTGGAATCCTACATGGTAATATTCATTATGTCCCTCCCCAAACTCTATTTTGAGGGATTGTAAAATAACTGAAAAAAAAAAATCTTAGAGGTATTTTAGCACTATCAACAGACACTGCATAGAAATCCTTCATTATAAATTAACACTATTCAAAACAATGAAAAGGTTGATGTTGTAAACACACTTCTATACTAATTCCACACCATGTAATTATCTCTCAAAATGTAGGCACTAACAGCAGGAATTAAAAACTGGCATTAAAAATTTAGTATCTGCTTTTGGAGATGGAAAGAATCCCTTGTAAACAAAGATCAACAATGCATTCCAGGAAATACTCTGTCTTGTCACAGAACAGCATTGCCACAAAATATCCTCTTAAAGATTTCTTTTTTTTTTTTTTGGCTATGATCTTCTTCCAAAGCAGAATTTTGCAAAATAGATTTTTAGATATATTTGAATAACAGCTGTATGTTCATGATACGCTTATAAGTCAACAAACTTATCTATCCAGGAAACATTTTGTCTATTCCTCAACAAAGCCCAAATTAACAACTAAAAACCACTAACATAAAAGCTGTTAAAAATATATATATTAAGAAAAAAAATCAAAGAAACAAACAAACAAACAAACAAACAAACAAAACCCAACCAAACAAACAAAAGAAAGGCCAAAATGTTAAAATTAGATTTTAAATTAAATTTAAATTTTAGGAAGTTAATGAAGTAACTAAAGAAGCAGGAAGAATAGAATACAGGGGATATATTTTTTTAGCTGTAGATTAACAAGCAATCACATATTTCTAGACTGAGTTACACATGTGCAAGTGTCCGCACAAAGTTGATAACTGGGGCAGTTATAGTTGCAGCATACTGCAAGTATTTAAACACATGCTGAAGGGGTCACTTTTTAACACTTGTTCATTAGCTTGGCAACACAAGTAAGAATATTATTGGTGTTTATATTTCAGGAGCTATAGGATGTTATGCCCTAATTTCCTTAATTCCATATTAATGCAGCACCAATTCTCAATTTTCTCTCTGACTCTTAGTTCAAATTGCCTGATCCTTTCAGCTCTTGCAGAGCTGAACATGCCACAGGAGGTTATAGAGAGAAGGCCAGATAATTCTCCTATTCCTCGTTCACTAAAAAAGACCTAAGCTGTCAGTAAGCGGATGGCAAATTCCAGGCTGGTAGTAGCCCATTCTTTCCAAATAAGGAAGGGTGCAAGTCCATTCTAAAAGGCTAGAACTCAGAGCGCCTGTCCTAAGGTTCAGGCTGATTCCAGAGATTGGCAGTGCCGTCTATTGTATGCAGAAGTTCTGTCAATTTTCTCCAAAGTTTTCAGGATGTTCTAGGAAGGTCTTCTGGGAAAGTCTGGGAAAGTCTCTAAGGACACAACAACTTCCACAATTACCAGTAGAGGAGAAGCTTAGGGAGCGCTTTAAATTTACTTTTCAGAAAACACTAAGTGTATACATATATAAACAAATCACAGACAACTGCTTTTTCATCAATCTTCCTTTCAATAAATGTTTTGAGAATAATCTGGATGATTTCTTTAACTAAAGTTAACCTGTGCTCATCTCATTATTAACTTTTATGTCCAACAGTTTTCTTCAATTTGAAAAATACAAAAATTTCTTAAGATGTTAATAGCTATTAGAACCAGTCAGCAATCACAAGCAATCACATCATTTTATGAATATTACTTCCTTCATATCCATTTCAATAGGAAACATTGTTCTTGTATAAAGATATGACCATTGTTTCCTTAATTCACTTATATTTTCAAGCTTATTGTACCTAAAACAGATGACAAAGAGAAAAATAAGTTTTATCACCATTTTACTATTGCTTATCTCCTCTGCTTAGGCCACTGAAAGGTCTCTACAATCTGCTTTCTCAGCTTCTGGTTTACAGAATTTTGACTTAATAGCGAAAACAAGAAACACATCAGTAGTCACTGAACTCAAAAAGCAAGGTAAGACCTAGGAATTATAACAGTCACTCTGTTTTTATTTAACTATGGAATATGGTAATAACAAAACAGAAGAGTAAGAGAATCTTCTCTGTAGAACAATTTTTCAGGCAGTTTAAGCTTACCCAAAGTCTTCAAAAAATTATTCAAAAATCTCTTGCAAAAAGAGATTAAATTACATTTACCATGAGAATACTATCCTCTGTTCCTAAGCTTTTGTTTTCAGTAACCCAAAAAAAATCCTTACCCCCAACAGTTCAAGGAGGCATAGTGAAAAAACAAATGCACTGTCTCTGGACATGCATAGGTAGCATTCACATACAATGTTAATGCACAACTTTATGAAACACTGAGGTTACAGAAAGAAATTTTCTGAAACTTTATATTTCTCTGACTTACAAAACATTGTCTTTCAAACTGGAAGGTAAAATGTGACCTTTCAGTCAAAAGAATTCATTTTTGCTTTCATACTTACTAAACAAATACCATGAAAGTTTAAATATTGTTTCATTGCAATTGGACAGCAGTATTCTAATATAAAACTGGAAAATATGAGAAGAACAGAATCAGAGGTATATAGAATATTTCAATGAAACATTGTATTCTGAATAGCTGAAATGGAAATACTGGGATTCTCCTATTTTCTTCAAGAGCCAGGAGAACTATACCATACTTCTTGGCTATGCCAGTCAGATGGAGCAGAGGAAGATGAAATTCCTTTAGAAGATAACTTCAACAAAACTGGAGCAGAGCAGGTTGTCTGGGCAAGGACAGACATTACATAAGGGATAACTGTGGAGATTACTGCAGTGTCCAGCCACTGTTACCACATCATAGAAAAGGAAATGTAAATACAGATAAAACACACAGTTCAGTACTTCAGTGTCCTGATTTTAGCCTGGTATAGAGTTCATTTTTCTCTTTATTTTGGATTTGAGATAAGAATAATGTTGATAACACACTGATGTTTTCGTTGCTGCTAATAGTGCTTACCCAAAGTCAAGGACTTTTCAATATCTCATGCTCTGCCAGGGAGGAGCTGCACAAAAAGCTGTGAGGGGGCACAGCTGGGACAGCTGAACCAAACTGGCCAAAGGGATATTCCACACCAGAGAACATCATGCTCAATATATCAATGAAGAGGAGTTACCTGAAAGGGAGGATGATTGTAGCTTGGGGCCAGGCTGGGTATCAGTCAGAGGGGGGTGAGCACTTGTTTTGTGCATCCATTGTCTTTCTGGGGTTTTCTCTCATTCTTTCTTTCTCTTGTCTTTTAATTACAATTATTAGTAGTAGTAATAGTTTTGTTGTTATTTTTATCGTTCACTTTGTTTCAATTATTAAACTGTTCTTATCTCACCCCACAATTTCTATTCTGTTTTCATTCCTTTTCTTTCTTGTTTCTCCCCTCTATCCCATTGGTAGGGGACATGGAGGGTTGAGATAACCATGACATTCATGATTAAGATGGTCTTATAACTGTCAGTTAAAATGCTGATTCAGATTCAATAAAATAAACAGTTCAGGTTCTTATTCATGACAAATACTGCAGGAAAGTTGAATAAGGTATGTAGTATCCTTTTAGAGAACTGCCTGGAAAATTATTCCAGGCCCGAGCCTTTCAGCTCTGTTCTCTGAACCATTTCTCAGGCTGATAAGCTGTTTTTCAGCTAAAGGCCAAGAAGCTTTTCCCAGGAAAGATAAATTGGTAAAAACACCGAGGAATTAATAATAAAGATAAAGACACCTGTTTGCTGTTAACAGACCCTGGGAATGGGGTGTCTTCTCTCTAGACCAATCGTCTTTACTCTGTTCTCATTGTTGCGAGTCGTGCTACTTAAGCAGTGAGTTTTCTGAATAAACTTTGTCTTCTCGCCTTCTCTTTCATCTCGAGAATGACCGTGTGACTGTGTCTCTTTACTCCGCCGCACCTAAAGGGTTAACACCCTAACACCGCAGTCACAAAGGTATATGTAGCAGTCCCAGCTTACCTTTAAAGAAACTTTTAATCTAACATTTGTCATATATTTTGCCCCTTTGTAAATACTAAAATTCCTTTTCTACTGCTTCCATTCCAAATGGTCATTGACCTCTCAAGCTTGAGCTCTAAGAAAAAATGCATACAAAAAAATCTCATTTTTATTTAGAACTTACCACAAGTTCTGAAGTCTTTCTGAACTAGTAGGTGATTGGTGAACATGGCACAAAGAACAAATTGTGTCTGTCAAATTTGGTGGCTTTCTATTATGGAGTTACCATATTGGTGGATGATGGAAGAGCAAGTGATGTCATCTACCTGGATTTCTACAAGGCATATTGTCTCACACAATATCCTTGTCTCTAAATGGGAGAGACATGGATTTCGTGGATGGACCACTTGGTGGATAAGGAATAGTCTCACTCAAAGAGTTGTGATCAACAGATTCATATCCAAGTAGAGACCAGCGAAAGATGAGTAGTGTTCTTCAGGATTTGCTGTTGGGACTAACACTGTTTAATATCTTTGTTGGAGACATGAACAGTGGTATCGAGCACACGCCAAACTGTGTGGTGTGGTTAACTGAGTGAAGGGAAGGGATGCCATCCTGAGGCACCATGTAAAGCTCACTAAGTTCAACAAGGCTATGTGCAAGGTCCTGCACCTGACGGGGGTAATATCCTGATCACAAATACAGGTTGGACAGAGAATGGACTGAGAACAGCCCTGGGGAGAAGGACTTTGGGGGCTGCACAGTGAAAAGCTTTACATGACCCAGCAAAAGGTGCTTGAAACCCAGAAAGCCAACCTTATCCCGGGCTGCATCAAACGACCTGGCCAGCAGCTGGCTAGTGGGTAATTCTGCCCTCTGCTACTCTGTCCTGAGACCCCACCTGGAGTACTGCATCCAGGTCTGTGATTCCCCAACACAAGAAAGATATTGACCTGCTGGTACAAATACAGAGGAGGGCCACAGAGATGATCAGAGAGCTGGAGTACCTCTCCTATGAAGACAGATTTGTTCAGTCTGGAGAAGAGAAGGGTCCAGAGAAACCTTAGAGCAGCTATTCAGTACTTAAAGCCCACAAGAAAACAGAGTGGGATTTTTTTTTCAAGGGCATGTAGTAATGGGACAAGGAGTAATGGCTTTAAACTGAAAGAGGATAGGTTTAGATTAGATATTAGGAGGATATTATTAGAATAGAATTATTAAGATTGGAAAAGAACTCTTAAGATCATCAAGTCCAACCTTTGACTTAACTCTGCCAGATCCACCACTAAACCATGAGTGTTGATTTGGTACAGCCTATTTTTTTGTCCATGGGAGGGACTCATTTTACAGCAGTTTTGGCTGGACTGTTGCTCGTGGGAGTGGAGCTACACTGGAGAGTTCACAGAGAACTGTCTCAGGTGGGAAGGACCCCACAGCATAGTAGAGGAAACACTCCTCTCTCTGAGCAAAGACAAAAAGATCTCAGGTGATGAACTGACCAAAAACCCCATGCTCTTGTCTCCCTACACTGTTGGTAGAAAAAGGGAGGGGCTGGGGACAAAAAAAAGGTGCAGTAAAGGCTTATTTTACTTCTCATTAGCCTCCTCTGACTGTGTTAATAGTAAATTTACCTTATACTTTTAAATTTGAACTTGTTTTGCCCTTACAGTGTTTTCTCCCAGTCTTTACTTTTTTTTTTTTCCTCTCTCCTCAGTTCAACTGTAGCAAGAGAGTGTGAGAGAACAGCTTCCGTGGGTGCCTGGTGTTTGGCCAGTGTCAAAACCACGACACCATGTCCATAAGTGCAATATCTACACGCCTTTTGCCATTGGCCTTCTTGGCTGCCTGGGCTCACTGCTGGCTCGTGTTCAGCTGCTGTCAACCAACACCCCCAGGTCTTTTACCTCTGAGCAGCTTTCCCTCGCTGTCCCCAGCCTGTAGCTCTGCATGGAGTTGCTATGACTCAAGTGCAGGACCCAGCACTTCCTCCTACTGAACCACACACCACTGGCCTTGGACCACTTATCCAGCCTGTCCAGATCCCTCTGCAGAGCCTTCCTGCCCTCCAGCAGATCAACACTGACCCAACCTGGTGTCACCAGCAAACTGACCGAGGGTGATTCGGTTCCCTTGTTCAGATAATTGTTAAAGGTGTTAAACAGCACAGGGACAGGATCCCCTACACTGCGATGGTGGTGAGGCACATTTAGCTTTTGGGAAAGATGTGCAAATTCGATGTGCAAACATCTTTCAATATATGCTTGTTCCTGCCCACCAAGTACATTTTTAATAAGAAAAGGCAGGTGTCATAGTGACATTTTTAATGCACTTCTTATTAAAAAAAGTTTTTAACAACACTAAAATATAAATTGCATTTAAACATATACTTAGTGTATTTTCTTACATTTTAACATATTAACTGATTTGAATATTCCCAAGGTATTGGCAACATCATAAAAACCCAACATAAAAATATCTACCTGCCCACACAATTCAAAAATATTACTTAGATAGAATTCTGTTTTTCTCAAGCTTAAGAACTCACAATCATGCACATAAAATAGCATAAAATTAAAAAATACAGTTAAGCAACATGGTAAATTCTTGAATTCCCATTTGAAAGTTCATTCATAAATTGAGTATTTAGATATGGATTTCTTCATTCCTATTATGACAACATTTTGCATTTTAAAAAGAAGAAATTAATTTTACAAGTCAAACCCACTTTTTTCCCCTCTAAATAGGCATTTATTACCTAAATACTTTAACAAAATCATAACAAGTCTCTTTATATTTCATTAAACCATTCATAGACATAGTCTCAAACTGTTAATTATACAAAATTTTTTTATAAAAAAAAGGCCTCCAAGTTATAAATTGGTCTCAAATTTCATTGTCCCAGGAAAAGAATTACCAATGAAATGACTTGGGCAGTAGGAAAAAATAACTATTGACTGTGACTCCAATGGAATCCATCTGCTCATGGACACACAGTGCAGCAGACTTTATGACTATGAACTCACTCTAGTAAAAAGAAAGGTTCATGTATACAGAAGCTAGTCCTTACGATTCTTCTAGCCATACTAAAGAAAATATCACCCCTAAGCAAGAAGAGAAGAGAATTTGCCGGCGCAAGTGGTACAGCTGTTCCTATTTTTGAAGACTAAAAAATAGTTGAAATTACTTAAAAAATAAAATAACTAAGAATAAAATAAAATAAAATAAAATAAAATAAAATAAAATAAAAGGAAAAGTGTGTTTTAAAAAGAAAGACTAGAATTGCATTGCACTTGGCAAAGGGGAAAAAATGCATTTGATTTTTTTTATTTCATTAGCTATATTTTATTTAGAACTGTAAAACATACACTGACATAGAGACATACTTTAATATATCTTTTTATTACCCTGCCAAACATAAAAATTTTAGAATGCTTTAAGCATCTTAAAATTGTGAAAGAAAGTAAAATGAAACATTTTGTAAAGTCTTAGCAGAATAGCAACTACATGGGTAATCCTTGCAAAAATTCTGCGACAAAGGTATTTCAAGTGCATTTATTTATGAAGTGTAAACAAGCAACCAATATGATTGCTATCATTTGGAATTCAGTTGTATAATGTGTGCACTACTAGTGAACCTAGAGATTCTGAATCCAATTTCAGTAGCACACAAAATTAACCTTTCATATGAGTGCTTAAATTTCCCCTAGACATCTTTCCTGTCATATTTCACAAGTAATTTGTGCAGTGTTTAGTGGCTTAGCCCATCTGAATTATGCATACTCCTACACATTCCATAATGTAACTAAAGAATGTTTTCAATTTTCTGGCATGATGCAAATTTATTATAAATAATTGTAAAACCCAACCAACCATACAGAAATAAAACACACTTACTGAAGTAATCCCACACATTCTTTCTTCCACTGTCTCAATACATCAAACAGTAATTATCCTGTGTTTAACATAATAGGACAGAGAATATTTAGCCTGAGAATACTCAAACTGGTTAAATATAGATAAATATCTATAAGATTAAAAATGTCAGTTTTCTTCTTTAAAGGTCACTGCATAGTAACTATTTTGATGTCATTAGCAAAAAAGCTACACACCAGAGCCAGATCCATATGGATTATGACTGAAACAGCATTATCCATGTCCTAGTGTGTGTTAAAATTAAAATGCAGATTGCTGTTGTTTTAGGGGGAGGGGGTTGTCTGCTTCTTCGCAAGAAAAGAGAAGGAGAAAAGGGAAAAAAGGAGAAAAAGGAAAAGAGAGTTATCATGTAACACTAATGTTATTAATCCTGATCAGATACTTGTTTGGTTCCTATTTCTGTACCTTAATGACTTCCAGTCCCTGCATCATTCCACTTTAACATAAAGAGGAATATTAAGCCTCTGACAAACCATGTGGAAAAACCCAATCCATTTTCCATAAACACTAAGATATCCTGTTAATCGCTGAAGTCCTCAGCTTCATGTTAGTAAGTACTTCTCTTCAGCCTACTTTTTCCCGAAAATGTCAATGACATTAAAATGTATATTCTCAAATCATGTTTATAAGCCTTACATTGTCTGTGAGCTTTTGAGAGAGATTCAATGGCAGAGTGCTAATGAAAAATTTACATGAGATTTTCATTCTATGAGCTTTCCTACCAGAAACCTCACTCCATATATTTACTGTTAAAGCACAGTTATCCATCAAATTATCCTGCTTCTTAGAATGAAACTATTAAATTGCTCAAATTTGCAAAATTAAAAAAGTCACTTTCATAAAGAATATGAACATATCTTTAAATATAATGGATGTAGTAAATAATTACCAATCCATTAACATGTGCATTGAGTCTGGCTAGGATGGAGCTAATTTTCCCCATATCACCCCTCACAGTTCTGCTTTGTACTGGTAGCTAGAAAGGTTTTCATTTTGTTTTCTCCCTGCTCCCTCCTGCTAAGGAGGGGAATGATAAAGCAGCTTAGTGGGCACCTGGTGGCCAGTCAGGGTCAACTCACCTCAATGTGTCATAAATACAAACAGAACCTGATCTAGCTATAAACTAATTTTAGTTGTAGCATTAGCAATGCTAATAGGTGATATGCTGCTATGGATCAATGTGCACATCAATATGTGCACTTATGAGAGAGCTTTAAAAAATGATACAGAAAACATTATTTTCCTTTTTTCTATTCATGCATAAATAAATATATCACCTGGAAACTGAGTGAGAAATTATTTATACCCCGCAGATTACTCTTCCTTATACAGTTCATACTGTCTGCATATGGTCTGCAGGATAACTTTCTTGTTTCTTGTCCTAGTTTGAGCTTTCTCCCATTAGTAAGATCCTTAATAAAAAGATGTCAATGAGGCAGGCAGGAGGAAGGAAACAACCAGCCTGTCTGTAAAGGGGTTTGGCCTACTTTACAAGTATTTGGTCAGACTTTACAATGACCAAAGGAAAATTTGTAAAATCCTAACTCTTCCCGCCCACAAATACATCTAAGAACTTTTGGTGTAGATACATAATAATATTAAATACTTAGTGCATAAAACACTTTAAGTGTGAAAGAGGCAATGAAACCACCCTTGGCTCTTCTGTTCAGCAAATGAACCAGAATCGTCCTTGAAAGTGCAAGGACTTTATGAGAGTAGAGTCCATGATAAGTTGCATCAGACATAAAAGACTCAAAATTGCCTAATAAATGACCCTCAGTTATATGTACAGGAACACACAGTACTCTTCACTAGCACTAGCAATATTGAAAAGTGCCATTCTAAGCACAATCAGCTTTTTTTTAATATAGGTGTAAACATCGAACCCATACTCTTCTCTGCAAGAGGATGATGGGACAGATGTGAACCCCTTAACCAAACTAGCAGTAGTTTGATACAAGCTTCAGAGGAGGCAAAAGCCTGAGCAGTAGCTGGGCCACAAACTCCTCCAGGAAACCCACAAAGCAACAGTGACATTGAGCATCGGTGCATGTGAGCTTGGAACATCGATCATGTGACTAACACATAAATAGCACGTATTTTTTCCAAGACTTAAGGCTAGAAAGCTGTAGGTACAAGGTGCCTCATACATACTTCACTGCTGCATACAACTTGACTAGGACCCAAGCACTTTTTCCATAAATTTGACAGCCTAAGTGAGCAGCCATTGTGCTTTCCCTGCTAGGCGACATGGCTGCATGGTGGTGATGTCCCCTTGAGCTGAGACTCCCCTCAAAGTTGCTCCCCAAGGCAGAGAGACCTTTTACCTGTGATCAAGATTCAGATGAGTCCACTTTGAGTTCTCCCTGAATTAAAACTGAACTGCATGCCAGATGTCTCTCCCCTAGAGTAGGAATGCCTCTTAAGGTCTGAGATTCTCTACCTGAGACTAAGAGAACCTTTCTTACCTAAGGTGGAGAGAACCCATACCTGCAAAAGATCCTTGCTAAGTGACTGATAGCATGATAATTTAATACTAAAGAAACTGATATTCAGTATTTTATATAGACAATTTTATATAGACAATTTTAATAAAATTTGTATAGATAATTATCCATATAAATATATCTATATCTCTATTTATATAGATAATTCCATTGGGCGTAAGCCATTGTCCAAATCTGAGGTTAATATTGGACCTAGCCTCATATAGACTTTATCAGAAGTTGTCACGGTTTAATCCCAGTCAACAGCCAAAAACTATGCTGCCACTTGCTCGCTTCCCTATCAGTGGGATCAGGGAGAAAATCAAAAGCATAAAAGCTAGAAAACACAAGTAAAAGCCATTCACTTAAGTTAAGCAAAATAAGGAATCAGTTCAATGCTTCCCATGGGCAGGCAAGTGCTCAGTCATCTCCAGGAGACCAGGGCCCCAGCATGTGTAGTGGTACTTGGGAAGACAAATGTCATCATTTCAAATTTCTCTCCCCTTCTTTCTTCTTTCCCCTACTTTATATACTGACAATGATATCATATGGTCTGGTATATCCCTTTGGTCAGTTTGGGTCACCTGTTCTGACTGTGTCTCCTCCCAACCTCCTATGCACTTCCTCCTCACCAATGTGGCAGTATGGAAAGCAGAAAAGGCCTTGGCTCTGTGTAAGCCCTGCTTAGCAATAACAAAAACATCTCTATATTATTAACCCTGTGTCCAGCACAAATCCAAAACAAAGCCCCATACCTGCCACTGCAAATTCCAGCCAAAACCACCACACAAGTTTAGAAAGCAAGGAGTCCACTCTGATTCTCATGACTCAGAGAGAAGATGTCCTTCATCCCTTTATGTCTCCAGTCTCTGTGTAAATCATTGTACCTTGATTGTAACTTGTTTTTCTTTTGTATGTTTCTTCCATGTAGTAAGTAATAGAGTGGACCTCTGCTGTTAAGTCACACCCTTACAATACCATACCCAAAGCACTTTTCCTAATACCTTTAACAGTGATTCTTTGAGTGATATAAATCACAAATTGGAAAGGACAGGAACCTAAATCTGGATCCATGAAAAATTATTATGACAGCAAGCAATTGTCTTTATTGCATTTCTACTCCACTCCACAAATCTCTGGGGACAAAAGCCTGATAAGCCTGTTTACATGAACAAAACAGCAACTTCTCCCTATGATGCATGTCTGGTGTGTAACAAGGTCTCATAAAAATTATAGCATTAAACCTGTATTTTTTTTCTTCCACCCAAGTCATTGATATAAATCTATGGGATTTGCAGGTTTGAGTATGTATTGCACAATATGGCAAGAGCTCTGAAATGGAAGTTACTAACATAAAATTCAAGTTTGTCTTATATTTATATTTGCATAACTAGTTGCCAGGATTGTTGCCTCTATGCACACTCATGCACTTGAGTCAGAAATTCCCTAGTGGCCCAGGAACCCCTACTAAGTGAGAACATCTAACTGAATTGAAATATCACATTAACCTAACCAAGGTGACTGACTGAGCTCCTGGCCTCCTTCTCAGCAATATATATGAGTAATTAGCAGAGGAGTCCCTAGGTGGGAATTCCACACACTTCCCAAAGCATCTCCTTATATGTATAGACCAATCTGAACATTCCAATGTGTACATTAACATACTGCATGGGACATCAAGCTATTCCAGATGCTCCCCAGGCAGGCCCTGCTGCAAATTTGTCATGGTTACCTTTAAATAGTTAAGAGAAATCATTCCTGCAGATACAAAAACAGCCACATAAGACAGTCTTTTGTGCACGGTTAGAGATATTTTGTATGAAGTTTCAGACAATTAATAACAATGATTTGTGTGTATCATGAAGTGGTCACATAGGATCATGGGCCAGCTAAATTACAGGAATTCAGCAGAATAGTTTCCAGTGCAGTTGAAGAAACCCTGTCAAAGACCCCTGCAATGGAGACTCCTACAGTCATCCAGCAACAAATGACATTGTTTGAGAGAGATAATTCCCATGCTAAATTCCCAAATGATTTATTTGTTTTTTTTAAATAATCACTCTCTTTTTTGACTGTCTGTGTAACAATGATTGGGTACTCATGTGTACGTGACATACTTACATTTTTCTTGTAACTAAAAGAAAAATCCATGCTTTTTCAGCCCGATTTAAATTCTCTCTTTTCAAAATATCTCACTAAGTACATCCTTCCACAGAGTTTCAGCAAGTTTTCAGTGGTGGAGCAGCCTAGCATCTAGAAGCAGCACTGCTATCAGAATAAACGTTCACAGAGCTGGTACAAAGTAAGCTCTGTAGGCTGTAATTATTGAAGTGTCAGGCTGCCTGTTTTACAGAAGTAAACACAGTTTATAACTCATACAAAATAAGGTTCAATTTGAAAGAACAAATAACTGATTTGCAAGTCAAGTCCAGCAAATTACTGGTCAAAAGTATATTTGTTTTTTCACTACTAGACTACCACCTTATACTGCCAATTGTTGCCTTTTCAGTCCACTTGAATGAATAAAAGACCAGTCAAATGAGCAAGGACTGAGAAGGTCAGTACCAACCTGAGTGAGAATCAGTTACTGCACATTGTCAAACCTCAAGTCAGATCTACAAATTGTATCCAGTAGAGCAATAATGAAAACTCCCTCAGAGCATGGTCAAGCCAGGACACGTAGATCATTTATTTCAGCTAAAAAGAACATTTTTTTCTGAGTTACACTGGCTGTTGTGTCTGGTTCTTGCACTTGTAATGTGACGGATTACCACAGCTGGTTTAGGGAAGAAATTGTTTCTTGCATCTTATTAGAAGAGCTCTATGGATGGGATGGAGAAAAAGAATGGGACCTCAACTCCTTTAGCTAACTACTAGGATTACTTGGATTTATCAACTTGTGTCTCCTTAGCAGTATTAGCATGTTTCATATTAGACAACTTCCTGTCTGTTTCCTGTCTGTTTTCTCCTCTGGCATGCAGTATTATCTTGTCCTAATGACTTAAGTTGAAATAAAATTTTAATTAAGGAAGGTTTAATGATCTACCATTACATAGCTATCATAAAATCATAGAATGGTTTGGATTGGAAGGGACCTTTAAAAGCCATCTAGTCCAACTCTCTGCAACGAGCAGGGACATCTTCAACTTGATCACATTGCTCAGAGCCCCCATCCAGCCCAACCTTGAATGTGTCCTGGAATGGGGCATTTACAACCTCTCTGGGCAATCTGTGCCAGTAGTTTACCACCCCTACTGCAAAAATTCTTCCATTTATCTAGTCTGACTTTCTCCTCTCTTAGGTTACAGCCATTACCCCTTCTCCTAGTCCTACAGACCCTATTAGAGATATATGCACTTATGCATACACATGTATGCATACACACACACACGTATATATATGAACTAATGGTCTCTTTTTGCCTTAAACTTTTAAATTGCATTTCAATGTAAGAGGGAAGGGTATTTTCTGCTATGAATATTTTATCTTTAACCTTCTAAACCACACTAGAAACTGCTGATTAGAGACACCCACCATCCATTTTACCCCATTGCCAATGAAAACAAGTCCTTCATTCAAAGTTATTTTTACTGTTAAGATTTGCATAATATAGCTGTGCTCTGACTCAGATTTCTGCAGATGAAGCAATTTTTTCCTTTTTCATAAAATTTTCTAATTTGAGGTCTAAACAGCAAGATAATTCAAAAACAGTTTTAAAGACCTAGCTCAATTACTCTTCTTAGCTAGCAGAAATTAATACAACTAATTTACAGAGCTGTAACTCCAGTGAATGTATAGAAATATGTTTATATTATAGGTTCTCATAAAACTCCCTTTCTTTTAATTGAATCTCCTTATTCTTAAATGTCAATGAGAGAAACTTCTAATCAAGATAAAATATCTGCTATTCTCGTGTACATATTTAAATTAAAATAGCAAACATAGAATAACACATGTCTTAGAAGATAACATCATAATTTGCAGAGAGAGAGAAATCAAATCACTTTTATCTGCACAAGTTTTCTCATGACAACACTCACGTTCTGGTCTCCCTAGTTTTATTAAAAATGTGATAGCAAGAAAAAGGTTGATGAAATCTTAAGGAATCTTAACAGAAACTGAAACAGTAGAAAATTCTTGAAGGGAAATTCTGTCAAAAGTTACTAAAATAAAAAATGATATCTTTAGCTCAGGCAGTCCTGAGCAAAAATAGCTGAAAAACTGTCAGGATATCAGAAAATTCTATGTAAATGGTTTCCCATTTTTGTGCTCCTCCCTGAAGTTTTGATTTCTGGATCAGCACAACACAGCTATATTATTTTCGTTGCTTGATAATTTAGGGACTTGCACTCAAATTAGGGAATCGTACATCATAGACAAAGTCCTTACTTTTCACATTAGCTATAACTCTTGTTCTATGCAAAAAGATTTAGTTGTAGTTTCAGTGCAGCTCAGAAAGTAACATAGGCCACAATTTGATTAAACCTATTGTCAGTATTCAACATCTTATCAGTGACTCTAGTAAAACTTTGTATCACTGATCTGTTTGTTAGAAAGAATACATGGTTGCATCATTGCTAAAATTTAAGTTACCATCCAAATTCAAAATGAGTTGATGTGTTGTATTAACATTACTTTGATTTGTCTAAACAACCTCATCATTAGCATTTAAGTTGGGCTTTACACACTGTTCAATTATAACTTGAAGATATTTTTAGAAACTATGAAGCACAAGAAAAGAAAACAGGAAAATTACTTATTATTAAAAATTCCATTTTATTTGAAAAAATGTCATGGATATTTTTATCAGTAGTTCAAATTTTAGTAAATATTGATCCTCTAGAACTTTTGTCTTTCATGTACTAAATCCAAAGTATCTGAACAGAAACGTTAAATCAGAATACAAAAAGCAGTAATAATGAGGAACCAAACAAACTGTGTGGCTCCATTTCATCATTTGCATCTTTCTCTTCTGTTTTGAAATAAGGTTGTCTGTGCTGCAGATGTGATCTCTTCAGTACACTGTTTAGAACAGTTAGTGGGATTTGGGAAGTTCTCCAATCTGCTCACAAATGTGCTGCAGTAACTGCTGTAGGCATGCTAACTGAAGGCAGCTCAAGACATAATATAATTTTAAATGTATTTTTTTAAAGTGAACTTTCTTCAGATACTAAATTGACAGATATATAAATAATCAGAAACAGTAATGTTTTGGTATAGAATGTTTCAACAGGAAAGTAAAACCTGTTGGACTGCTGCACTAAAAACTAGAAGGTAATGTCTTCATTGAGTGTCTAGAAAGAAAGAGGGATAAAACTAATCAAATGGACTAACACTTAGCCACTATCTGCACTAATTATTAGAACAACAATATTTAATATTAATCCTGTAGATAGAATTGTATAATTTGTAGCAATTACATTGCATATTTAAGAGCTATTATCTTTACTGATTAAACAATTTCCTCTGGAAGCACCATTTTGAAGAGCCACATAAAATAACAGTGCATCACCTACTCAAGTGCACAGTTTCTGCAAAAAGACTGAATTAAGCAAAGAAGCATCTGCAACAAAGGCAGGACTGTTCCCTTGAAAGATGTCCTTTATTTGGTCTGATGGCCAAGGAACAACAAGCAGCCTAGCATTAAAAGGGACTGTGTACAGGAAATAAGGGTAGCTTTAATAGTTTTCAAAAGATGAAAACTATTAAAAAGAGAGCGATGCTTTTTTTCTCCTTTTCTGTAAAATAAATATGGAAACTTACTCCAACCTACATGTTGATCAGATGGAACACAGTTGTGAATACACATGAAAAACCAGAACAAGAATATGATTCTTAAGATTAAAAAGGCTTTTAGCAATTTTTAATTTATTATCTTTTATTTTAAAGCCTAAGCAAGCATATATTACTTGAGACCCACAACATGCTCACTGGTTTTAGCTACATCTATCACAAGAATTATGTCAGGAGGTGACCTTTCTGTCATGTTCAATCTTATTTTTGCAGTCTTACATTTGAAGAAGGCTTTTTATTATCATTACCTTTAGCACAATTATTCTAAATCATAATTTTACTCAGAGTATACTGAAATAATCTGGAGCCACAGAATCAGGTCAGGCAACTTGTCTTTGTATTTACTCAGAAGATATTAAATATTGGAAAAATCCTTATTATAACCTTTATATTCTTCATTTCAATTGAAAACTTTGATATTTTTGGTAATAAAGCTGTCCTGGTACAATACTTGTTCAATTAAGTTCTACAGAAGAAAATACATTGCTGTACGCAAACTTATAATCAGTCCACATGTTATAACTCCTAAGTCTATTCTAAAAGAGAAATAGGACTTAAAGACTTAAAAAACCTTAAAATGTCTTTTTAAATAATGATAGTGAATTCTAAAATATCATTTGTTTTGAATTATTCAGTATTACAACACAGGATTAGCTGAAACCAGTGATGCCTTTTTAAAATGTATTTATTTATTTATTTAATTTATTGGTTGTTTTTAATATCTGGCTACCTGAGATGACTACACCAAGAATGAGCAAAGGCAAACATTTGTAAATTATACAATAAAAACTCAGGAAAACTATCAGCATTTCTAAAGAGCTCTTAAAATGTTTTAATTCCCTGGAAACTAAAAATTCCCTCCCCTAGTTTGAACGATTAAGGAAAAATATTAATTTACAAGTTTTGGCCTTGTATCATCAAGAATTAAGTTATATTTTATAGCATGATGGGCTTCTGAGCCTTCTGTCATGTTCACCTGTCTAAAAGGGAGACTGATCAAGACTGCTCTACTTCTTTTTTCTATGCTAGTAGAAGCTCAATAAGAATTTAAACAGTTTTGCTACCAACTGCTCCTAGATCAAGCTAAGCATTAAACAGATGGAACATAGTTGTAAAAGAAATCCTCACCTGCTCATCAATGAGGAGTCTTGTTGCATCCAGTTATGATGCATATTTGCTATAACTGATAATGAGAATTAAGAGGCTCTTCAGTAACACAGTTTTCTGATTAGAGTAGAAAAAAAGTACAAAGGAGTACAAGGGCAATTTTGCTCTATAAGATATCAGTGACTATGAGCTTGGTCATTGCCAAATTAGTAATGTCTGTAGTGAAAACTGCAATGTAGAAATTACTTTAAAGAGCTTTTGTATTAAAAATAGCTCTTTAAATCCAATGAGAATTCTTTTACTCTTTACAGTAGAAGATAGATTTGTAATTTTGCCCATCTATAATAGTCACTTTAAAATTGCTAGAATAAGCCTGATTATGGAAGATTTTCAAGTTTTACTGCAGTTTTTCATAATACATGTTTTCTCTTACCCAGACTATTTCTTAGCCCACAACCAAATACACACACAAAAAAATCAGGAAACAAAGCATTTACATTCAGAAATGGGCAGATAAATAAATATCTGTCTGTTGTTTTTCTACATAGGAACTATTTCAAATCATTAAGTGGTTATTACTACTTCAAACATGTTGACACAATTCCCGAAGCCAGAACGTAACACTCTTTTTTTATGTTCAAAAGCTAAAACTGTGTTATTTCTTGATTCTGTTATTTGCAAGATCTGCAAGCATTTATTACTGTGTTATACAAATGACTAGCTAGAACTACTTTAGACAGGCTACTGAGAATGCAGCAACATAACTTGGACTAATAGGAAAAGACATGCTGGTGGGGAAAAAAGGGCCTAAACTAGAACAGACACTTTGAACATGATGGGGAAAAACAATTCTCTATGGATTAACTTGATAATATTTAAATCAGCCTAGATCTTCCATTCCATGGAAAGAGACATATAATACAGATGAAACTCAGCAAAATCACATTAAAAAACCCTTGGATTTTATGGCTGATTCTTCTCCCCAGAAGAAGCAGAACTAATGTGCCTTTGCACAGAGAATTGGAAGAATTCTAGGAAAATGTACATGGAGATAAACTTGTAACTCTGTGTAAATGTTTTTCAAGCCTCCAATTTTAAGAGGGCTCCAGAAATGGGAGACACTTTGTTTTCAAGATTGCTGCAGTTGTGGCAGCTATAGTTAGTGTAATGTCATCACTCACTGGGCAGATCTGACAGCTGCTGTTTTGGCAAGTACCAAAAACACTCTAGAGCCAAAAGCACAATCTATGATGCCTTGACAAAGAGAGGCAAGGCTCAAATGATTTTTATTTCAATATTGGTACAAGGGCAAACCAGTAATGAAAAATCCCCAAGAAGCAATGTGTATACCTGTCTATGGCCTTCTCAGACAGTATATAGAGAGACATTCTACAGCAAGACATAAATATTAATGAATCAATAGAAAATCATCCCAACTGGAAATATGGTCTTTGTTTAATTCAAGTGGAGTAGCAAGAAAGAGAAAGGAAAAGACTATGCTTCCATATGACCTGAAGCTTTAGGTACTGATTTAGACAGCGTATGTGCATAATAAAACTGCACAATAGTTGGTGTTTTTTTATGAATACAAATATATGAGTCAATATGTATTATTTACATAAATGTACATCACCTTTTGGAATACTTTGACAGAAACTACAAGACAAAGCATATAAGAAGTAAGTGCTGTGTATCAGTTAAAAAATAATTAGATACTTAATTTCTTTGATGGCTTATTCCATCTTCTTACCTTATAACTTCTTCTTTCAAATGCCAGATATTGCTATCCTGATAATCAACAAAAAATAAAACACAGAAAGATGTCTCTGAAATAAGTAAAAATTACTTCCAAACACAAGTTTACAGAATGAAATTAAGCACTCAATAAATTTTATGCTAGCTGTCTAAGCATTAATATTTAAGGTCAAGATGATTAACTCATTGATTATAGAAGAAACCCTTGATGGCTACCTTGATCCAAAAGTTTCAGTAGATACCTATGCAGGATACTGAAGATAGTGTAGAGGAATAGGAGAATGTTTCCTCACACCATAACTGATCAAAAAAAGGTATGCTTCAAGACTGAGTCTTAGTCCTATTGTTTAGAATTTTGTCTTTACAGGCAAAGTAAAACTGTACTTCAAAACAGCATTTAAGTGTCACTTAAAAGTTACTCAAATCCAAATATTCGCTTCACATGCACAAGACTTCACTAAAGAAAATGAACTCAGAACAAGATGTTAGCCTACATGACTGCAAATTATGCACTGCAGCCACAAAGACTGTTCATGAATGAACAACATCAATATATTTTAAAATGTGCTCCAAAATAAGTGGAGATGTGATACTGAGTTCTGCACTGACAGCTCACAGAGAATAGCAAGTCTACCTTAGATTCATATACTAGATTCACTGCCAATAAATGAAAATTAAACTTAGGGGCATTTTTATTACTACAATAAATTCCAGTGTTGATACAGAAAAGCTTTTGCACATTCTCAGAAAAGCTTAAAAATGTTAAATTTGTAAAGAGAAATGCTTTTGGATGTCTTTTCTTGTACCAAATGTTTCCTCTCCCTGACAATGCACAGCACGTTGTGAAGTTCTTTAGGCTATATTCCCATTGACACTAAAGTGATTGTCTTAAACCCCAACTTCATGATGCAGGAGGTTCAACACCTCCACTGGCATAAGGATCTGCTCCTGTTTACTTCTCTTCAATAGTCCTTTTTGCTTTTTCACCATTTTCCTGTTTTATCAGACTAAATCCCTGATGCTATTCATAGTACAGATCCACAAATGACTGTGATAGCACATGATAAGTGAGCTGAAGTACACAAGTAAAAATGTATATGCAGGGCAAATTAGGAGTTTAGTCCTTTATATTCTGGGTGCAAACAGCTGGAATATTGCAGGTTAAATTTTGCTAAGAGGTGTAACCTTCAGCAGGGAAAGGCAAAGATTCAAGACACCTTTCAGGTATATAGGCTATGCCTCAGAGCTTCTTCTGTAAGAAGACACATTTTTCTCCTGATTTCCTCAGCTCTGAAACAAAGGCAAGTTGGTAGCAATTCAGAGAATTCAGAGTTTGCTGGCACTTCTGAGATTTAGTATCTCTATGGAGGGGAAAGATATTATTTTGAAGGTAGTGTGGATAAAAGCATGCAAACTACATTAAAACTTTATCCTATTGTTCACAGTGGGAGACAAAGATTGATGGGAAAAAGCAAAAATACCACTTAATAAAACCCATGATAAAAACATGCTTTATTGGAATGGACCTTTCAAAGACTGCAGATCTGCTGAAATACACATCTTCCTCTGCAAAGTTGGGTAGGCTTGTGCATGTCAGGTAGACTAAGCCAAAACCATACAATAAATGGCTGGTATCAGTGTGAGTGCTCTCTGGAGCTCTCCTCAATGACTAAAACATCACAGAGGAAAGTTAGCACTCAGATTTGCCTAATGCAGTAATGCATGTGTACAAACAAATTTATGAGCATTAATAACACACTACAGGAAGTCTTTTAAGTGCTGATATTTCTTTTTTATAAAAGCAAATCAGCATATGTTTCCAAGTGTCTGACTGGACTGTGCTGATATAATCCATTACTTCATTTTGCAAAATCCTTCATCTCAGTCGCCTTTCAGATATGCAAACCCATAAACTGCATGCAAGGCTTAACATACATCAAAAGAATAGATCAGTAACTTTATTCTCATAAAGAATGTCAATCCATATAAATGACAAAGTAAAAACTGCTGATGGCATATATAATGTAGCAGCAGCTGTGCTGTAGCAGAAATGACACATTCTAAACATACCTGTGGGACCAGCTGCAGAGAAACCACACCTAGTAGGCTTCTGTGTCTGCCTACATACCTCTTTTCCATTGCTTGTGCTTTCCCTCATCAATTCAAGCATTCCTTCTCTCAACAAAACTCATCATCCTCACAGATAAGCACTTATATATGAAATTCAAATAGCTAATTTGGAAAAGCCTTCTCTTCTGCTTTCAGCAGAGCTCACGCATATGTGTGCAGAAGCTAACATACTGAAATGTATGCCTTGAACTGTAACTAACTCTTTCCTCTTATCTCATACCTTCTTCTTTCTCTATTTTATTATAGCAGAGGGACATAACAATAATTTCACACAAATAAACAATATCTGGTTTTCTCTATCAGCTTCATAAAATTACTTTATTTTGTTTGTACTACAAATACATTTCTACACAGTCCTATACTATTTCTAGACAGATTAACAACCTAAATATAATCCAGGCAAAACAATTTACTCTTTTTATTCAACTAATCATATAAAAACATTTGAATCCCATATATTTTTTTTCTGTCACCTTTTAATATTTTTCTACATTACTAGGTGGAGGAACTCAAGAAACAGCAACTAAATCACATGATGTTGTACCACATGTGCCATCTGTTGAATGATAGTGTCTCACACTGTAGCACATTAGCATTAGATGGTTGTCTTTAACATGGAGTGAAAATCATTCTGGCTCCCATCCAAACTTTAATAGGGACTTTAACCTTCTAGACAGCACTGACCGCTGTTAGCAAGATACAGACTATTGGAGCTCCTCATAATTTAGACACATAATGTTGTGCAGTCACTTTTGGGAAGTGAAGATCCCAAGGCTATTTCTCACACAAAGAGAGTACGCTGAAAATTCATATAGAAGGCAGAATGAAGAACACTCAAAGTCTTCCTCAGGAAGCATGTGGACTATACATGGGATGCCAGTAGAACAGCAAAAGACCTAAACTGTTATTACTCAGAAGAAATAATTGATATTATTCACTAATGACACAGAAATTATATTCAAAAAGGGATTATTTCCCCCATTCCAACTAATACAGCAGGATTCTATGATTCTTATAATATTTATCATAAGACAAAACTGATTCAAAATCTATTTCTAGCTATAATAATGTGATTTTACATTTCTATTTCTACAAATGCCTGAAAGGAGGCTGTAATGAGGTGGAGGTCAGTTTCTTCTCCCAGGTAACAAGCGATAAACAATAGGAAATGACCTCAAGTTCCACCAGGAGAAGTTTAGATTGTATATTAGGGAAATTTTCTTCACTAAAATAGTGTTCAAGTGTTTGAACAGGCTACCCAAGGAAGTGGTTGGGTTACCATCCCTGGAAGTGTTCAAAAAACATGTGGATGTGGCACTGGGAGATATGGTTTAGTGCTGACAATATTTGTGCTAGGTTAATGACTGGTCTCAATCCTAGAGGGATTTTCCAACCTTAATGATTCTATGATATTCAGTGATGTTTCAACCCTGCCATGTCACCTTTGATGAGAACATAGAATTTACTCATTATAAATATACTTTCTTCATAGACAAGAACTAGGCTCGGCTAAGCCTTCATATTTTACTTAGCAACCAGTAAAACACTTTTTCTAGTACCTCCTAAAGGACCTTAGGACTTCAATATTCAACTGGGAAGTGTTAAATACTGAGCCAGAATAATGAGTCTGTGAATTTCAGAAAACTCCTGGGATTGAGCTGACACTGAATGGTGCCTCCAGAGTGCAAATTGCTTCAGATCAGGGTACTGTACATGGAAAAGAACATCCATCATAGTGGACAGGTTAACAAATGGCATTAGAGCTGAAAGGGCTGTATAAATACCCTGTAAGTTTGTTGGTTAATAAAACACAAAAATAACTGGACTATGGCTTTAAAGGCTATGCAAATGTTTAATGTATTCAGTCAAGGAGGAGTGGTTTATTCTGTATCAACTGCTAGCTAGAGCAGTCATTTCAATAGATTGCACTATTATATATAAAAGGTGGATCTGACAACGTGTTTTCCTTACAGATTTGCTGGAAAACACCCAAGAGACTGGAAACTCACTAGGTACTGGGACTCTGAGGGGAACTTTGCTTTTTAATAACTTCTGCTCCTGATATTCAAGGAATTCAAGATGACTAAGAGGAAAAATTTGAACATTAAGGTTTTCCAAAAATCTGAAAAACACTGTTGTAGCATTTCTGGAAGATGTTAGCATGTACATTTTCTCTGCTGGGAATGATGGTTTCTTAAATCAAAAATAAAATGTTTTTTGCAGAGCAGAGGTCATATCAGCATCAGATATCTGACAGTACGGATGAACATTTCCATGCAAGACTGCCTAGAATCAACCTTCAGGCTAGGAGCTCCTTGAGGCAAAGACAAAGTCTCTTTTGTGCTGTATACAGCACTGAACACTCTGAGTTCATAATAAAGCAATAAATTAAATCATACCCTACACAAACACTCATATAGTCACACGTATTATCACAGATCCGAGGAACGTTCTATTGCTACAGCATTATCTGCTTGGAAACCTATACTAGCAGAGAGAAAAAAACGATAAATATGAAAATGTCACATATTTTGATGTTGAGTTATAGCCAAAACCTTCACAGCACAATGAGACTGAGAGAAAAGGTGCAGCATTTTACAGAGACTTCACATTTAATAGCTTAAATGGTTTCAAAATTTTTATATATCTGGACAAAATGTAATGGGTAAGAGCTTAAAAATTTCCTTTAATGAGGTGCACTTTCTCCTCCTTGTGTGTAAATGAGATAAAGACAGCTAACACAGCTGCCTTTTTCACATCTTTGACTGCGGTGTTTATCTAATTTCAAGACTGGTATAAACAGATGAACAGCTCAGAAGCTCCAGCCCCTGTTTTTGGGGGGGTTTTTTTGTTTGTTTTTTTGGTTTTTTTTTTAATTTTTGATTAGCTAACACAGTTGAGGTCATCTGCAGAAGGAAGACATGTGGCTGCTATCATATATTTTAGGCTTATATAAGATTTCTGCACCATAAATTCTTATAAACCTTCAAAGCTCTCATTATTCAAACTGGCTGTGAAGTCCCAGATATGGTTTTCTTAGACCCTTGAAACCAGGACACAAAATAAGTCAAAGAAAGGCTCTTTCCTGAAAAACAAATACATAAAACACATCAGATGTACACAACTAGTTGCTTTTTTTTTAAGAAGGAAATTGTGTCTCAAGAAAATGCATATATATGACATGCATTTATCAGTTTCCCTAAGAGTGGATGATTATAAGTCAAAGGCTCATCTTACTAGCCCCTTCGGATGCATACAGTATTGCTTCTACCACTTTAAAAACAAAATCACACATTTTTCTGACAATACTCATCGCATGGTAAGCCTTTTTAAAGAGCTATGTATTCTTCATCCCATCAAACTCGGCCCCAACGTTATCAAACCATAAAGAAAACAAAAAAAACCAAAAAAACACCAAACCAAACAAAAAACAAAAACCCCAAAAAAAAAAACCCAAAAAAGAAACAAAAAAACCCAAACCAACAAAACCCCCACTCCCCAAAGAAACCCAAAAAACAACAACAACAAAAAAAATGCAGTTATTTTCCCTCAAATTAAGGTCAGGTTTGGATATTTACACAACTGCTTTGATACTGAGGAAGAAAACATTTTTTTTCTTTTCTCTCCAGGTCATGGAATAGTAAAATCACAGAAAAAAGTTTGTGTTGATGAAATCAGAAATTGTCATTGTCCCATTGGTATTTCTATGAATGTGAAAAAATTTCAAAGAGTTGCAGCCACATCAGAATTAGGAACCAATAAATGTTTCTGATCACGGCATCTAGCAAATAGATGCACCAGAATCACGACTGTTCACATGTATAATCTATATATATGTGTATTAACATTGCAGCTTCTCCTTTAAAAAATGAAGTTAAAGCTGAATGGGTAATAACTAACTCACTGGATAGTCCTGAAGAATTTTTCCAAGGATTTCTTCCCTCAAACTCTTCCTTTTCTATGTCTTTCCTCTCCACACAAGTAGTACCATTGATTCCCAGCTAACCAGGTTTTTCTCTAGTGCATGCAGATTTAAAGCACAGTAAAAGGTTATCCTAGGTCTGGCTAGCATGAGTTAGCTTTAGTCAGTACAGAACAAGAGAAAGTCAGAGTTGAGAATAGTCAGATTTTTTAATTTCACTCGTGGAATCTGCTTTCAGAAAGCTAGAGGGCTCAAAAGGATTCATTACCCCCAAGCTGTGCCACACACTGCATCACACGAGTGCCATCCTCCCACCTTCAGCTCACAGCCCACATGACTCAGAGCCATCGCTGCAGGGATGCATCAGCACTTAGGTAATTTAAAAGTTCTAATTTAACTGTCTTAATGCTTAGACATAAGTCAGCTTAAGTAAAATCCCTCCTTTCCAGGATTTTCTTCCATGCTGGCTCTTTTTCTTTCTATTAGAAACTGCATTTTTAACCACATCCAAGATCTTGGCTTCAACTTTTTTCTGACATTCACCTCTCTTCTGAGCCAAGTCAGGAGTGCTGGATGCAGCGTGGACAGAAGCAAATCTCCCATTTTCCTGTGCAATGGTATTTAATTTCATTTGGCATTTTTAGCAGTATGGAAAATCCTACAATCACAAAGAAATAATATGCTAACCTTATGAAAGACATTTCTGAAAACAAGAAAGGGAACATCTCTTTCTTGATTTCATCTTCATGTATTGATATCCTATATCAGAAGTTGCATAAAATTGGTTCATTGAAGCTTTATGATGGCGAAAGTATTGTTAACCTTACTCCTTCCAAAACATTTTAGCATTTCCTGTAGCCTTTTTTTTTTATTTATTTAATTTTTTCTGTTAGTATAAGAACAGGTCTCAAACTTTCCAATATATTATTTTTCTGTGGGTATATATTTCTACTTTTTCTTTCTTGGCCTCAGTCAAACAGCTGAGCCTCTAATTATAAATACCAATAGATTGCATCCAAATGGACAAATGGAAGTACATACACCAGATTTTCCAAATGAGCTGAGAAGCTTATGAATCAGCATCCAAATCTCAGATGAACAGCCTGCTGTAGATTCCTGATGCTTTAATACGTTGGATTTTCACATTGCAAAGCAGCAGATGAGTAAGTGAGAATTCATTTACAGTTTTGTGAGATCTGTATCAGATACCACACATTAGTCCAATGTATTTCTATTGGCATGGTGATATCAGTAGAGAAGAACTCCACCTTTCCAAGTACAAAATAAATCCTGGCTCTTCCCCTTAGCAGACTTCTACTTCACTTTCAGAAGTTTTTCATATGGCAAGCTTTCCCCCAATTTCAAAAAATTCACAACGATAAGCAAATGTTACTTATCTTTTAAAATGCTGATGGAACTGACACATAGATGGATGTTGAGCAGCTCATCCATGCTCATGTTTACTAAGAATCACATCAAAGCGTGTCAAGGAAGAAATATCTCACCTCCAGTAAATAATAAAAGCCACAGTCCCTGTACTGAGTATGATCTCTGAGTACTCGATCACTGACAAATACAGAGTGGTCTTTTAAGCAGCAAAAATACATCTGGCTGGTTTACTCATTTTGACTTGGAAGCAGAGAAAAGAATGGAAGATAGAAACAAGCTCATCCTCTGCAGCAGACAGCTGCTTGTCTACTGTAAGAGACATAAGAAGATTCCATTACAATTTAATGGCTCACATGCAGTAAGTCTCAGTTCACCTGCCAGTGAACAGGAACCCTATTTTGCAAGCCTTTCCCATCATGGTATTTTTCTTTTTTTCTCTCTCTTTAGTTT
Source organism: Toxostoma redivivum (assembly GCA_013397375.1). Classification (NCBI taxonomy): domain Eukaryota; kingdom Metazoa; phylum Chordata; class Aves; order Passeriformes; family Mimidae; genus Toxostoma; species Toxostoma redivivum. Next base: position 1,181,001 of record VXBI01005643.1, read on the forward strand.
GTGAGCTTAAATAATTGGTCCCAGCTTGCAGAACTCAGATTAGTTTTTCATGAAGATGTGTTCCAGTTACTATCTGTAATTGTGGCCCTTCAGTGTATGAGGTAGTGCAGCAACGTAATTTTCTACTTGGAGAAGAAATAGCGAGAAGGAAATTAGTTTTCTAGGGAAATTTCCTCACCAATAAGTAAGTATAGTGATTACACTGCTAACATTGTCTCCAAGTGCAGGGTCAAAGTTTCACCTCAATTATAAAGTATCTTACAATAGAAGACTGATAATTTTATTTGTTTCAAAAGTGAAGATTTATAAAATCCTTTTTCTTTACTTTCCAAAATCATCCAATTTTTGCAAACATAAATATTTTCCTGCACTGTAACTTTGCTAGAAATGTCCTCATAAACGATTGTGCTTAATGTACTACACAGATGAAATACAGTATCAGCAATATCTTCATGGTAGGATGAAAATTTCTACAGCCATTATGGGTTTTCAGTATATAATCATAAGAAAAATTACATCCAGTATTTTCTGAGAATGGCTAAAGAAACCAGCAAAAACCTCTTTACTTTGATAGGTATTATTTATTAACATGACACTTCAGTAATGAATAGGTGAATAATGCACATCTTTAACTGCTTGCTTTCCACTGGGGCATTAAAATGTAGATGAAAGAAAAGAGCTCTGAAGAGCCTGAATATTAGTTTTAAATTATATGCAACTCTTTGGAAGCCCGAGTTAAAAACATAAAATGCCACTTAAAACCTTCACAAATAAAACAGATAGGCTTATTACTGTTAACAAAGGTTAATGTACATAAATATAAATATTACCAGCAGACAAGAGGCCACAAACACAACCCTCAGCCCAAAACATAACTGATAGTAAAGGAAAGCATTGCCGTGATGAGCACTTAAGCTATAAAGATTCTCAGCTCCTCACCACTAAAAATCCTTTCTTATCAGTTAAAGGCCTGATTCTGTTACTTGAGCACATCAGGGAAAATCGTATCCCCACAGAAGCTAAATCAAATGCCTCCACTAAAGCATATTCGCCAATTCATATTTTTAGTCACCAGATGAACAATTCTTGGATTTAAGTTTTTTCAGCTGTTACCCAGACCCAACAAGCATTTCTCAGATCACACTGTGGCATGGAAGAAGGAGGGGATAATGCACCATCACAACAGCCTTTGGCATTCAAGACTAATGACTTCAAGCTTCTAAAAATCATAATTGTCTTGAAATAGTTGCAGGATTTAAAATTACACCTTTTTTTTTTTTTTT
>VXBI01005643.1:1182338-1197571 GCA_013397375.1 Toxostoma redivivum
TAAATGGCCTCACTTAAGCTTCCAGATATCCTTATACTCTTCCCTGAAAACATAAAGGATGATACTATTACTTGTTAGTTGAAGATACTATGTAACAATGTGTTTTGGCAAACAAAAGCCTTATAAAAACCACGATAATATGAACTATTATAAAACCTGCAAACAGTATGTCATACTATCATAATACGATACCAATTATGACATACTAGTATATCCTGAAGACTGTAAATGAAGTTGGGGGGGGGATCATCATCTCCACAAATTTCAAAGCAAACAAACATACAAATGAAAAGTTCCACAGCAGATTTCCTTCTCTTTGGGAAAACAAAACAAAGCAAAATAACACCCCAGAAGCATCCCCTCCACCCTGCCAAAGAAAAAAAAACCAAACCCAAATCCCCATAGAAAACTTCCTTACACACCCCCTCCCCAAAAAAGAAACCTTCAAAACCCCCAAACAAGCATATTTTTCAAATACCATGAGGTTTATAAGAAAATATTTCTTTATTCCATTTAGGTCTTACGATACTGTAAGTAACCAACATTCAGAAAATTTCTGTTGCTCACTAATGCAAATATCAATAATATAATTTTCTTTTCTTGTAGAAATTATAATAAACCCAGTTACTGACCAGCAATCACTGTGCTCTGTAGATCTCAAAATTTTTCTAAGCTTTGACAAATCTGTCATCAGCTCTAAGGTCAGCTTCACCACCTTGTCTCAGGTGTCTGGAAGACAGCCACAGGGATATATTCTCTCCCTTTCTCATTTTTTTTCCTCAGGACTGTGTCAGGAGGCAGATAAAAAAAAGCCTTGAACCAGTGATTCTCATCAGACTATTCCAAAGCTGGCAGGTAGGAGAGGAAATGGAAACCTCTGGTATTGACAGTATGAAAGAGGAAGTGGGTCAATGGTGATTCACGAGAGAAACCTGTCAAGTTTTGACAGGAAAGGAGCAATGAGAAAGAATGGGGAAGCATTCTCTGCCCCTTCTAGGTACACTGACTGGGAGATCAGTTTTAGGAGATGGGCTGAAGAGAAAAACAGCCACCTAAAGAAGACAACCATTTCCTCCAGGCAGCATGGACATATGGCAGAGTTGCAGCTTTCCCAAGTCCTTACAGACTGGTATAAATTGAGGTGCAAACCAAAAGCTCAGTATTTTTATGTACACAAAATGTGAGTGAGAGTTGATAGTATTGAATGCTATTACACACATAACCGTCGATGTGAATTACCTGCTGCCTATGAAACAGAGCTAGGTAACCCAGAGGGGAAAAAAAATGTGAGGAATTTTAGTATCACAGGTTTGCTGCAGAGAAAACAAGGCAAGGTCAAAGAAAAGTTCCTTCATCTGTAAAATGCAAAACCTTTCATTGCCATGCATGTGAATTTCAACCAACATAAAGCTACAGCACTGAAGTGACAAATTAATCCTTCTGCACTCCTTTTGATATGATTATTTGTATAGCACTTGGAATAGTAGCACTTTTCTTTACTAATTTTCACTAGAAACAGCAAACACAAACCTTACAAGAATTGCAGTTCAAATCTGAAAACATAGCTGAGAAGTAAAAAAGTAATTCAGAGCATTCAGAGCCTAGTCTGGCACCTCTCAAGCAAACAATAAAAAAGCAATGTTCAAAATACACATTAAGATCTGATCCTTGATAAATATGGATATTCTCAAAATTCTTCCCCTTCTTTGGATTTAGAGCTACAAAAGTATCTTAAAAAAAAAAAAAAAACAATGTGAAAATTACAGTGATTACACATAATTTCAGTACTCTTTTAAAGTATTAACCAATTGCATTAGAATTTAAATTTTCCTCTGGAAAAATACCAGGAACTTATGTTTGATTGTTTCTTTTTTCTTTAAAAGATGCTGTCTGTGAACACAAGAGACCATAATTACATTTAACAGAAAATACACACATTTTTACATTAGGAAAATAGGTAAGTATAGGTTTTCTTTCCAATGTTTAAAGATACACCAATTTCAGTAAAAGTGATACCTTTGACCAAATAATTAAATAGATAAATGAATTCTGTTGATTTTTTCCAGTGCTAAAATGCTAACTACCCAACATTAAACTATATTTAAAATAACTTATTTTTGTTTACAGCAAGATAACACCATTTAAGATATCACACAGGTTATGTGCTGTCAGTGGATTCATGGTTAAGTTACTAGTAGAGTAGCATATTCTTTTCATAAACATGATTATCAGCGCAGGAAGTCCTTAAGATGGTCAATTCTTTAGTTTGCTTACTGGCAAAAAATGATATACTACATCTTTTCATCATGCTCATCAGCAGTCCAAGATTCAGGAACTGATCAATGATCTCATGTTCTCTTGAAATTCTGGCAGCAAACCTTTTCTGCCTATTGCTCATCCAAGAGTAATGAACGTCATCAAGCACAGAAGCATTCCTCTTTGTATTGTATCCCAGATCATAAAAAGATGAAATACACTCTTGTAACTTTTAAAACAGATCTGTTTTTCACAGTTGCAGAAAGGGATAATAAAAAAAATTGCTGTGCAAAATATATTTAGATTTTTGTGCTGAAGCAGGCATTAAAAGTTTCATTTGAGTATGTATAATTTTGGAATACTACCTTGTTTTAAAAGTAGCTCCCTAAAGCAAGAAAACAAAAAATCTAGTACTAAATTCACTCCTCTTGTGTTTATAAAAAAGCCATTCGCTGGCTGATCAATGCCAAGCTGATTCTAACCACAGTGACACATCTTGTATGATCACCTGAAAACTCACCCGTAAAGGTCTCTGCACCATCAGGGAGTTTTTCTAGGCTCTGACACAAGCCTTCCATGCTAGGGTAGGTCAAGGCATAGTTTTGAAACTTTGGGCAATTCAGCTGACTTAACTTTAGGCACCCTCTGTATCAATCTTAACATATAAACTCATCACCCTGTGCTTATTTTTCATGTCAAGGCAGAGAAACAGAAACAATGCAATTGAGGGGTATTTTTAATATAAAAATACTACATCAATTAGTAGTGACTTTAAAGAAGCCTAAAATTCAGAAGCTATGACTGCACTTAGTTTAATGAATCCTCACTTTCAACCCTGAAAAGAAGCCAGTCATACACAGAGATATAAATAAGTAGAGAAAAAAAGAACATGAACTAGTTTTCACATGACTCAACTTCATGTATTAGATTTTATGAAAGGTTATAAAAACATTATTTTATGGAAATTATAAAAATGCTTTAGGATAATTTTTTAAGGTACCTTTATTGTGGCCCATAGAGTTGTAACAATGAATATCAGTACCTCTTGCAGGTATATTATAAATATGTATAGTATCCATATTCTAGACAATCAGCATTTTCAAAGTACACGACCAAAAATCAATTATGTAAGTGCATGGGGAATCACTGAATTTTTGTAAGACTAATAATAAATAGTAGATGTTCTCACTTTTTGAAAATATTTACTTAGAAAACACATTTTGGGGACCCAAATTTGGACAGTTTTGACCTACTTGCTAAAGAAGTCTATATTGGTAACAAATTGCTTTTGAGTAGCTGACAGAATAACTGGGTTTTGTTTTCTACTGAAATTAGGTACTTCTCTTGTCTGCAATGATGCATTTGTTCAGGACAGATTACAAGTCAATCAAAGCACCTGGACATTATCGCAAGTGCAAATGTGATGCCTTGCAAAGAACTTTGCACAAGAAAACAGACAGATTGGGAGTCATCTTAGGAACAAGGCACTGTAATGTCATCAAGCACAGCAAAATGACATCCATGCTGCATCAAGAGGTCTCTTTTAACTGAAAGATCATAAAATATCAGGTAATGAAATTACTTTTTAAAATCACTATAGGAAGGATCAAGCTAGCATGCTGTAATTGTTCAGTCTTGCTGCAGGTGCTTCTCTGATGAACCTGAAGTAATTTTTCAGAGGATCCTAAATCTTAATCTTAATATTAAATATTTTTCTCAATAGTTTTTTCATATGTAAACTAAGGTTGGGTTTGTTTTCATTCATAATTAAATCAAGATTTAAAATGTCAGAATTTTCAGTCAAGAAGGATTTCAAATTTTGTAAGATACAGTATATGATAATAAATGTACACACTGAATTTAAAATCTTTTTTTAATTTAGGTAAGAGGCACAAATTAAAAATTGGATCTTTTATGTATTTTTTTTTTCATTAGCTTGAACTCTATTTTAAAGTACATACATTCTCTGATGTTAAGGACATGAAATAGAGGGAAGTATGCATCATGTCCTGAAAGATGGAAAACAATTTGGATGCTAGCATGCTCTTTGGGAATGATTTCCTGCTGCTGCAGAGAAGTGAGAGAGATTTCATGTCAGTAAGTGATTCTCATGGCAATATAAAATAAACCTTTATGGAATGCTTTTGTCTATTATGCTTTTCTGAGCCATGGTGACCAATTTTACTGTCCACAACACCTGCACTGCTTCATCTTCATGTTCCCCTTCTCCAATCCTATTTTCTTGACATGATACTACAAATGGAAATGCACCAGTGTATTCCCATTATACTTCTTTACTTCAAAAACAAATTTGAGATTTTTGCATTTTGGATCTTTCCTTTCAGATTAATTATTGTTTCATCTTTCTGTGCTGTTGTTTTTCTATAGTTGTTTTTGTATAGTTTTATGTTCAAAAAGCATGTATAAAATGTAATTTTTCATTAGCAGCTACAATAGGGGAGAGTTCTTCCTTCAGCTGCCATATTTGACAAACTGGCTAATTCAATGGACAATATGGATTCTAAGCACAATTTACTTTGTATCTTGTCAGTTAACTACCAGTTGGTCCTGATATAGCTTCTAATTCATGAGCAAACTGACACTCAGTCAGAGGTTTCTCAAAGAAAATGTCAGTAACAACAGCACAAGATAGTAGCATTCTACTACACCACAACAGCCACACAAAATACAGGAACTCATGAAATGCACATTTTGATGTGAAATTCAAAATTGCTTTGAAAGCACGGAGAATTAATGTCTCTGTTTTAATTCTGTTACTATTACCTGTTTACCTGATGGTAATGAAAATTCAGAGAAGCATGTCCTTAATAAAGCAAGGTATCATGAAGAGCTTTTATTGCCTTCCATAAATTTTCCTTCAGAATCAAAATTTAGAAGCACTATCCCATCTGCTATAGATTTTCAATCCCTTTTCAAAAGCACGCCGGTCACACATTCTCAGAAAGAGCCCTGTAACATCATTGCTTCCTAGTAGGTGCACAAAGCCCTGGGAAGGCACATAAGGAGCATTCTGCAGAAACAAGGAACATTTTTTGAATAAGATCAACATTTAAGATACATTTGGACAAAAACATTTGGAAGCAAAATTATTCCCTTCCAAGTTGTTCAGCCTCATGTGTGAGTAATTTTAAATTAAATACCTATTTTGAAGAAAACACAAAGCAATTACACTTCTGAATGTATTTTCTAACATCAAACACAGTTAAGAGGTAAAAAAAACATAAGTCTCAGGGGCAAAAAAATCCTTTCAGTACTATTGCTTTGTTTTATCAGCCATGTCCAACAACTTTAGTACTTCATTTTAATGCTGGAAGCAGGACAGAATCCTTCATTTAGATACAGTATGGTCCACTGTTGAAAATCTGAACATTCATTTATGAATCTTACCCACTAAGGTCCATACCTCCCAGACTCCCAGACTAAACTGTCTGATAAACCAGAATATGAAGTACCATATTTTACTTTCTAGTTTTATTCTTGTTCTTTCTCAGAACTAGACCTTGAACTGCCTAACTTCTTCACAATAATGACCATTCTACTGAAATTCACAGCACCATATTTAGATAAAAGCTGGTCATCCTAAAAGAAGCAAAATATGCATTCAGAAGCTGTAATGAGATTTTTTTTCAGATGGAAATCAAGACAGGCATATCTCTTAAATAGTATATTAACTCTTTAACAATAAAAGCTTTTCCTTTTCAAGACTCACAGAAATTTCATATAAAAATTCACAGAAGACACAACATTGCAAAATAGCTCTTATTAGCTATTGTGTACTTCCAGTTAATTTCTCCTTCTACACCTCTACTTTCTTATCTTGTCTTTCCACTTCCTTCTTTTAGAAGGACATTTTAGAAGGAAAGGCAATAAGAGCTTTTATGCAGAAGAGGAAAAACACAGCCTATATGTAAGTAGAATTACCTTCATTTATACTGCAAGTAAACATATTTCCTTAAACATCACTAAGTGTTTAGGATTTTAATGTTACAAGACTCGGAGACTAGATTTCTCTAAAAAAAATGAAAGAATCAATCTTAGAATTTTGACCTGAAGAGTTAAGGGGCAAGTGACATTACTATCCATTTCTAGGTCATAAATGTTGAGTTAAAGAATTATTTCAGTTGCATAGGATTACTCAATTACTATCAATTCTGTCACTTAGCTTTTATTTTTTAGAAGTCATCTGGGGTTTCTATTTTCAGGGCTTTATTATTTACAACTTGAAGACCTTTGAGCTTTCCTTGCTGTACAGGAATAGAGAAGCTGCTGTGTGATTTCTTGGCTGTAACAAAATTCATACCATTCAGAGCGGTTTAAAACTTAAGGGAAGCAGGAGGGCATTGTTTCAGTTGTTGATTTATCTAGCTTGGTGACAGAGGATCAGGTGGGAAGGCAAAGATTTTCCGAATGTGAGTCATAAATGATGAGGTAAGTATTCGGAGAGGGAAGGATTTTTTGTTCTTTGAAAACAGCAAGTCTAATATGAAAGATGATAGGTCTTCAGACTACTGAAGTTTCTTCTTCTTCTTCTTCTTCTTCTTGAAACTAGTTGTTTCTTCTTTTTCCTTTCCACCTGACATGGGAGACAGGCTTGAAAGCCTCTGAGAGAAACTGTATTGATTTCCTCTTAAGGATGGATTAGAAGAATGAGAGCCTTGAGAAAAACAGCTGCCATTTCTCCATAGTGTACTTTAAAAGAAAAAATTCCATTGTGTTTCTACTAGTTGATTCCAGGGTCAGTGAGTAATAGCCCCCATATACTTCCCAACACTTAAAACTCTGGATGAGATAGGAGATTCCCTCTGGTCATGCTTCTTATCTTTGTTTTATAAGCACAGATCTATGTTGATGTTAACACTGCTAATGTTAACAAATGCTGGGATAGTTACACCCATGATGTCATGGATTACTTGCTCAACAGCCAAAAGAATTACCAGCATCACTTCATGTGAATACCTATATGCTTCCCTCTTTAAAGGAAGTCAGTTGTCTTCTACTGTTGCTTTAGCTTCATCGTACCTAACATTGTATGTCATGTTGTATATACTGGGATTCAGAGATCCTTACTGTGAAAACACCAAGTGAGTTATTTTTACAAGGATCTGGAAAATTCACTGACTAAAACTGAGATTTTTCTCTGGTTTTAATATTAATAGCATCTATCTGCCATGTAAAAATAATTGCCATTTGTCTCAATATACTCATAAGGGATATTCCTATCTAGGTGAAAAGTTGAGATATAAAAGCAATTTAGTGGTTAAACATCTGGTTTAAATAACTCCCTGGAAATGCAAATTTTAAATTGCTGCAAAGCAGTCTCAGATCTTAGGCTTTCAAAGTAGTCAAACTAAATACCATGCAATTTACTCTGTAGGGATAATTAGACTAGTATTTAAAAATGAAGTCAAATCTACTCTGCAGAATTGCTTAAGATCTAGTGATAGTATCCACAGGAGAAATCACTTATATGGTCCACAGTGAAGCCTGTTGGTCGTGCTAATGACTGCATGCAACACAGTTATGATTAAATTCAGCAGTATGACAGGCACAAAGTTACTGAAACACTTAGGTCCAATTTCCTGAATGATTCTGTGTAAAAAATCTGAAACAAAAGAGAGACTTCAGATTCAGTTTGTCATAATATAAGACTAAACAGATTCAGAAATGAACTAGGAACAAATAACTACATCAAGCTTTTATGACTGCCCATTGTCATATCTTAAATATCAGATTAGAGCTGAGACTCAAACGTGATCTAGCAAACCAATTTCAAGCTATAGTTTTAATCTGAGTTTTTTATAATTATTTCAATCTCTAGAAAGGAATTTAGCAAATTCCCAGTTTTACATGGAACTGAGTTCCAGTTTCCAGCTTTTTATTTTTTCTTATTGTTTTCAAGCAATATCAGAGTTCTAGAGATACATTTTGTTATACCAATATTTGGCAGTGACAAATCATGCATACCTGAAATTACTAATCTGATTTCACTGGAAGAGATCATACTTCACTTTATTGTATGGCAGTGCATAGGAATATAAATATGACTGCATCTAAAGGTAGCTCTGAATTTTAATGAATACACAAGTAGCCCATAGCCAAAGATTTTAGGTCAGTAAAAATGAATGAAATATTTTTTGAGACTATTTCTACATAAGTACATTTCTGTTCACATTTTTTTTATCTACAGTACTGACATAACTGCCCAAAATCTTTAGTGTCCTTACTCAGATGTATCAATATTTTTTCTGCAAGTATAATGAAATTGTGGTAGTTTACACACCAATGCAAATAACTGGCATTTCCAGCTTCTGTGTCAAAACATAGTCTTGGTCCATAAATAAGAAATTTTAAGACCTGTGCAACATCTAGCACTAAGACTTTGAAAGTGTCAAGTACTAAAACAGGTATGTACATTTTTTGAAAATAAGCTTCCTTTAATAAAAGAAAATAAATACAAAATCTGCCTGCATTTGCTGTCATAATTTAAAAGCAAAAGCAGTACCATCTCTTTGAACCTATACAGTGAACTCCTTTATTTGTTACAGAGGTGTTGTAGAAAATGAAACAGAAAATGAACAATTGTATGAATGCTTCTGTTTGAAAAAAAACTCAAGCAAGATTTTTTTTTTTAAGGGGAATTAATTTATTTACTAATAAATGTATCAATATATTCCTGAATCAGGCAGAGTATTAGTATATGCTGTTAGGCTTAGGTACAAATATATATATATAGAATAGTGATGTACCTAAAAATTAATCAAGGAATACATAAATCTGAATGAAATTTGCTGAATATGCTGTTCTAAATACTTTTGCTGTCACCTTAGAAAGAATCCTAAATAGTTATTTAGAAATACATTGGCGCTGCTATCTGATGTTATTTTTAATGTTTCAAAAATTAGGTCCATAGTTAATTATATAATAAGCAGAGCTTCATGGTGGGGCACTTCTTAGAAGAAAAGTGCCCTGATTTTGAGAACTTGGTAAATTAAGCACTGAAAGTGTAAAACTAGAGTAATCTGAATGAAAAATGCACTTCCTTTTATTCTAGGATGTGAGTATTTAAAATGGATTACCAGGTGTTTTCAAATGTTTGTGTGAGAGAATCATTTAATTTCAGCAGGTAACCTTAGGCTCCATATAGTCAATACAGAGATAGGCATGCCTGGAAGAAGATTGGACTGACCTTTCCCAGGCATCTCCAGAGATGCCTGTTCCTACCCTTGATTATGATTGGAGCCACAGTAACTGCCAGCAATTTACACAAGTACCATCAAACATAGAGAGGAAAATTCCAGCTGAACATACTTTCAATTCATTGTACAGACTGTGCACATTTAATGTAATTTATGTTTCACTTTAAGCATCAGTAGTATTGGATTTGATGACTCTGTTCTATCTTGCTTAAACTGGACTTGAATTAGAATATACATAGGGCAAGTATGTAGCCCGGACTTTATTCCCATGTGTCATTTACATATGCCCTTAGATTGCTAAATGAAAAAGAGCCAAATAATTTCCTTCCCTTTAGAAACCATTAAAATCCACATATTAGCATATGAGTTATATTGAATCACTTTTCTCGAATAGTTTGACTACTGAATCAACATCATACAGTGCTGAGAGACATAATAAATTTTGACCCCCCCTAAAAGCTCTAAATCTTATATTAAAAATTATTACTTCTATAAACATGTGTTTTTTTTAAAAAAAAAAAAAGACATGCTTGCTGCAGGGGCTGAAAAGAATGTGAGGCAGGTCTATAATTAACTTGCATAAAACTAAAGCATTTTAAACTGTTATAAACTTAAATTCCTTTTTGAAAATATACTTCACAAAGCAGAGTAACAATATAGCTCAACAAAGACAAATTCAGAGTGCTACACTGGAGACAAAATAACACCTAAACCTGCTGGGAACAAGTTGAATAAAAATAAACAGTGTACCTTTGTAGCAGAGACACATAACACCTCCTGGGCTGCCAGTTAAGATTATGATTATTGACAACAGTCAAGACTTTCTCTTCTGCACTCAAGGGACCAAACTTGGGCTCCCTATGACATATAATGGTCTACCTATGAATCAAAGTAGTCAATGACCAGCAAGTTAAGTCTTCTGTTTTACTAGAGTACATAGTATGAAGATGGAACAGAGAAAAGGGGAAAATTTTAGTAACCTGCTTTTTCCCTTGCAGTCATGTAAGAATCACTGTTTCAAAGCATGGACTTCCCAGGCAGAAGTTGCATTGCAAACCATGACATGTACATTACTGCAGAACATTCAAAGCAGAATATTTCATCAGAGTGACAGGTCATCTCAGCTTGAGGTCATAATCTGGGCACAACCTAATGCTTGTTCGTATTTGCCAGCACCAAATCTTAAGGCATTTGCAAACTCACTTTTTACCCTGTAGGAGTTTCTGCTAATGACTGAAAAATTATTGTCTTCTCTTAGTCTACTCAACTGCTTAAATTGAAGAACAGTGTTGTTAGTAGACTTTTAGAAGACCCAAATCCCTCTTGTAAGAATGTAGACAAAGAGCATTCTGGAGTATGGTGCATGGATGACTAAAATGTTTTCTTCAGTCTTCTAAATTTACAATAGATGTAGCAGAGAAACCAGAGTTTTCATTTGTAATTTTTTCAAAGTGTTCTTTCTTACCTGACAGCAATTACCCTCCCAAAATATCTTAGAATATGCTTTCGTATGAGTAATAAAAGTGAATATCAGAATATCAAAATATTCTTGGGCTCCTGGATATTTCATTAGTTCTGCATAAACAGAAAGGCAAGGAAAGAAATAATGTTTTCCTGCAACATGGAAGGCTCTTCCCCACAAATCTAGTGGACCTTTATAAATTCATTGCTTGGTAGTCACTTGCCTAGCAAGTATAGCCTCTACTCTAGCCTGTAGAACAGTCAAATGTAATTTATCTCTAACTACATACAAATATATGAAAGCAATAATTGGCTATGTAGGCCAGATTACAGATTACAGAAAAGAGCAAGTGGAGATGACAAGAAATGTATGGGGAAAGAGCAGCCCCTCATATTTATATAGATAGTAAATAAGGTGGCCAAAGGTGAGTGATCTGCTGAATGTCACCACATTAACTAATGAACCTCACAGCAGTCACTCAACATGCAGGTGTATTCGGAGCTTGGCAGAAGCCTCCTGCTCTTCATCTCACTTGGGCTAAGGTCAATTCCTGCAGCCTCAGACAGAATGCCAAATATAAAATTAAGAACACATTTTACATGGAAAATTTTTCCTTCCTAACCTTTATGCAAGGTTACCATAGTGTGTAAATTTCATCATGCTTAATTTCAAAGCTGTGCTAGTACTACAGCATATTACAGCAGAAAAGGTTGCAGATCTTAAAAGAATAATTTCATAGTGTCTGCAATCTACCCTTCAATTACAACTGTCCTTTTTACATTCACTTCCACTTTAGCTGCACTGTACTGCTGCAAAAGCAGGACCAAAACTGTCATTAAGTTTCTGATATGCTCTCTTAGTGTAGATACAAAACTCACCCTCTAAATATACACTCATTTCAGTAATTTTAATGGACTTTTTTTATAAAATAAACCTATATAACCACATAAACACAGTATATCTGCAGCAATAAGCCATCATGACCAAAAGTCATAGAGAAGAAATGCATGATATCCAGTCACTGAAACAAATGTGAGAGGAAGAGATTCCTTAGCAAAAAAATGTAAGGAACTGGATTAAAAATATATATACTAAATGAGCTTGAAATAGGCAGAAAATTACCTGTCTGCTAAAAGAATATGCACATATAAAAAGTATTAAGAGTTAGAGATGCAAATTCAATTAGCAGACATGGATAGGTCTCATGTTCCTAGGGAACCCAAACGGGTGAAATGCAAAGTGGATGAATAAAAAGGAGAGTATTGCTGAATTAGGCTGTTTCTTATATCTTTATGACTAATATACTGTTACATTTTTTGACTACTATTTATTATCTTAAGACAGCATTTTGGTTACACCAAGTAAAATCCTAATGTCACCACTAATGAAAAGTTTCGTTAATTAAAATACTAGTTTTCCCTGGAAAAGGCAATTTAAATTTTCTAGTAAATCCCAGGATCTGACAGATTTTATTACCTTTTAGATGATTCATAATTGGTATTGTGTTTTTCTTGCCTTGCTTCTCTCCCCATTGCATTCTAATTGCAATTCAAAAAAAGTATTTGTGTTTGTTATTTCTTTTTCTTTTTCCTTATGAGATTAATAAGAATTTATTTTAAGGAGGGCATTTCAGAAATTAATTTAAAGCAGATGAAGAAGACAGCAGGAAAGAAACACCAATAGGCTGCAGGTGAACAACACAGTACGAGATATTATATTTCCCTAATTTTTGTTTTTTGCTAATGAAGAAAAGAAAATATGCAAAGAAGTTCTTAAAAGTCAACATTGTATTATTCCTTCCTATGTAATTTCTTTAATTCTGGCTATTAAGCATTTCCAGAAGAGTAACTGAAAAGCAACACTGAATGCCTCATGGTGGTTACTTTAAATGGTTTGCCTTGTGACCACTGCCAGTAGACTGGCTAATATCTCTAATGCTGTCCACTATGTGGTTTACTTACGAGCTTTGATACATACCTGCTGGTTTTCTGGCTGGTTGTTTCTGCATCCTTCTGCAGTCCTCACAGAGCTAGATGCAACTGGATCTTTATGTGTTATTTGACTGAACTGTCACTTTCAAGATTAGTTCTTTAGGAAATCAAATTCTATGTGCACTACTTGCTGGATTCCCATTTTTACAGCATAGTTGTTTAAACAAGTTGATTTTGATGATAAATTGCCTGGCTTAACTTATTTGAGTGTTATTCTTTATATGTTTATACATGTGAGTCCCAATACTATATTCAGTCACAAAGCATCCTTGTTGCTCTCAAAGAGATATACTACAGTATGATATCTGATTTCTTAATCTCTTTAGCTAGGTATGCCACTATCTGTAATCCACACACTCTAACAATTCTCAGAGAAATGTTTTTCCAAACCTGCTGTTCAAAATCAACAGGGGAGGTTTATGTACCTACAAGCTGAATTAAAGCCTACACCACAGTGGCATTTTCAGATACTGAGAACCAATGCTGGACTTGCTGTGGAGAAATTTAAAAAATTTTATGACTCAAAGAGCCCAAGGAATCTTTTATGTTCTTTGGAAAAAAAGTTAAATTAACAAAACAAAACAAACAAACAAAAAAACCCCACAAAAACAGAACACAAAAAACATATTTCTTTGAAGAATTCTACCAAATTCATCTCTGAATTTTTAGCTAGCTAATACATCAAAAGCATATCCTTTGGTGAATGAGCTTTCATAAGCATGCCAATAGTCCTGACTTACTGGTCCCATGACATGCTGAATATCAATGGTAAACAGAAATTTGCTAAACTGCCTTACACTCTTACCACTGTGCATGCATATGTTAAAACTCTTCCCTTTCCAGTCAGTCTTAAAACATAAAATTAGTAAGCAACTTAAAATTTTTATCCTGTGTATTTATGATTTAGCCTCCTAATAAAGTTTCTTTGTAGACATTAAATGCCAGAATGTGGAGAAAGCTATAAGAAAACAGTCACAATCATCTGTACACTGATCATTGGCAAAAGTTTTAGCTACACTTTTTTCAAAACACTAAACTCCTTCTATCTGTTTTGAACCCTATTTTATCCAGCTATCAATCACACATTCTAAATTATACTGAAAGCTATGAAAGCTGCTGAAAAGATGCTCTACTATTATTTGTCATCTTCTACTTTAAAAAAAATCAAATGGAAAATATTTCAGCCATATGTACTACTGGAAAATATTATTCAAATACTTTAAGAAATACAGGGTTTAGAAGTTCTTCGAAAAGTTGCATTCTATCACACAACCAGGTACAAGAGTAGGGACTCTTGGGATGCAATCTAACTGTAACAACTAAATTTAAAATATTAGTATTATGTCATACAAGGTTGCTAAGTTTATGACACTTTAATGGTTCCCTGCCTGCAGGCACTATCAATAATAGTAATCTAACTGCCACCACTAATTCAAAGAGGCTGGAATTATGTCATACCAAACTGCTCAGTTTATGACATCAACATGAGAGCTGTATGGGGACTAAAATATCAAGTTAAAAAAAGCTGAAAAAGAGGCATAGGAAACTCGTATAATCAGCTTGCTTTTCTTTAATCTTTGAGGGTGTGCCTGCATGTCCTGAACATGCCAGCAGTTAGTTCACAGTAATCTACCGAGTATTCTGATACACAGTGGCCACTTCATTTTCTAAACAATGAATTGAAGTATTAATTTTCAAGAAACCTGCGTTCTTCATAACAATAGTAAAAATTATGCTTTGACTTGAATAGGCACTTGGAACAAACACCTACCACTGGATCTAAAAAGATAAAACCTATCTGTGCCTCTTTAAGCAGCATAGTACCTATACCCTGTTACAAGTTTAATCCTAAATCCAACAGGAGTTGGATAGCAATTTCAGGACTTAAAGTCAGACCTTTAGACTACTTTAAGCCTAAAGCTCCAGTCCTCAGTTAAATGCTTATATATGTCTTTTTTAAGGATGAAAGTAAAAACTCAAGTCTTTCACAGTACACA
The DNA here is from genome assembly GCA_013397375.1 of Toxostoma redivivum. NCBI lineage: Eukaryota > Metazoa > Chordata > Aves > Passeriformes > Mimidae > Toxostoma > Toxostoma redivivum. The sequence goes on from VXBI01005643.1 coordinate 1,197,262, forward strand.
TGCCTATTGTTAGGAACAAGTTCCTAAGTCTGTTCTGTTAATGTTCTGTTAAGTGTTAGGAACGAGTTCCTAAGTTTGTTCTGCTCCTGTCCTGTTCTCTCCCCCAGCTTTCTCTGTCCCCGACCCCGTTCTGTTCTCTCCCCTAGCTGTCTCTGCCCCGGCTGTCTCTCCCCCAGACCCCACTCTGCTCTCTCCCTTGTCCTGTTCTCTCCCCTAGCTGTCTCTGCCCCAGCTTTCTCTCTCCCCTAGCTGTGTCTCCCCCAGACCCCGTCCTGTTGTCTCCCCCAGGCTGCTCCGAGCTGCTCCGGGA
>VXBI01005645.1:1070-151468 GCA_013397375.1 Toxostoma redivivum
TTTTTAATTTTTAAATTTTTTTTAGTAACTTATTATATGAGGAGCATGTGATATCTGGGAGTGCCTGAGTATGCGTGAGTGTGCCTGAGAGTGTGTGTGTATGTGTCCGACTGTGTCACAGTTTGTCTGACTGTATCTGAGAGTGTGTGTGTGAGTGTGCCCGGCTGCGTCTGAACGTGTCTGAGTGTGCCCAGCTGTGCCCATTGCGCTGACCCCCCAGTGAGCTGGAGGCTGGATCCCCTAAATGCAGCAATTCCTTCTGAAAGGATTTAAAGGAATTAAAGGCCTGAGCTGGGAAACAAAAGACAACAAACATTTAAAAATCATGCCTGCCTTGAGGGTGCTCAGGTCCAGGAGAACCACCAGCCTATTGCCCTTTTCCCAGCACGAGTAACTCTGGAAATGTGCATTCAGACCCAAGTTAGACAGTTCAGCGGGTGTTCTGCCCTCCAAAGACCACGGCACCGAGCACCGGGAGCCTGAAGATTCTCTGGATTACAATTCACAGCCTCGTTCCTCCTCTGTTCCCGCGCTCCAGCCGCTGCCGGGTGCCTCATCCCTCCCCTGGGATGCTCCTGCGCGGAGATCACCGTGCGCGCCTGGAGAACACCGTGTCGTGATCGGACCCACCACGACAGCTCCAGCCCTCGCCATGGTGCTGCACATCTCACTAGCCTGGTCAATGAAGCCCAATGAAAATTGTGAAAATTTGAAGAGTAACATGAAAAACGATTTTTTGGTTATCCTGCTCTCTCACGGCTCTGGCCACAGGGAGAGCAGCTCTAACATGCGCAAACATACGCTGCACACAAACAAAACAGGAACCAAAACTCCCTAAGAACCATGAGTACGGGATCAGAGGTACAATTGGGACCCACAGCTGGAGCTCAGCAGAAACAGAGGGACACCGCCCGACCCAGAGCCGGTACCGCACTGTATTTTGAATGTACTCTAATGAGCAGTAAAACGCTCCTTATGATACAGATACTGCACTTTGTGACGTCTAGGAGCACTGAGCTAGTGCCGCGGGACCGCGCCGGGTGGCGCACGGCACCGGCAGCTTCCCCCAGGACCGCTTCCCCATCGCCCTTTGAGCCCGCCCCACGTCAGAGACCGCGGCTGCGCCCGACAGCTCCGGCAGCGAGCCCGGCGCGGACTACAAGTACCGTGAGCCCCGCGTCAAGGACTACAAGTACCGTGAGCCCCCGCGCCGAGGGGCTGTGGGTTCCGTGAGCGCCCGCGCCGAGCCGCACTACAGGTCCCACAAGGCCTCACGCCGCCTGGTGTCTCCTCTCGGGTCCCGATTTAAATCCAGGCAACGAGGAAAATGGCGGTGCGGGGCTAAGTGTGGGGGAGACGAAGATGTAGCTGAGCTTTGGCTCATTTCCCAGGTGAGTGGGGTTTGGAGGGAGGGAGGGAGGGCGTGAGTAACGAGGGGAGAGAGGGGAGGTCTAGTTCGCGTTCGCCTGCTAGTAGTGCTGGGGTGGGACTGCGATGGCGGAGGCAGAGCTGCCCCTTGCCGGGGAAGGGAGAAGCTTGGAGGTGGCCCTGAGAGGCGGCTCTTCTCTGTCTCTCGTCTCCTTCGACATGAACGTGGCTCCCTGAGGGGAGGAGGAAGGGAACCCTAGATAGGTTGTGTGTGGGGAGTATTCCTAGGGCTGGAGATGAGGGGATTCCCCGGGCAATGTGTCGCTGCATTTACCTCTTTCTAGCTATTGTAACTTTACTGGTGACTGAGTTTTGAAGGGGCATTCTTGAGGCAGTGGCGGGGAATTGATGCGCGGACTGAATGCTTCCCGTATCGCTGTGATGCATATCGAAGTGTGGTGATTTTGGGTGGAGGTTCCTCGTAGAATACAAAGAAACCTGAGGTCGCTGTGGACTTGGCATTAGAATCGTCTGACTCACGGTTTCTCAGTCTGAGCAGAAGGCGGGGTGTAGGTGAAATACCTAGGTTGGCATGGCCCTCTCTGCCATTCATCAGGGTTTGTCGGGTACCGGGGCCGTTCCAAAGACCTTGATATACGCATTCTCCTGGTCATCCTGTAGTTTCGGTGAGTTTTAGACCTGACTTCTCTTGTCTCTTTATCTCTGGTAATAAGAAAGGGGATGAAAAATACTTCAACTGAAAGGTTCGTTTCCATGCCTCTTAACCATTTCTGCCTCGTAGTTGCAATGAAACTGTGTTGTTGAGGGGTGGAGATTTTTTTATCCCCCTTCCCCCCCCGCGCGAGGTCGCATGCCACTTTAGGTGTTAGTGTTTCTGGGATATAAATAGGGTGATTATGAGCTAGCGTGAGATTGAGATAATTCCCACAATTCTCTTCCTTTGGTTCTAAAGTTGGTTCTGTTTGTGGTTTCTACTCCTAAGCACGGACAAGTTTTCCTTTAAAAGTGAAGCTTCTCTATTTGTCAGCTCATATTCAGACTCATTTGAATCCTCAGTATCTTCCTCCACTTTTACATGGAAGTTAACAGAAAATATTCTAACTGGAATAACAGGACAAAACAAAAGGAAATCGGAAAGTATGAGGGATAGCGATATTTAGTATATGCTATCTGTAATACAGTTAAAACGGATTCTTACAATAAGCTTAAAATTCTATCTCGCTGTTGTAAAAATAAATATTTTCTCATGGAACATTTCCATCTTAAAATGTTCTGCTTCACGTGAAACGAAGTTGTATATTCTGAATATATAGTTTCATAGAAACAAATAGTATATGAGTGAAAACCAGAGAATAAAAGCTTGGGTTTAGAGGGAAGAGACAAAATTGTGTGCTTTTTGGGGGGTTCGGGCTTTTAGTTTTGTTTCAGTTTTGTTACTTTTGTTTTTTAAACAAAACTATGCATTACAGCAAGTAACAGTTACATTTACTGTTAACTGCTGTTACAATGGGCTGTTCATCTGACTGTTGTAAAGAATTTCCTTCAATTTTTTTTTTTTAACTAATATCAGTGGATTTGATGGATTCACTGCTGATATGTGAAGGTAGAACCTGTGGGGTACAGGAAGCGATAGACAAAATAAACCCAGCGTTCAGTCTCACTTTAAGTACCTCTCCTGATCCTCATTACAGTGTGTTGTTGCCAGTCTGTTTTTGTTTGGAAAATGACTCGTGCATTTTGGGCTCGCCTGTGACTTTGTGTTTCTTTTAACTGTTCATTTGAGGCCGTTGCTCTTCTTGGCTGTGGATTTATTAACTCCAAAGTTTTGCATTGCCTAGTTACCAAATTTTTGTTGTTGTTGCGTCGTATCAGTGATGTATACCCTAATGTATAGCTGAGACAAAATGCAGGTTAGGAGGAAGAAGCAAATCTATTTTATAATAGAACCTTATTTTATCATCATGGTGGTATGTTTTATTAATAATGGACAAGAAATCACAATCAAAAAACCTTCAAGAATAATATCTATGGTACAGTTTCATAGAGAAGGTGGGGGGTGTTTTTATTTCTCAAGAACGCTGGGAAACAAAAGGTGTCTGAGTATATTTGCCTGCAAAGTTAAACCCTTCCATTTGTAGCGTGTGAAAAGGTATTGGATGCTACAGTCTGACACTACAGGCTGCTTCAGCTCCTGCATTCAAACGAGTCTTGAAAAGGTGATCTTCAATGACTGTATGATACAGGATCTTCTGCATTTCATGTTCAGGCTTTTTGAGTATTTAGCAATATCTTAAATATTCTTCTGATTTGTTTTAATAAGAAAAAAATGGAGGAGAGTGGGATGGGAGGAATAGTATCATTTATGCCAAGGATATAAGAGGGTGGTGAAGAATATCTAACTGAATGCTGGAGCATCCTGCCTATGTAGTTTTTTTCATTTGTTTTCCCCCCTCTTTTTCCCCAGCTAGATCTGTTGATGTTTCTAGATGTAGTGTATTAGGAAAGAGGCAATTGTAAAAAAATTTAACTGCTACTGATTTAAATCTGCTATGGAATGTATTTCCACTCACTCTGATTTTTATGTGCTACATTTAGTTGAGTGAAGGTGCATTAAATTATTTTGTGCACCATATAAATGGGAGGCATACTTCATATGGATCCTGTTACTAATACTTAATTGGTGACTTTTAAAATTTGCAGTTATCAATAAACTGATTTTTGAAAAGTGAAACAAAATTACCTTGCTTTCGATCTCATGAAGGATTTTTAGTAATTTGTCTGCAGTGGGTCTAATAACAGAATGCCCTGCCTCACTGAAACATCCCAAAGTGATTGAACAGGTAATGGAACAGGGATTGGGGCTGGATGACTTTTGTTGCCATATCTTTTAATATAAAAGACGAAGCAAAACAATTTACTTGCAAAAAAGCCAGTGAAATACATGTTCTCTCCGGTATTTTGGAGAAACAATTGTTCAGAACAATCAATTGAGAGAACAGTTCTCTGTTTGTTCTGTGTAAGTCCAAAGAACTAAATAAATCTAAATCCAAGATAGCATTCCTCTGCTTTTGCTTTGTGCATTCAATTTGTAATTCCAGCATTTTGCCAATTGCCCTGTAGAGTATATTAACACCTTTACAATGCTGAGTTTTTTACATCACATTCTCTGGAAGCTAGTAAGTCACAGAAAAAGATAAACTGTACTACTTGCTTTCTGCTGCTACGTGTGTGTCTGAAGGGGTAGCAGCTATTATAGTGTATGTGGATAAACCTTTTCTAAAACCCTTTGGACAGACATTAGGAGCATACACATGTGTGTGCACGCACATAAGCAATCAGTATATGGAAATGCTACATTAGTTTTGTTGAATCTTATGGAAGAATTAGTAAAGGTTCAAAAATCAATTTCTTGTGTTAATAATGGCAACTTTAAAATGGTTTTCCATTTTTGGCAGCTTACGTCTTAAGGAGATGATTTCAAACAAAAATTTGCAGTTTCTTTGCCAGTGGTTTGGATAGGCTTTTCAGACATCTTCCTCTATAATATCTTTTCTTTCCCCATAAAGGCTAGGCTAGAGAGGTTAGATGGAAATAGGGAATTGTGACTTGGTTTGCAGGGTTTTTTTGTGCTCGGTCCATCTTTGCTGCTGCCATGCACTAAAGCAGATGTAGGCAGCATCTTCTGTTATAGTACCCTCTTGTTTTATCTTCTATGGCAGCCTTTTTGATGTTCAGAGTAGAGATTTCTGGCTCAGTGGGCAGGACGTCAGTCAGCATATGGCTTAACTTTCTTAGGTAGGAATTGAAATAATCTCCTCCTAATTGGTATTTCAAGTATTTGTCTAGTCATAGTTTCAAAGATAGCACTAATGGCAACAAAGGCAAGAGTACTTTATCTGCAAACCATTCACTCGATTAAAATAGAACAAAGCCAACATCTCCTGTTAACCTAGAGTGTACATTTGATCCCCCTTTAAAAAGAAGGTGGTTTCTCTAATCATCGCACAGAAAATTGAAAAAAGAAAACATCTTCCCTGGCTGAAGTGGCTTTCAAATACTTCTGTATTACAACTGTACGTTTTCTGTTGAACCCCCTAATCTTTGATGTACGTTCAAGCTGATGAATAAAATTTGTAGTGGTAAGGTATAGAACTAGTGCTAGCCAGACTTGCCAGACTTAGATTGACAGTGTGAGAGACAGTAAGCAGGTAACAGGGATGATGAGTGGGATTCAGGAACACTGGAAAATGAGTGCAAATTTGAGAAAGTTGAAAGATAGCGATTACTTGATAGGAATAGAATAGCTTGTGTTGTAATCCACTGTAATTTCTGTTCAAGTGTACAGCTGCAAGGTAATTTATCAACTGCTTTGTCTTCTCTTACCCATCAGTCTCTCTGCAGCTGAACCTCAAGTGACCTCTGTCAAGATTAATACACAGTTTGATAATATTTCAGATTGGCCAGGCAATTCTTTTGGTATATGAGCAAAATTTTTCCTTTCCCCTCATCTTTGCTCCACTTTATAGCGATTAAACTTTTGCTTTAAACTAAAGAGTATGTCTAGGCAGAAGTGGAAGGTTGTTTGAGTAGTATGTTTGAGGGAGCTTTTTTAAAAAGTTCCATGAAAGCAGTAGAAATTTCCAGGCTTCACAAAAGAAAAAAAGAGAAACAAGCAAACAAAAAAAACCACACCCCAAAATCACACATGCAAAAAAAAAAAAATCCAAAAACCAACCAAAAAACAAAAACCAGTTTAAGGGTCTGGTTTAATAACTGCTTTGCAAGAAGAGAAATATGAAAAGGAACCGCAGACATTCTGGATGTCAGCCTGAGAAATTTTCCACTGTTTTCTTTAATAACATGCAGGCATGCTTTTATTGCTGGAATTTCAGTTAGCAATCTTTTCTGGACTGAAATTTCAAGCTATTTGGTGAGCAAGTGCTTGCTGAAAATCAATTGTCAAGAAATAAATTCTCATATGCAAGACTGTGCATAAACCACTCTCATGTTGGGTATCAACTACTAATTATATTACTTCAGTTTCTTGTTTTACAGTGTGTTAACTGTTCCTATTTCTACATGATCACTGCTAGGTGAAAATACATCTTTTCTTACTTCTGGAGATGGTAATTCTAGACCAACATTTCCAGTAAGGACTGTATGCTACTAAGCTAGAAATCTTCATTATCCTATCTTTAATATACAAAGGAAGAAAGATATTAGGAAACACATCTTTTGTAAAAAGTTAAAGACTACTTAATGGTTATTTTTAAAAATTATTGTAGTTTCAGATACAATGGTGAAAATCAAACTGAAGGGATCTACAGGTTCAACCTCATTTGTCTACCTTTGAGCTCTTTTCTGTGTAAGTTACTCTTATTTACTAAAAGCTACCTGACCTTTTTCCAGGATGTAGAGGACTCTACTCGGAATGTGTCTTGTGTTTCTGTCACTACAGATATTTATTGTTGACTTGTGCTATTTAGGGGTAGGGCATAAAGAAACCTTTGTATATTGGGTTGAGGTTTTTGTTTTCTTAAATGCCAGGGCAGGAGCTAAGCTACTGTATTGTGTAAAAAGTAAGCAACATCACAATAAACTCTTGTCTTTCTAGTATTAATTGAAAATATAAAACCAGAACCCTTTAAATGCATTTTAATGTAATTTTGTGTTCTTAAAACGGCATAGTACACTTCCACAGCTCTCAAGCCAAGTCAGGGCCATTGTGCTTCCTTTTCTGTTACCTCTCTTTGTTGGGCTACTTTTTTTTTTTTTAATAATTATGTAAAAATTTCAACATCTGACTTCCTGTTTGCTCGTAATCCTTTCTCACGTATTCAGTTGCTGCTAATGAGAATGCTGACGACTAAAACTAAAAGTATAGAGCACATTGAACTTGACAAGAACCTTAATATGTTTTCCACTTTATGTAAGGATTGTATTGTGAATTGTGTATTGTTTAATTGATTGCTTGCTGATTAAAAGTACTGAAATTGCTACTGTTGCTTTGTATATCTTTTGGATATCTCATATAAATTTGGTACTTCACAAATTTGATCTAAAGTTCAAACTTGAGATGGAATTTCTAGGGAGACTTTTTCTTTGTGATGGCAAAAATGCCTTGCTGAAGACATAAGACAAATGAAATGTGTTTATTGTCAAAGCCTAAAACCAACTTACTTTGTTTATTTGGGCTTTGGATAAAGCTAAGGTGGCAGATGAGATATTTCACTATAGTGCTAGATGCTACAGCCTTACAGAAGTTCCAGTGTTCTTTGAGCTTGGTTTTACATTTATCTTTATTCTGCTTATTGCAAACTCTTTCATTGATTTAACTGCTAAGTTTGCTAAATACTTGATAGAGATACGATTGATCTTGACTGAAACAATTCTGCACTGAGCAAAAGCTTAATGCGTGAAGATGTGGTCAACTTAAATAAAAAAACTCAAATACTTCTTCTGGTTGTAGTTTCTAGTATGGTTTGCTTTCCTCTGATATTTTATTCTTGTCCTCTACAAATGTTGATTCAGTAAATACAGGAAGTAATTCCAGTCAGAGTGGTCACTGCAGAAGAAGCCATGCTGTTTTAAGAGAACTTTCTTTTCAGGGTGACTGACTGGATAATATCCCTACCACTTGGTTTAGGATACTTGTCCTTACTCCAGTGATGCTTTGGTCTTTATTCCTAGTGTTTTATGTAGGGGAAAAGGTGTGCTATAGCCAGTAGATCTTTGTTCAGTTTTCCTCCACTCAGTAAAATAAAAAATATGTTTTCTTTCTAGGCATTCCTACTGGCTTCTGCTGTAGCAAACACTGTGCTAGGTAAGTTTTCTGTCACAACTACTTTGTTTTCACTGCATCAATTCTCATAAACTATTGGAATTTAGGGAGTTAAAACAGGGAGAAATTATTTCAATTCCCTTAGGAGAATAAAAGGGTTTTTTTAAATGTTCTATGTTAATATGGTATGTAGTTTGCTGTCTTCTACTTGACTTAAACTTGAGGAAATGCATGGTATGACCTGGCCTTGGTATGTATCATGGTATCTAACACTGTTAGGCTTTTGGGGAATACTTGGACCGTTAAAGGATGCTTCTCCTAAGATGTGGGGTATAGAGTGCTAGTGTCCTTGTTTGTATGTATCTGCCTTTTTAATTCTCTCTGTCATGAGTACTAGAGTTTTCTTCTTCCTGAACTAACCAATAATTGTTCTGAGCAAAGTATTCATGTTATTTTGAAAGACCAATGATGAAATAGGATTTCTTAGCTAAATGTGTTCTGGGCTCAGTGCAGATATAATGCAAATTTGGGTATTGTATGTTTGAGGTTTGGTCATAGCTTCTGGGTTAAGCAATTTAGCCTTCAATACTCGATTACATTGATATGTCAGCTTCTATACCTGCTGCTGGAGAGTAGTGAAACTGAAAACTTGTCTGGACATTCTATTCAGGGGGATTTTGGTCACACGAGAGGAAGATTATCCTTTGGAATAATCTCTTGTCGTAAGTTCAACCTCTATACTCTGCAGTTTAGCAGGTGCCCTGAAATAGAGTTCATGTGAGCTGGCTTGGCTAGAATAAGGTAGGGTTTAAACAAAATGAAGAAAATGGAAGGAGACAATTGAAGGCAAGCCTTTGGAGAATGATCTCTTCAAAGGACGGAAGAATTTGTGGGTTTTTTCAGATAGCTGTGCTCATCAGTTCCTAAGCCATGTTTTGCAGACAGATGACACTCTGCAGTAAATAGTATGAGGTGGAAACAAGTGATAAATAACTTTTGGTCCTGACTGGATGCAGGCACTTGTCTGAGCACATTGTCTGTCATAAATCTACTTTCAATGAAAAAACTATTCTTTAAGAGGATTAATTATATCAGGCTTAAATTTTGTGTGCTTTTTTTCTTGTGTTCCCTCCATTGTGTGCTGTGATTATCCTGTTACTGTTTGATGACCATTACTTATAGACTTCATCTATATATGAGAATCTAATAAATTTTTGTACTGATGAAAGCTCAGGAGTAGGTAAGGCTTTGTAGCTTTTTGAGCTTTCAGTGGTCTGTTAGCTACACTAAAAAATGGTTACTGGACTTTGAAAAGAGAAGATATTCTATGCCCAGAGACAATTACTAGTAACTTTTCTCCTAATAATTTTTACAAGGCCCAAGAATATAAACTTCTGACTGCGGTGTACCTAAACATCCCACACTGTGTGGGATGAACTGTAGCAGAGAGTTATTCACTGGATGAATGCCGTGTGGCATTTACTGATAAGAAAATGCATTGCACTGATTACACCTTGTGGCTGATCTTCTCCAATTGCATGACATAAATGTGTGACCGTGTGTTCCTCAGATAGTTACTATGTTTTATTTGCTTATCAGATGCTAATATGACAACTTTTCAGTGCAGAGATGTGGCTGAATACTAACTTTAGAGATCAAACAATGGCTCTCTAGCTCAGGGTTTTGTTCAATGTTAGATTAAATTCAGTTGGTCTGCTGGTATGGGCACTGAAGAAAAAATGCATGTACGGAAAAGTAATAATAAAAAAATTTACAGCTCTGTCCTGGCATTTCCACCAGTGCACTATATAAGAATACATAAAATTTGCTTCCTGATGATGTGAAGCTGCACAACTGCTTAGCCATTTATCTATAAACAAGGAAGGAACTGGATCTGAAGATATTATAAATGCTTTTGGCATTTGAAGAGGAAGGATATCACCCCATCTGGTTTTGGTAGTCCTTGACCTCTTGTACTAATTTCCAGAATGGCTGCTAATCTTCCTAAAATTACTTGGAATTTCTATGCTAATGTTGATAGTGTCATTTTGGAGAGTTCTGCAGATAAACCCTAGTGTTTGAGAAGTGCCATTTGTATAAAAACTTCCATGAGTAAGACTGATTTTCTGCCGGCTTGAGGAATCCTTGGGAGCTTAATGTGAGATTTGTTGAAAAACGGCTATTTAATGAAAGTGAAGATTTTGCTACTTTAATAGCACATTAGAAAAACTAGAAGCATAAGATTTTTATGCAATGGAAATTCCTTGTGAAGAATAGAAAAGTTTGGACCAAAAAAAAGTCTGGAGGGCACTGAGAGCTTTACTTAAAAACATACCATTTTTTCCTCATAAATGGGAGGGAAAAAAAGATCCTTAAAGGTGGGAATGAATGTTGTCGTCAGGATATTCTGTGTCCAGTAAAGGTGGGACTGTTGATAGCATACTTGATATTAATAAAACTTATCTCTTAAATCAGAACCAAAAAGACTGTGGTAATATATCTTAAAATTAAACAAAGTAGGATCAATTGTAATGTTACTTTCCTGTCTTAGTGGCCCATTGTTATAATAGTTTATCTCAGTATCTTATGTACTACATCCCAGTTTATCTCTGGGCTGTAGTACATAATTCCCTGATGAAACTCATCATGTAATTATGCTAGCATCGATCCAAACACCGTGAGCAAAGTTAGTGTTGGTCGGTCAAGGTGTTGTTCAGTCAAGTATTAAAAGTCTCTAAGGACAGTGGTTCCTGTGTTCAATCACTGTTTATAAACTGGAATTAAACTTGCTGCAGGTAGTAAGGCTTGCCTATTGCCCTTTTCTTGTAGGCCTTGGAGGAGACTGTGTGACTCTCAAATCTCTTAATATCTCCCTGGGTGGCACTGCTCTATTATATGTAGCATTGAGCAAAGACACCAACCTTTGGGCTTTTTCCTTTTTATTAATCCACCTTGCTTAATTTTTAAATAATTAGCCCAAGACTTTATTTGACCAGAGACATGCACAAAACCACTACAGCTTTGTTTTGAGCAGTAAATTGTAGCAGATGCTCTGTGATAACCTAACTGTATTGTGAAAAAATTAATTAACCTGATTTGGGGGAGGGTTCTGTTCTGTCCTTAGTTTGCAATTCCACTGAAGGCACTCTACTAAGCTCCATTCACTAGGAATGAAATATGGTAAGGAATATGAAAAAGAGATACAGGAAAGGAGATCCTAATTAATGGAATGCTCAAATTTGTTGGGATAACATTTGATTTTGCTTCAAATATCTCATGGTAAGCATTTTTGTTGAACTAAATGAATACCTCTTGCAGCCAAATGAAGTGTACCTGCATACACTCAATCAGATTTTTAATTACAGCATTGAGCTTGAAACATTTCCATATGTCAAGGACAAATTTGGGTTTAGAAATGGCACCTTTGTATTAAGTAGCTGTACTTACTCCTTTCAGTTAAGTAAATCATATATAAGCGCTGATGCTATGCATGGAAAATTTGAACTATTTTGATTTCCTTTCTTCAGTAGCCTATTTTGATTTTAGTAGTTTCTGATCTTATACTTTCAAATCTGAGCATCTAGTCATGCCAGAAACTCATTAACTTCATTAACAGGCCTTTAATTATTACTAGATCTAAATAGCAAGATCTAATCTTAAAAACAAAGAGCATGTGTGTTTTTCAATAAATTTAAAAAATAATCCTTTTTAGTAGCCCAATGGAAAAAGATACTAAGTAGGATTCTCAAAAGCATCTTTAAGGCACCAGGCATTTAACTCCCCTTAAAGCCAGTTTGTGTGAGTCTGAGTAGACTTGCACAATATGAAACCCTGTAATGGAGAGATGCCTTCCCCCCCACCCTCTCCCCACAGCACTCAAACACTTTTTCAGGATATGAATCTACATTTTTAAAAGTGTAATGTTTCCAGTGTAAAATATTTGCTGACATTAATTCTGTAACTTAGTTCTTGTGCAAACAACACGAATAAATGTTCATAAGTACTGCATCTGCCGACTAGCAAAACGTGCCAAAGGCAAGGCAGTATGATTTATGGAGTATATTTCTTTCATGCTCATGGGCGCACCCTTATTGATGGTTGTAAATATATTCCAATGCTTACGTTGGTGATTTAAATGTCAGTTTAAAGTCTGCTCTAAAAGAATGCTCTTAATCAGAAGTTGTGATCTGTCATAATCAAGGCAGTGTATGTCAGTGTTTACTCTCCATTGGAAAAAACCTGTGTGTTCTGATTTGATTGTCAATGGAGCTCTCTAAGTACCCATGCTGGGCAAAGGCCAAATTAAGATACATGTCCTTGACAGACATCAGATCTCCATTTATAAGACAGTTATCTATTACTGGGTAGTAAATTGGAAATGTTACTGCTTGTGAGACTTTGTGTGGAATTGGCCCCCGTCAGTTCACAGAAAAGACTACTAATAGCCTTATTTGTCTGTTGTATCATCTGTGCAATGCACTGTTTCAGGAATCTGCTTAAATTAAGAATATGCAACATGGATTAAAGACATGTTGAGAGGTGGAGCTGACAATACTATTTGAATATTTTTTTTATGACCTCACATCCTTAGTACTTTCAATGTAATTTTTTTTTATGTCTTTAAAAAGCTTATGGAAAAACAGTATAATTTGCCATGAGGAAATTTCTACTGTTTGCCAGTAAGGTAGTCATTGAGCAGGGTGCCACCTTGGTCACTAAACTGACTGCGCCTTCTACATGGGTTACTTGCTGGAGGGATGAGAAAGAGGTTTTTTAGCACTATTGGCTGAGACCTCCAGCTACTGCTTCAAATGAAATCTTGAATTAGGAGGGAGGTAAGGGTGGCCTTTGCTAAGCCCTTGGTCCTGCTGCTGCTTCATGCTTTGTGGATGCTGTGTGTGGGTGTGGCAGTATAACCCAGAAAAATGTCCCTGTTCACTAGCTACTGTGCTGCCAGGCACTTTTAACTGCTTTGTAGCTGGCAGGTTTATGGAGAAGTTGCTCTTGGTCTTGGTAATATAATGATAAAGCATGGAGGAGCTGTGCTGCAACAAAGCTAACTGGGTTAGATAAAATACTTGAAGATCTTAGCCACCAATTTAAAACAAAACTGAGCATGTGTGAGTACTTTAAAAAGGCACTTACAAGATATACACTTATCTTCATTGGAGCAGCAAGGTACATTTCAGTTTGTTTAGATATTTGACCAGTTTCTCTTCCAAAGCTTTTATTTCTTGGACTGAATAAAAGCCTACACTTTGTTCAGAAGAATTCTCCATTCATTGCTTAAATATATGAACCAAAAAGTAGTTCTGAGGCATATGTCAGGGACAGGCATTAAAGAATTAGAATAGGCTTCTGTAATGGAAAATGTTAGGCATCCTTTACCACAGATGTAGTTGTGCCTGCACAGGCACTGATATGCTATAGTTTATTTTTCTATTTTAGGCAAAGATGCCCACCCAAAATGAGCAAAGTTCCTTTCTTTTTACTGTACCAATTTGTCAAATGTAAGTTTAATTCAGTAGATCATCCTAATTTCAGCCTGGTGTGAAATGTCTGTTGCAGTGCTGGGTGCATCAAGGCTGTTTTATTAAAGATGAAGTATATTGAGGGTGAGCATGTGTATGTCTATAGGTCCCCAGATGTCCTTGTTGGAAATGTCTACTGATGGTATGGTTTTAAATGTTTTTCAGCAATAGATTCCTTTCATCCTGTTGCCAATGTGGTGCTCAAAATCATAGAAAAAGCAAAAATAATACTCTTTGTTTTGTAGGGTCTTACTTTCACGACCTGCTAGTTTTAACAGGGCAGGGAAAACTACATCTGATTTGCCTCATGCGTAATGCAGATATGGCATGTTTTAAAAACAACTTATTTTAAAATGTCCTTGTAGGGTTTAAAATATCTTTGCCTATTACAGGTGAACACAGTTTACTTCTGATTGTTTTTGTAAGCTAGGTACAGTCTTCAGAAACTGGAGAAATGCATACTGTAGACTTCTGCAAAGAGCTTGCATGCTTTCCCAAAACTCGTGTTTCCTGCATGACTTCAGAGTAGGACACTGTGGATTGGGTGGAGCTGCACAGTCTCAGTAGGACTGAGACATGCTGTTAACTCAAGGCCGCTCTCTTAATAGCTTCATGAACTGCATAATAAAACATACATGGGGGGGAAAAAAAGGAAGGTACATTTTTGAGGAAATTGCATAGTTTAGTAAGGGGTCCTCAGAATTAGTCATTTTTTGCAGGCTTGCTGGTGCATTATTGTGAATCTTGTTTGCTTGGAACAGTAATTATACAGACTCAGACTTTAATTATTAGGTTACTTACGTAGTGATGTAGTAAAAAATTCCAAATTTGACTCAACTTTTGTAGTTGGTATATTTTTGGAGACAGTGCTAGCAACTGCCAGTATTGTCTTTCCATCCCCCAGCTATTGAGTCTCGTTTGCTTGCAGCTGCAGCAGTAGGCATCTTTCTTTCAGGAAGTGACCTTGGCTTGTAGTAATCAAGTTCAGAAAACACAGAAAAGCTTCTTGGTAACATGCTGACTTGATATAAAACTTTATAGTATCCATTTTCTTGTAAAATGAGACCATCTTACAAAAAGGGAATTCGTTTATGATATCTTACTGTAAAAGAATGTCTCTAAAATGATACTGTATTCAGAGAAGGCAAAACAACAAAACCAAACCCCTTTCTACTGAGAGGAATGTATTGAGAACTTTTTATAAAAGTTATTAAGTCTTAAATTGGTATTTGCAAAAATGCATCCTAATCTAGCTAAACTGTGAAAATACAGCATTATTTGATGGCATTTGCTGTGGTGTCTTTCTATTTTGAGCAACAATAGGAAAGCTTGGTAGTAGGGCATGAACTCAGCTAAGATTTTATGATGTCTTCAACTTTCTGACTTTGTGTTTTAATCACTTCCTGCATCTTTTGTTAGCAGCTCTCAAGGCATTAAACTTAACCTCACAGTAGCTGTCTTAAGCTGCCGCTGTGCCTATTTGCATAGATTAAGAAAGGAATCTACCTGTGTTGGTTCAAGAAATCACTGACCTTGCCCACAAGCTGGAAATTGGTTTTCTTTGGCTGCTCTGAAGTGGAGTGGCTGACTATTCCTGAAGCAGGTTTTAAGAGGTTTTGCATTATTATCTTAGTGCCTAAAACTATTTTGTGAATTGAGTCACACAAGTATGACTTACATAAATTTGATTGGCAGTGTTTTCAGCTGGCATAGCTGTTTTGTATGGGTCTTTATCCTTCTTCTGGACCTGTTAGACGTTTGAGACCAGAGAATCTGTCACCATTACAAAGTGCACTGAAAGCCTTTAACATTCCGGGTAAGGTAATTTACTGATTTTGAAACTGCATGTTGATGGAAAGTTAGTAATAGTTGCCAGCTGACTAAGGTTTTTTCCCCCCTTAGGTTGTCATGTGCCTTATCTTGAACAATCTGTCTTGGCTTTGGGGTTTGGAAAACTGAGTTGTATTTTCACTGGCATCCTTACCATATACCTTTTCTGTACGTCATTGGCATATTTACTCATTTTACCTCTTCACAGTATATTCAGATTCTTGTCATCCTTTCTGCACTCTGTTGGAGATCAGACTATGCCAACATACATGCCTCCAAATGTTTCCCCATTTGACTGTCTGTCTCCTGCTTTGGAATGGTTAGTTCCATGTATTTTACTCTGCAAATGTATGCAATGACTTGCTGTTCTACTTGGTATCAGAGCTGCTAAAATCTCTAAGTAAGCCTACCCCTTTCTGCTGTGTTGAATTGTACTCTTAGATTATGAAGCTAAAGAGTTTGCCTGAACTACACGCTTTACATACTTCCCTTCATGCTGTCTTGTATTGTAGTGTTCATTGCTGCACTGAGCTGAGAACTCTATCCACATCTTCACAAGAGCTTTAGTCCTCTTTCCTTGCAAGACCAATAAAGGGATGATAAATCTGTTGCTCTCTTTGCTTTAGTTGGACACTGACTTTTTTCAAGTTCAAATGCCAAAACATAATCATAGATCGTGTAATTCAGATTTGCTGTCATCAACATTTTCTCCAGTCTCCCAGAGAAAATCTGCTGTGTGGCAGCACAGATTTTGGTGTACCCCGCCGTGGATAGATTCATCTGAGTCTGTAGTTCCTGAGGTGAAAACTGCACTGTTAGCAATGATACAGTGGAACAAGAAGCCTGTTCTATCTTTGTGCTCTAGTTCTGTAATAACATGAGTGAAGATGCATCTTTTCTTTTTCGGTGCTAAACCGAGACAATCTATCACAAACCTTGTGTCCAGAGCATTTTTTTGTTTTCCTTTGCTTTTGCTTGTTTTCCTTTGCAAGACTCTGAAGATCTGAGGATTTTTGTAGCCAAGAGCCATGAACTCAATGTCCGTCCTTCATGGAGTAGATGATTTAGTCCTGTTTTGTAGTCAACATCTAGAAGCAGGCTATTATTACTGGTACTGTGAGGACTGGACAGCAGTACTTCTTGGGCTGCCCAGCCTTAACGCCGCATCACGGTGGATTCCACGTTTGACGTGAAGCAAGGTAAATTACTGCAGCTCTGGACTGCACGTTCAGAATCTTTTCTGACAGTTTTGTGTTGGTGCTGTCCCTCCCCTTTCTCAAGGTCGTTCCTCTTTGCCATCACAGCCAGCTCATAGCTGTAACACCTCCGGAGTTAAGCGATGCTTTGATAATGCCTAGTATCAGTTCTAGTCCTCTGCTTACTTCCGTGGTTTTCAGCTAAAGTGGGGGAAGGGGCCCTGCTTTTGCAGGTCTCAATTTCTGACTCGCTGCCATACTGCTTGCGACGACTCCCCTTTCCTTTTATTTGCATGCTGAAAGCAATGCTCAGTGCGGAGGAAGCCGCTGGGCGTTGTGCTGCTGGTTCGAAAGGAGGGGAGAGGCAGGAGAGAGGCCCTTTTTCCCTCAGAGCCGCTCCCCGGCGGGCCGGGCCGGGCCGGGCCGCGAGGAGTTAAGGGCCCGCGGCTCTGTCTGCAGCCGCCGCACCTCATTGGCTGCAAAAAGGTGAAATTGAAACCACGGTAAACTTTTGACCCTGTGGCAGTTCTTGTGGAACGCCTTTCCCTTGCCAAGAGCAGAGGACTTCTTTTCCATTCCCCCCCCCTTTTCCTGTATTTTTTCTCTGTGATCGTGCTGTGCTGCATGCAGCCTCCCTGAGGGAGGGGGAGGACGAGAACAAGCGCGGAGTTTGCCTGTGTGCCGCTAACGGCAAAGCTGGAATTTGCTTTAACGAATGGCTAGTACCAGCTATCTTCTAAGAGTCCCATCTCTGAGCTGGTAGGAGTCCATTTTTCCAGTTTCTAACATGTTTCTGTATGGTTGAAGAAAAAACAACCCAACCAAAAGCAGCCTGCAAATTGATGCTTACGATCGGGGCTAATTAGAAAGTGGGGAAGGGAGGATGAGTCCCTGGTACGCTGGTTTCAGCGAGTTCAGTTGCTTTAGTAAACGTGGTTGAGTTTTGTGAAAGATTGAAGTTATGTCTCCTTACGGAAATCTGACAAAGAAGTGTCTCAGTATTACTGCTTAGTTCATACGTCCGTGAATTAAATACATGTTTACCTAACTAACTGCTTTTCTAGTCTGCAACTTCCTTAAACAAGAAAATCCCCGACACCTCAGTTTGAGAGACAAATAGTGTCAGCTGAACTTCGCTTCCAAATAGCGAAGCGTTAGGGGCCCAGAGTAGCCAATGTTAGGAATTTTTAGTTAGGGTGTGTGACTCCAGCAAATTCTGGACCTAATTAACAAGTGTGTCATTTTCATACTATGCAGATTTTATCACAAATCCGAAATATTGGTGGCTGAGAAAATTCATTTTCCCTGTGTAGCTTTGCCAAATCAGACAAATTATAGCAGCATTGCATTTTCGAATAAGTTTGAATACGACATTTAGTTATTTCACATTTCTTTCCCCCTTAAATGTGCGTCTTTCCACTGACAAAAGAATCGCTGACTTGATTACTTTACTGCATCAGCTTCCATTTCCCCCCTCACTGGCTCGTAGGCACAGGTATGGCCGCCTGTACTTGCTGGGACATTAAATTTACTGAATCTTAAGTGCCACTTAATCAAGGAGTCACTCAGCACCTTACCTAGAGATAACATTCAAAACTCTTCCTCAACAAAGAAACCTGATGCCTGACTACTTCAGTTTGTTATTTTCACATCTCTCCTGTCTTGTTCTTGCAAATAGGTCCATCGGATTTATACAGCGTGCTCATCTTCCTAAGAGATTAAGCAGGGGAGGGACCCACGACTGCTATGATTTGGACTCTAAAAATTCAGTTCTGAAGTTGACTATGTCCATTCTGGTAGAAAGTATATATTAGAGGATTATATGTAACTAGAGGAAAGATTTTTAGAAATGCTTCCATTCATTTCAGTGTCATGATGTTTGTGTAACAATATCCTACTTTGGAAGCTAAGATTTGAAAACAGTAAACTTTTGACCCTGGGTAGATGTTGCCTTGCGTAATGTATTATATTCACCTGGTAAAGTAAAAATCACATTTTACTGGGCTCCAGTTTGTGGAAAACATTGTGTGTATTGGTGGGCAATGCCTGACAGCTGATATGAACTTTACTCATTCTTAAATTTTTAAGCAGCTTTCAGAGCTTAACATGTGTACACATGTTCAGCATGTCTCGTATCTTTGAACATTTAGTTCTAGAGATGTTAACTCTTACTAAGATGAGAATACAAAATGATTTGACATTTATCAAATTTAGTAACAATATAAGCATTTTATAAACTGGTGCTATAATGTAAAAAAGTAAATGTAATGTTTAAAGATTAAAAATACTTTTTACTTATTAAATGTTTTGGTGGACTTCAGACCAGACTTTCAGTACATGTGATTGTACTAAATGTATGATACACTCTTGGAAGCATATGTTTTCTAGAAATCATAAAATTAAATATCATAGAAATGCAGTTCCTTTGTAGAGTAAGTGCTAAAGCTTTTCTTTAGGTGAATGGAAACACATGTCAGAGAGATGATACATTTTCTTTCCAGGGATGACCAATTTTTCTGGGAGCCATTTTGTTATCATGGTTAAACAGTTCGTGTTCATTGGCCAAATAATAAAACTTGTCCTCCTTGCTTTAGATGTCATAAAGAATTATGCGATTGTTTTGGATGTTAAAAATTCTGCATGTAATTATTCTTGTCTAATAATCCTCTTGAAGGGAAAAATGTCTGGAAGAAATTATTATTTTTATGTTTTTCAGGTTTTCTGTCAGTCTACATAGCTTGCTGGTCTATTTTTAGACTTACAGTTTCCTGTTACTTCAGTAACTCAGTGTTGAGGTGAACAGATCACAAATGTTGGCTGCCAAGTAACTTAAGACTGAAGATGACTTAAAACTAGAATGGATGATAGTGACCATCGTAATTTTAATTGCTGATCAATGGGGAAGATAAATTTTTTTCTCCTTACTAATATGCTTAATAAAAACGTCATAGTAACATTTATTAACAGTCACACTAAATCTTTCAACATGGAAGGCACTTCAGATGACATAAGAAATAATTTTCTTTTTCCTTTACTTATATTAGGAAATAATTTTCTTTCTTCTTTAACCAATATCCGAATTGCCAAAAACAAAAGATAAATTAGTGTCTGAAGCCAGTCTGGAATTCAGAGTTTGCTGGACCAGTTTGTTAAAAATTCAAGGTTCAAGAATGCAAGCATTTCTTTGCTCCTCTTAGGAACCAGCAGGGTTTTAAACCTTAGTTAATCTCAAACATTCCTAAGAGGCAGAATGGTTTCAATGCATTTTCTGTGTTATTTTGGATTGACAGAGATGAAGGCCAACATGAAGAAATTTTCAGAGCTACGGCTTTGTTCTCTCTAAGTGCCCAGTTTATGCCTTTGTCCACTGTCTCCCTAGATGGCTTCCTGCTTCTGATATGCTACTTAAAATCATTTTTTTATAATCAGCTGTAGTTCAGTGCAAGGTGCAGTCTTCTCTTTTTTTAGTCCTGTACTTCTTGTTTCAATTCATTTTTAGCTCTTCCCACGTAAACAAACTTTCCCCTTTTTAAATGATAACCTTTTCCCTGTGGCATCCCCTTTAACTTTCTCATAGAGCCATGTAGGTATTTTTTTGATGTTTTTGTTCTCTGCTCCAAAAGCTGTGTAGGTGTAACAGCTATTGTCCAGAATTCACTCGAGAGACAGCATCACTTCTCTCTCTCTCTGTTGTTATTGTGACACAGTCATAAGAGGGCCACTGTAATCACTTTTCTGTCTTGAGGACTGGGGATGTGTGATGATGTCCTCACATATGTCTAGAGATGTGTAGATTAATATTCCACACTGCTTCTAAGCTGCATGTAGTTTTGTTAAACGTAACTAACCTCATAGGACAATTATACCATCTTTCACAATTTCTTTGATTTGTGTGCATAAGCAGTAACTGATAATTTGCTGCCTTCCTTTTGCTTCTTCTTTCCCTATTAAAACTGTTTGATGAGATACCTGGTTTTAATAGTTTAAACTGGAGCTACAAATGATGTGATATAATGAAGAAATAAATACAGTGTTGTAATGTGGTAGAAACTTCAAAATACATGTCTCATGCAATGTATACGTCTGTTTAATGAGGGAAGGTCTGCTTATGTTTTCCTGTTTCTGTGTTTGTTTCATGACTGCTGCCTGATTCATCTAAAAATTGAATTCAGCAGAGAGATCCAGCAAGAAACATAATTTTGTTATGCCACAGGAGGCTTCCTAACTTCATTTTACAAAATTATTCACATCTTCGTGTTACAAACAAAAAAGGCTTGCAGGCCTTCCTCCCCCACGCCCTCCAGTATAGCTGTATAAGGCTCCTATTGTCTCTGTTCATATTGAAATGTCACAGATGTGTTCACTCTCCTGGGTTCTTTTCTCACATGAAACTCTAATGACCGTTCCTCCTTTGATTCCTTTCTCAGGCAAATTGCCATGGGCTATACAAAACGAAATTTAGGTCACAAATAATGTTTAGATTATTCTGCTTGAGTGATTGGAAGATTTAGCTGCCAGTATTTGTATATACTGGAAATCTGTGGCAAAATATGGCAGAAGATATTCGACTTAAAAACATCACCAAAAGAGTGTGCAGTCTTAGTGTGAAATGTAAGTGTGCAGTTAAATTTTAAAGCTATATTTATGCTATCCTGAAGATTAAAGGCAGGTGTGTTCACCTGTGCTGTTAAAACAACTAGGAGTATTAGAAAAGACTAATTTTAAATAAATACTTTTTATTTTATGTATTTTAATTTCAATATTAACATAGATATTTTTGCTATGATTGCTATGATTTGAGATCAGCAACCTTCAATGCCATATTTCCTGTCTGTCAGAAGAGTGAATTTAGATTTTAGATCTTATCATAGATATAGATTTCCTTGAAGTACAGGGAACACCACAGGCGTTTCATCTCTTGATTCCGTATATTGAGATGTCATGGTAGACAATTTATATTTGCTTGGGGACTATATTAGTTGCACTGATATGCAAATGGTTTAGTTGAGCAAGCAATAGCAGTGGTCTTCCATTCATTAAAAATTATTTTGCTATAAGCAAACATTTCTTTTTTTCATAGTCCTGAGATAGGTTATTTATGTATAGAAAATTAAAAGCATTTACAGAAACAGGAAATTGTTTTTTATTTTGCACTGCATATCTTGCACCAACACCCTTTTATGTTTGGCTACTTTATTTCCCAGCACTCAAAAGATAAAAAACTGTTAATGCGGCATAGTTTCTAGTTGTTTTATAGGATTCTGAGATTAAATTCAACATTTAGTTAAATTATTTAAGGTGCTTCTCGTTATTGTTTGTTGTGTTGAATTCTGTTCCTTCAAATATGCGTGCCCTTGAAAGTATTGTGTATTTCAGCTGGCCTCAAATTCATGACTGCACGCCCCCCAGTTTCTGGCACTTTTTTATCAGAGGATGCTCAGTGTTCAGTGCTAGAGGTTTGGTAGTGTGAAATGCTGTTTTTTGAAGCTGCCTTTCAGTAGTTAGGAAGAGGGACTGCAGTTGTTGTGAGCGTGTTGTTACAGAATGTAATGGTGGTGTTCTGTTGTTTCCTACTAGTTATGTAGTTGGAAGTCCCACTGCAGTAACCCAGACATCACATCCTATTTCTTTCTTTCTGGTATTTGAGCTAAAGATTTTTCTGTTTCCATATAGGTATATATTCAGTAAATATTAAGTGGTTTTTGTTTTTTTTTTTTTTATAAACTGTTTACCACCTCATTTTGGATACCAGTCTTTAAGGACTTACTTATGTTAAAAACATTCTAAAATATATTCTACAACAACTCAGCTGAAGCCATCAGCTATAATGAAAGCCCAAATTATCTCTTGCAGCAGAGTGTCTTGGAAATTAGTCTAGATTGAAGATCCCCCTTCAGTATTTTCTTGGCTGTTTGTGTTTGAGCGTATCAATTCTCACTGCCAGGATCATGCAAATAAGTGGCATGACCACATCATGCCCAATTGCCTTTTCCTTACGAAAGCTATATCCTGAACAAACTCATCTAGCCAGATAAGCTACTGCCTGTTTCCAGCTGGGTTCTGAGGACAGTGGTTCTTCTGAGGCTGATAATGCAGCTCTCGTATCCTCGGAGCTGTGGTGAGATGCGGTGACCACTTCACCACAGTGCTTTTATTTGGAAGCTGACAAGTGACCAGTTCTTACAAGTGTTTGCCAGTGTGTGGGGAAGGCATAAGGATAAAAGATAGTCCTTTTTATAACTGTTCACCAGGGCCCCGCTTTTCTCTGTCATATGTTTTTTTGCTGTTAGCATGGTCCTTTATCTGTTGCTCTGACTGGCAAACCAGGATGCCTAGGAAACAAATTAACAAGTAATGACATTCAAAAAATAGATCGCACATATTATTTATCAGAGGAACAGGACACAAACTCCAAGCATCTTCCATCTCTTAACAAAAAGTGTCCTGTCATATTAATACGTGCAAAGTGAAAAAGGCTCAAGTTGATTGTTATGTCTGAGAAATAGCCCAGGAGTGCATGATAAACACTGCAGGGGAATTGGTAAATGAAACCTGACAAGGTCTGAAAAATCAGTATCCCTAAGATGGAATGTATAATATAGAATGAACGTTTGCAAAAGTAAGAATATTTAATATGTTGCAAGAAGGTGTGTTTCATTTGCATTATTGATGGCACCTTTTTTTCTTTTTTTTTTTTTTTTTTACACCTGATAGTCCTGATTCAGTGCAGTCTCTGGGTAATTTATTACCTAGTAAATCACCTTTTTGTCTGTGGGAGGAATGTAAGAGGGAGAAAGAGCTGAGAATGATCAAATGCCTGTCTTTTGGAATAGTATTTTACTAGTTACTGTAATGATGGGGAGAGTGCTGGAATAGCACAGTGGTCTATTAATACAACTAATATAATTTCCAGTGTGCTTCATAATGTAAGTATAGGTGCTTTCATCTTAAATGGTAATGAAAGACATTTTAGTATGAACTATTTATAGTATATGAAAACCTCTTTATTTACTCAGTGTACGTGAGTCTCTGTTTCAGTCGTTTGTTACATTGTACTTTCAGATTCACAAAACTGTAGTAAAGGTTCAGTGGCATTTTTTATCTGCTGCATTTGCCCCTCCCTTAGAGGTTTAAAAATATTTGGGTCTTATGCACTGTAATTTATAGTGTATTGTATCTGGGTTCATTTTTAAGAAGGCACATTAATTATCTCAGAAACATTTAAAGAAGATTGCAAATGCTACCCTTCTTATGTCTTCTTTTAAAAAGTGTCTGTTGTGCTTACCATATATGGCACATTATATGTACGTATATTTGTAACCTGAACACAGTGTAGTTAGGTGACTGTCATATTGTTGTTGTCTGTGGCACAGGTGACAATATGACTTGTCACTTAGCCATCTCATCCAGACTGTAATGTAGTGATCTTTCTTTATGTGTTTTAAAAATTTGATCAAAAAACCTTCCATATGTAAACTTAGATTTGGTAGACAAGGCTGTGTTGGTTGCTAAATTTCTACATGATGTGAATTGATTATTTTTGTAGCTCATCTTGAGAGTGGGTAAATCAGTCAAAGGTCAGTATATTGAGCTCACTGAGATCAAAACATGCTGAATGATGTTTTTGTTTGAGCACTCTTGGGTTTTGGTTGAGCAGGCTTTAGACAGGAAATTGTATACTCACGTGTTGAAGGTTGTACTGATGTGGGGAAGCTGACTGCACAGCCCCAAATGCCAAGCGCTTAGTGGATGGCTGTGCTTTGATAAAAGCATTCTAATAGCATAAACTAATTCATGTGAGGCAGAACAGACCACAGTGTTAAAATAAAGTGTCTGGGATTTTTAATTTAAGATGTTAAGCAGTTGGCTAATACCTCTGTATTTAGAAGAGGAGCATGTGGGTTTCGAGTAGGGACAACAGAGTTGAATGGTCAGCTGTTCAAGGTATAGCAGAGAAGACAGTTACTTGCAGTTACATATTATATATTATTTTTGTTTTCCAGGATGTGACTTAAAATGACTTCTGATTCTGAAGGTCTTCTGAAAAATATGCAGTGCTTGAATGTTTGCTAAGGACTAGTAAGTGACTGATCTCATATTTGGACTATATATACCTGAACATTTTTAAAGCTACAGTTTAGTATATGAGAAGCATGTACTTAAAAAAAGGAAAAGGATGGGAGGGAAGAAAGAAGAACAAAACCCAACTCAAACCAAAAACCTTACTGCACCACTGCCAGAAAGTGAAATTGCTGCTTATATTCTTGTGGATTCCTGTCTATGTAAGTGGAAACATAAGTTGTTTCTGTGGTCAGTCTTACAGCAAAATAATCTTTGCATAATATCAAGAATATTTTGAATCAGAAGCTTAACAGCAAACCTTTGATACTTTTTTATGTGTATTTGAGGGAGATACGAGGTTGAAATAACAAATTTCCACTAAGTATACAGAGTTGCAGAATGGAATATCCTCTCGTTTTATTTATTATCAAAATTTAAATGTTGCAGTCTGCATCTTGCAAAAATGTGTGACTTATATCTTGGCTTTTAGGAGGGAGGGGTTATAAGTAATATTTTAACATTATATGCAATTTCAAAGATTCCAGGGCATCCTCATGATTCATTGTAATGAACTTGTTTGATTTAATTCTTTGTAACTGGCTTATTCTGAGTAATGCTAAGTTCTACTTAGTCAATTTTTCAAACAAGAAATCAGCTCAGACAGAAGAGCTTCCGAGGATGCAAGATACCACAAGGACACATAGTTAATATGGGGAAAAACTTGGTGGTTGCATGGGACCAACA
This sequence comes from Toxostoma redivivum, assembly GCA_013397375.1. Taxonomy (NCBI): domain Eukaryota; kingdom Metazoa; phylum Chordata; class Aves; order Passeriformes; family Mimidae; genus Toxostoma; species Toxostoma redivivum. The sequence continues at coordinate 26,603 of VXBI01005645.1, forward strand.
AAGTATTAAAAATGTTTTCATACAAAAAAGATGATTTAAGAGAATATCTTGGATTTGTTTTGTGTTGTATAGTTGTGCGTTTTGGAGGGTAGTCAAGAGTTACAGCAAAACAGATAAAAAACTAAATCTGAAGCATGTAATTGATTGTATTTTGGGGCCCCTGCTAGGACAAAACCTTCTTATTTTTGCCATGTCCTGTTTGGTGAATAGGTCTTTCATCTACCAGCTACTGAGAACAGGGGCACAAGGGAATCACACTTGAGCTGGACAAGAAAACGAGTGCATTGAAAGACAAGCTAGCAGAAAGCAATCTAAGGGATATTAAGTTAGTAGCTTTCCAAATTCTGTGGGGGTGAATTGAGGAAGACCAGGGAAGAAATAGTTGAATCAAACTGAAAACTTTCTGCTTACTGTGCTTAGTAATTTCAACGTCATTTTGGCTTGAATGCTTTGTAGGAAATGGCCTAAGGAACTCTCTCCATTGCAAACATACTATATTGTTGGCAAGTGCATCATTTTCTTGTTACTCCAGGGCAGAATTTTAGAAGATAATGGATTTTACCCTGTCAAAACACTGAAACCCTGGCAGGTTGGACACTGCTACTCATAAATGCTCATGATCTCTTTAAATTCAATGGTTCTCTTTGGAAGGCTGTACATACGTTGTTGCAATGGATGGATTACTAATTACTGGAATGTATTTTATCTGCAATGTGCAGAATCCAGTATCTCTTTAGCAACTCATTATGCTTTTCACTGAGAAGTGAATTGACTTGGAATATGAAAAGTGTATGGTACATTCCAAAGGGTGTAGGCATGAGCACCTTAATAATGACTGGTGTTTTTTCAGCGCAGTTACTGCTGAGCAAGAAGATCTTTGTTATTTTTTGCTTTCTTGAATTGAGAAAAATGTTGGAAAATTTTAAGTTTATACCTGAAAAGATGTGGCAAATAGTCATGAAAGTTTGGAACTTTTGCTCCAAATATCGTTGCCTTCAATTCTGCTCCGCTGGTGAGGTTTGGAGCATTATGATATAGTGGTTCATTATTGCTACAGTCAATGGCATTAAACAGTGCCTTGCTTTGAAGACTTCGTGTTGGATAATTTATACTGATGTAAAATTTAACAGGATTTCTTGCATTTGCCCAATTTTATGTAGTAACTGAGCTATTTAGTGAAATTAAGCTACCTTTTAGATTTATTTTAATCATGCAAATACCAGAAAGAATTTCACTTACTATTTTCTTTAAAGAATGCTTCATTTAGGTAGGTAATATTGTGTGGTATAACTAGCAGAGAAGCCTTTCTAGGCACCATTACCGGCTCATAAGCCAGAAATAACTTTGTTGCCTCTTAGCTCAGAAAGTAAGTTTACACAGATGCCTGTGGTTAGTTTGTTTTACTTTTAGTAGTAAAAATGCATAAAAGTTTCAACTTTTGAAACCTGTGTTTCAGAGCTGTCTTTTGGAATAATTCACTGCAGGAAAACTCCCCCAAACCCCCAAAATAGCCTTCCTTTTGGAAAAACTTCTTAGCCCATTAGAAATTGCTGTTTCATATTCAGTGAGCAAATGTAACACCTGGTACTTTTAAAACTGGCGATTTCTTTCATTATTAACTCACTGAGTAGTAGCTTCTTTTGCAATTACTACAGCTGGGAAATTAGTTTGACTTTTAACAATTTGTACTGTAAATCCATCTGTATTAGGAAGCAGTTTCTGTTATTTCCTTAGCTGAACAGTTGCAGAGTTGTTCTAGGTGTGACTTGCCTGCACAGCTTGTAATGATATTCTTAGCAAAAGGAAAATACATGTGCAGCAACTCTGCAGCTTCAGGCCTGAATAAACTACCACCAGCTACTTGGGTGTAGTAGGTGTAGTAGGGAAACAGCCTATGCAAATTAGTGATTTTTCCTTCTTATCCAAGCTCCTATGTTTATCACGTTTCTGAGACAAAATGTAGTAACTTTTCATTTTCTATTGAATTACATTGTGAGTTATCTCTCAGTACAAGTAGATGTTAAACCAAAAATGACATTTCTAAATAATTTAATACAACCATATAACCCTCAAAATTATGTTATAGTGAAATGTCTGTCTTAGCTCAAATTTTCAACTGCTTAATGTGTTACAAATGCTTCCTTCTCTTAAACAGAATCTACTCTTGGCTTCAGACATACTCGCTTTGTGCACACCCATCCTGAGCTAGCCTTAAGACTTACATTTTAAGCTCTTCCTTTCTCTTTCCACGTTAGCTCTTAAACCTTCAGGTCCGTCTATACTCAGCCTGTAATTGTAGTTACAGGGAGGGAAGCAGCACATCCTGGAAGTGTGCAGGTGTCACCTTCAGCGTGACTGATGATGCAGCCTCAGCCGTGAGGTCTGTAGACATAAGACCTTGAGTCATATGTAATGAATGCTGAGTATCAGCTTCAGATAATCAACTGCTTTTTGCATGATCATAAGCTGTTTTTATAATCTCTTTTTTCCAACTGCTTACTTGTTCAGATGAGTGCAGCTAATTGAAGGAAGTACGATCCCTGCAGTTGTCCAGCTCTGTACTGTCATCTAGTGGCCAAACAGTGTATTGTTCTTGAACTTTGCGTGAAGTAAGCCACTATGGATGTATTCGGGAGTTTTTTGTCCTGGAGGAACATATGAATGGATAAATGTCTTCAGACTTGCTCTTCCATCTCTCAGTTGGGTTTGTTTTATTCGTCCTGTTTCTTTATCAAATATTTATATGTAAGACCAAGTTCTTAACTGTACAGTTCACACCCGTAGTACAGAGTTAGGCATCTTTTGTAATTGTTTATTTCAAATGGAAGATTATGTTTGATTGTTGGGTTTAATTCTGTTGTCATTTTAAAAGCATGTTATCCTTCCTTTTGTAATGTATATCAATTGGCATGAGGACTAGTTATGATACAATTTTATGTTAAGCATTTTCTTAGCTGCAGAGAGAATTTGTACTTTAAAAAGATGCCATTTTCTTTCTGGGTTTTTTACACATACTAGAGTAGTCCAGTCCTCTGTCCTGTCTAGCTTTCAAAATTTTGCACTGTTGTAAGAAGAATGTTCTTTTAAATTCTCCACGCATAGAATTAAAAACCTCCATGCTACTTCGTGCAAATTTGTTCTTGTGTGCCTTTTTCCTTTCTGTTTAGACTTTTGAAAAAACTAAAGCAGATTTTCTTTCCCCACCCCCACAAGGAAAAAAAAATTCAGTCAGTCAAGATTAGTAACCTCAAAAGTAATGCGCACACTTCTTTTTTTTTTCCCCTTGGATATCTTGTCCTGGAAGTGGTTAGTTGATTGGGTGCCCTTTCTGAGGGGCTGGTTGTCTTTGCTGCAAGAATACACTGCTGACTTGTGTTTAACTAACTTCTTGTTCGACAGGGTGCTCATATTCTGTTCTGCAGAGCTGCTTGAGCCAGTTGGCCACCAGCCTCTGATACCTTAATATAAATTTTGTTTAGTTCTATCAGGTCCTTGTCCTTGTGATATGGGATCACTGACTCATAGGAATTTGATCATCCTGGACCAGTTTCTTTTAACAAGTGTCATAATGCTAGTTTTTGCTTGTGGAGACAAAGAACTTTTTCTGTAAAAGATTTCTTAGTGCCTGGGTTATGTTATGCAAAGAGGTTCTCTCTAACTGGCAAATCTAGCTGTATTAACTAAATATTTAGCACCATTTATTGCCACTGCTGTTTGAGGTAAAGAACTGCAGTCTGAACTAGAATGCAGTAAATTAAATTTACACTTAATTTGGAAATTTCTGTAAAAAGGATAAAGTAATGCTAAATTTCTAACTGCCCAGATCTGTTTTGTCTCACTGTAATGCAAAAGACCAAAACCAATTTTTGAGATTGTTTTATAGTTCTAGTTTTGTTCTACAATACTCCAACTAGATACATAGCATGGATCCATTAAATTTTTCCCTACCTCAGCATGTTGTTGATCCTAGCATAGCAGGACCTGACACTGCTTTCTTCTCTCATCTGTGTCCGTGTTCCTTTTTTCTCTTGGGAGTGAGGGGAGATGAGTGTCACATAGACCTAATCTGCGAGGTTTGTTTAACCTAACAGGACTTCAACAAAAGCACCTGCTATTTTATTGGGTTATGGCCCAGTCTTTGCTGGAAGCAATAGAAATGAAAGACAGTTGAAGTCTTTGCTTGCCTTGGCCTTAAAGTTTTAGAAAACAGTGTTGATTTTAGAAAGTTTAGCAAGAGATGTGAAAACTATAGTAACATGTAAGGATGGTACTGGTAATCTGTTGGCTTTATGCAGACATGAGTATGAAACTCCTTTAAGCTCCCTGATATACTCCTAAGGGTGAATATTATTTGCTTCTGCAACTGTGTTTTGGTATAACATTAATTTATTGCTTTCTTTTCAGGTTATCTAAATATATGTTTAAATACTGAGAATATATTTTTTTAGACTAATTGGAGCTATACAGTGGTCCCAGTTCAGTGGTGCAAATTTTAAATATCTCTGAAAAAAATTAAATGCATTTTTAGCATTTACTTTTGCTTACAGTGATAGAAAGCTTTAATAACCTGTGTTTTGGCTAAATACAGGGTAGATTTTAAAGAAAGGTAAGCAAGCATTATTTTTTAGTAAGCAAAAAGTTTATGGATTTGCATTAAGGAAATTCACTTGTAAATCTGATCAAAATAAATTACTTATCTGGATAAGTTCTCTGTTTTGAATTAGTATTTTGAGCGTTCTATTCACAATTATTATTTCATTGCTTTTAGTTGCTGATGTATGGTCAAGATGAGTGGATTAGGAGAAAACTCCTTAGATAGTTTGACTAATGAGTCAAGGAAGCGTAAGCCATTGCCCTGTGGTACACCAGGTGCAAGGTAGGTTTATATAGAACTTTTCTGGTTTTTAATGAGTTTTTAAAAATACTTTTCAAATTTGCATTGTAATTTAGAGTAAGTTCTAACTAAAGAGTTTGTTTAGTTGAAAAACTCTCTAGGCCAGCTTCTGTTGTAATGATCGGTAACTTTACTATTAGGTGTAGATTTTAGACTCCTGTGGAAATTTTAATACAGCGGACCTATCATAGAACAGATTGAGTTGGAATGGACCTTAAAGGTACCTAGTTCCAGTTTCCCTGTCAAGGGCGGGGATACCTTCCATTAGCTAAGGAATCCCTTTCAAAGTTGTGATTGCAAGGCGAAAGAGGAAAAACCACGTGCTTCAGAGGAATTCTAAGGACATCATCTCGTATCTGGTAATGGATTTGACAGGCCTCATTTCAGGCGGTTACATTTAGCAAAGAGTACTGCAAGAGGCTGAGCTTTTTGCTGGTTTGGTTGTGCTTCCATTTCTTTCAAGTTCATCTTAAATTTTAGCAATCTATGCTATCTTCCTTCCCCTCAACAAACCGTCAGATACTATTGTCTGAGGGACTCGGTTTTCTGCTCCCCACAAGCTTCATTGCTCTCCACCACGTGCAGTCTCTTTTATCCTTTCATGTTTTTCTTCCCATAGAGTATTAATATTTAATAAATTTGTCATCAGGCATTGTGTGTACTAATATTTGTCCCTTTTATATATACATCCCCAGTGCCCCATGTCAATTGCCTTCATCATTCAACAGATTGTGTTTGAGACTCTTAAATGCTTCCACCGTATCCCACTTTTTTTTTATGAGTGCCCTTCATTCCATTTTCTCTTTCCCTTTCTACAGTGTCTCTCTGTCCATTCAGGAGTTCTTTTTCAGATTGTCACCCTTCATTAGCTTTCTTTATCTTTCAAGCTCCTGCTTTGTCATGTATTTTTCTCCAGTGTTGGTCCATGCATACTTTCCTAACTCCTTCACTTAGTTTCTTCTCAAAGAATGATTATTCTCTTTCAATTTCCTTGATGTGTCCATTCTTGCCCTTGCCCTGAGTTCCTTCTTTTTCTGTTCTTGCCATACTGCGACATTTCTGTCTGTTGATTTAGGCTGTAGACAGTCTTTTTACTCAGCACATTAACCTGGGTAGGAAAAGGAATTTCAAATATCCAGTAATGTTAGGTTGTCTGTAATTCTGCTTTTCTTGCATGTTGAGATGGTATTTAGGTGCTGATGCCTAGAAATGTATTAGGTATGTACACCTTCTATAATCACCTCTTTGCAATCAAACTGCAGGGAGTTAATAGAATGCTAAAATTCATTTTAATTTGTCTAGTAAATGTTAAGCAACTGTAAACAATTTCTAAGATTAAAATATACTTTCTGTATGAGTGCTACAATTTTATAACAAAAGCAGCTGCTTTTCATTAAATCTGACAGTAGAGTAATAGAGTAAAAACAGGATGATTTTTTAAAAATTAATAGCTTTCTTCTATTCTTTTGATATGAATTTGTACTTAAAATTCTTAAAAAAATATGCAAACCAAACACAAGCCCCAAACCAAACAGCAGTGTAACAAAACACACACATTTATCCTTCAGATTCATGTTTGCTGGAAGAATAACTACTGCCTAGGTTAATGAGTGGGTGTTAAGTGAAGTATATTATTGTTCACACAGTGAGCACGGGTTTTGTATAGGATGGTGTATAAGTATACAAAACAATGTTTTTGATTTCTAGTCTGGTCTGCAGTGGTGAGAAGCGTCGACGTGAGCAGGAAAGCAAATACATTGAAGAACTGGCTGAGCTGATATCTGCTAATTTGAGTGACATTGACAATTTCAATGTCAAACCAGACAAATGTGCTATTTTAAAAGAAACCGTGAGACAGATTCGACAAATGAAAGAGCAAGGTACGGTGCCCTGCTAAGTCAAAATTAATAGTTTAATTTCATTGTGATTATTTTTTTGAAGCAACAGTTACTTGCAAAATTGAGCAGTGGTTTTCACGATAGCGTGTAACTGGGCAGGTCTTTGGACTTTGACTTGATTCAAACCTTAAATGCGCCTTAAGTAATTTTCTGTTTTAAAGTAAACTATGTATCATCACTTTTTCTTGGGAATCAGGATTAAAAACTTTGTATGGCCTTTCTTACCAGTTTTGTACTGCAGAAAAGGTAAAAAATAGGGGATGGTACTCTACTATCTGCTTGTACACTGCAGTAAATACTCACCAGTGTGAAGAATACATACTGTTGCCTTTCACTTCAAGGAAACATATCCTTTTCTTATGGGCAAACCTCTAATCAGAGAGAGTGATTTTTTTTATGGATTTTTAAAAATTGCTTTTTTAGTGTGATTGAATGTACTCAGAATATAGCCAGCTCAACAAAGGAGAAAGAAGCAATGCATCATATCTTGGTAATTTCTGTCAGGTAGGGTAAACCTAAGTGATATAATACTTTGACAGGTGTATGCAAAACCCATGTCTTGAGATACAGAGTGATTGATATATATGATTTATTTTTTTAAAGACCACACCACCCCCATCTCCACCTCCCAATGACTAGCCTCCCAAGCTTACATGTGTCATTTGGGCAGTAAAGTGTTAGAAAAATGGAATATGCTGTGGTGTGTATCTTACCTGTTGCTGTAAATTGCCATATCTTATGAAGACATGCTACAACGGTTTTTAAAAATCATCTTCTGTTTTTACAGTTTTTTGTAGTGTCATCTAGCGTATTCTGGTGTTTCACCTCTTCTGGTCTGCTTAACCTGCCAGCAAGTACCACAAAATAAAGTTCACAGTGTTTTTTCTGTAATTCTGCTGCATGGCGTGGATTCACATTCTACCTTCCCCTGCAATCAATTAACTTAGGATATTTTGATTCTTAAAATATGGTTTTATTATACACATGCACACATGTATACACACATATCTATACATACAGATGCACAACTGTTAACATGAATCAAAGCCTTTTTATAGAGCAGTGGTGATGGCATCTGAAGACTATGACCAGTGACAATAAGATGATCAAAATAAGAACACAAGAAAGATATATATATATATATATAATGAGTGTGTTTAATGGCTATTGAAAGATTCAGCAGGTATGCATCAGACAATGTCTGAAAAACAGCAAGAAATGTTCACAAAGCAAGTTCATCATGTCAGCTTCAACTGCCAATTTATGTGAGCAGAGAGTTTGGCATTATGTGACCGTGACATTTTCTCTAGTCTTAGCGACCAACAGTTTATGAGCCCTCCTCTCTCATTTCTGCTTCTTTTTGCCTTTATTTCACATGCTTCCTAGGATCTGGCTTGTAATATTAAAATGTGGCCTTCACAGGAAAAGTCGCTTTATGGAAATGTATCTTTTGGCTTTCAGGAAAAGCAGTTTCTAATGATGATGATGTTCAGAAAGCTGATGTATCATCCACGGGTCAAGGAGTTATTGACAAAGATTCATTGGGACCTCTTTTATTACAGGCAAGTACAAATTAGGCCCTAGTAAACTTCGGTGGAACCAAATCTGTAAGGCAGGTGAAAATATTACATTAAAGTATGCAATCCTGTAGTAATAAAATAGTATGCAAGTACCATGCAGAAGTATGTTTGAATGGGTCAGGAATAAAATCTATCATGTTTTCTTAATTCTGCTGAAATTCTCTGTAGAAGGAAATAGAATGGCTTTTGATTTTGTCTAATATTCCTATGCTTTATTTACTTCAGCTGTCATTAGCAAATTACTGCTGAAGCAGGGCTTATTTGTGCAAGGAATATTTTATTTCTTGTAGGGGATAGACCTTAAATGGAGGAGTTTTTACAAGGAGAGGCTTGTTATATGTGTTTGCATTTGTGTTACTAAATTATGAAGCATTTTAAGTGAATGTTACCATCAAGTAAAATAACCCAAGAATAATTGTAAACAAAGGTACACAGCAGATAGCCTTTCTTTATGACTAGAAAATCAATCTGATATTTACAAGTTCATCAAAGTATTTTTGAAGCTTAATTTTTTAACATAGATATTGAATTTCTCTTTCACTTAAGAACATACACTATTTTGCTAGATCCTCCTATCTCATCACTTGAAAATGTCTTAATGACTTACTACTTGTTTCTACTGAACTTCTTGTTTCAGTTTTCTAACTACTGAATTAATGTTACACATTCATGATCTAGTGTTCATATGAATCAGGAATGAAACAAGGCTGGTTATCAATGTGAAAGCTGAACGGAATATCACATGGACATATTAATTATTATTATTATTTAAATAATTCCCTACCAGACATACTTTTCATCAAAGAAGAATTTAAAACTTCATCTCTGTCCTGAAAAGGAGTGAATATATTGTAAATTGACATTTATCACCCACACAGTTTTTAAACTAAATTATGTTCAGAATTAGTATGTCTTATATGATATGTTGTCACATTAATATTTAGGCCTTGGACGGCTTCCTCTTTGTTGTAAATCGAGATGGGAACATAGTATTTGTATCAGAAAATGTCACACAGTATCTGCAGCATAAACAAGAAGATTTGGTTAATACAAGTGTCTATGGTATCTTGCATGAAGATGACCGGAAGGATTTCCTCAAAAACTTACCGAAATCTTCAGGTAGTAAAAGTTGATTTATTGCACTTACTAAACTATTTTGAAAGCAATCAGAGAAGAAAAAAATGCTTTGTAAAGGATAACTTTTACAAATAGATTACTAATATAAAGAATATTTTACTACAAAAATATCTTGATAAATAGTACTGTATTTTTACAATAGCATGCCATCAGAAATAAATGTGCTGGGAATGTACTCTTTACATTAGCTTTTGCAATTTGTTTACCTATAACTTTAAAATAGTAACACTAAAGGAGCGCCTTCCCTAATACTACAAGGCTAGCTGAAGGAACTGCTTGTTTTTAAAATATGTGAATGACTTCTCAGTACTCCTTCAAGTGACTGAAAGTGTCATGCAAAAAAGAAAGAGTATTTTTTACTTGGTTCTCAATACTCCTATTTTATACCAAGCTATATTGATGGTATATTGAGAAGGCTTCTTGAAATAGTCTTTAATATCTGTAATCTAGGAACAGGGTATCTAAATTAAGAAGAATCAGTTATGAGTTGATTGTATCTGAAAATCTGTATGAATTCTTACTGTGTTCTTTGAAGTTAATGGAGTTGCTTGGACTAATGAAGCAGCTAGACAGAAGAGCCACACGTTCAATTGCCGGATGATGGTGAAGGGCTCTCACGATCTCTTTGAAGATGTAGGTGGCTACCAGGATATACGTCAAAGATATGAAACTATGCAGTGCTTTGCTTTATCACAGCCAAGAGCTATGATGGAAGAGGGGGAAGGTAGGAATTTTTGTGGAATTGTCATGCATAGAATTTCTGTGAAAAGCTCTTTGATGTTTTTGAAACCATTTTCAAGAATGAAGCGACTTTAATCCTTACTGTCTGTACTTCCATTGTAACAACACAAGACGCTCAGCTATTTTATTAGAATATTCAATACAGTAAAACAGGAGACGATGAAAAAAGAAACATTCTTGTTAAAATACAGATTTGCAGTCCTGCATGATTTGTGTGGCACGTCGTATCACAACTGCAGAAAGGGTATTTCCAGCAAGTCCAGAGAGCTTCATTACAAGACATGATCTTTCAGGTAGGAAGGATACCCAGGAGGAAGGTATGAAAGAGTCTTCTTTGTCCATGTGCTCTTGTTTTAAATAAATGGAGTATGTATTGTGTATCTATAGCTACTAACAGAATTCATACTGAGGATTCCCAATTGTTTTTTACAATATACCATTGCTGGTAGTGAGGTGTAATAAAACCTGTGGCAGGCATTTTCTTCTGTGTTACTGTTTGGTAGGTTGGTAAAAAGCACTTCTTGTGTTTTAACTAGCATTTCAAATGGTTGCCAATCTGCTTTCCTTTACGCAGAAGAAATATTTTAGGTCATAACTGACATGAATGGAAGTCTTTTAGTATGTTTGTATTTTTATACAATACATGAACTAATGTTTAAAGTGGTTTATGCTGTTTAAATCAAAAGAGTTGCATAATCTGAATGGGATGTTTTTCAGATGCCACTTTGTGTTTATGATGTTCATTTAATGTACTTGGTCAGTATTTTTAAAAATTTTACTCTATGTGCATCCCTTAGGTGCCTGTAACCAGAGACTAAAGTTACTGTTTCCTAAAGCTCTGTCACTGACCTGGGGCTGATTAACTTCCTCTTACTCAGTTACATAAATCCCTTTAAATAGGGATGCTTTAACAAGCAGCATCATATTCTCATATGGCAGATAATTCATAAATGTAACTTCTGCATGCTCGGAATTTGGTGGTTAAAAGGGTTATATTGGAGCCTTATGAAATGTACCGTATTTATACAACAAGAATTTTCATAGTCATAAAAAGTTTAACTTTGGTATTTTCTTTCCTGTCAAGGCAAACTTATCAACATTGATACAAACTCATTACGATCTTCCATGAGACCTGGCTTTGAAGATACAATTCGTCGGTGTATTCAGAGATTCTTGTGCCACAATGATGGGCAGTCATGGTCAAATAAACACCACTATCATGAAGGTAAAAATCAGTTTACAGTGTTTGGGTCATATTGCTTCTCCTAAAGGCTGCATTTTTTTCCAAAAAACAAAAATGCTAAATTCTGCCTGTGTTCCTTTTTTTTCATGGTTTTTGTTATTTACTGTGATTCATTTACCAGCTGAAGGAGGATGACCTCTTGAGAACAAGAAATTCTGCTGGAAGTTGTTTTATTTTTTTCAGTGTGTTTGTTTTGGAAATTGTCACCTGGAAATATCAAATACCTGGAACACACCAGATACATGATCTGGGGTATCCATTTCCACAGATGGATACAGCAATGACAGAGACACTTATATTTCTGTGATGATATATCATGCTTAATTAGCATTAGCTTGTTACTTTTGGTTAATGTTAATTTAATGTTATTTTAATTCACTCTTTCCTTCCTTAAAGAACCACGCTCTGAAAGTGATAACAGTTGTGTTGATGCCTTTTTCTTATTCTCAAGACACAGAGCTCAAAATACTTTCAGCTTTCCAGTGCCAGAGATTTTCTAATGCTAATTTGATAACTTTGCTAGATAAGTGAAGTACAGCCACAGTCTATAGTAAGAAAGATGATGTTTTCTAATTATTCCAAACTCTAGTCTTTTTGGAGGATTTACAAAGTAATTAGAGCACAGGGCATATTAAATAAAGAGAAACTCATTTTGTCAGAAAATGGATTTTCCGGAAGTTCTTCAACATAATTGATCAAATCAATCCTAAATTAACAACATGCAAAGCTCAAATTAAAACCAATAGTTTCCACAAGTTTTTGATTGAAGCAAACTTAATGCTTCCCCAAGCAGGGGCCATGGAATCTATAATCTAGCCTTGGAAGTCTATTAACAAATGTGGGAGTTGTGTCTGATGAGCACAAAATACTGTAGCATCAAAATAATCTCATTTGCTTTTATTGTCCCTCTATTGATAGAGGAGAAAATGTGGAATACTTTCTTTTTCCTCTCTATCTCAGGTATGTCTTTTTATTTTATTTTATGGTTATGGTTTTGGTTTTGGTTTTGTTTTTTTTTAGTCTTCAGTAAAGGAAGGGTATTGTATAAAAAATATCTTATAATTCATATTAATAATTCTTGGTATTTTAAATATTAACTATATTTGTGTATTCCCTTTACAGCTTATACACAAGGTCATGCTGAAACCCCACTGTATCGATTTTCTTTAGCGGATGGTACAGTAGTGACGGCTCAAACGAAGAGTAAACTGTTTCGAAATCCTGTAACTAATGACCGTCATGGATTTGTCTCTACCCACTTCCTTCAAAGGTAGTAGTAGAAATTAGTAGTATCTGTTTAAAATTTAAATGTCACAAGTTTAAAAAATACATCTTACCTTGAAGATAACCTGAGAAAAATACTAAATATTTTGCCTGATACTAAAATATTTTACCGGATTAAAACTCACATGGGAAATAGTTTGGGAAACAGAGCTGCATAGCATACAAATAAAAGCGTAAACCTAACAGAGTCCCATTTTACCTATGGGGCAGGAAGACAGCCTCAAAAGAGAATTCTTTTCTCAATACCTGCACAAAGCCTGTACTATGTTTTTACTAGTCTTTTGTGTGATGAAACACTGAAAATATAATTGCTCGATCATGTTCTTTTGCAGACCAATTAAAAAGACAACAAAATCCTCTCAGATGCATAATCCATAACTGAAATGTGCCTTAAGTAGTATTTCCTACGACCTGTTCTTGTTCTTTGCAAGACTAATTGAAATGTTGCTTTGGAGGGAAGCTGTCTCCTGGCATTAGAGTGTCTCCAGACGCTGAAAAATTAGTAACTGAGCTTGTTCAGTGTCACACATTGTTAATGTGCACAGTAGAATGGTGTCAGGCATTGACTCAGGAGGGAAGTAGAAGGAGGAGGGTCTTTGAATTGATAAATCTGATTAATAAACTGACCATTGATTAAAGCTTTTTGAGGCAGTGATACTGTATGTGCTTATAACTCAAAGCCCCCAAAGGATCAAGCGTTTCTGTAGTGAATAAATGTGGAAGCTTGAATTCTCATTTCTCTTTCTTGGAAAAAAATATTTGGGCAATTACTTAATAATGTATTTGTAGCATATGATTCCAAATAAGGTTTTAATTTGTTTTCTTTGGGTTTCTGGGGACAATGTTGAATTTACAGAGAACAAAATGGATATCGGCCAAATCCTAATTCTCTTGGGCAAAGCATCAGAACACCTGTGACTGGAACCACAAATTCTGTTAATGGTCTTACGAACATGTCACCTGGTCAAGGCATGCCAATGCAGAACAGGAACTATGGGATGGGAGATGCCAATGCAATGGGTCAGCTCACCAGCACTCGATATGGAGGCCCTGGGAATATGGGGCCAATGAACTCTGGAGCTGGAATGCAGTCCTCTGCTTATCAGAGTAACAGTTTTGGGTTAAATATAAGTAGCCCACCACATGGTAGTCCTGGCTTAACTTCCAACCAACAGAATCTAATGGTATCTCCTAGGAATCGAGGGAGTCCAAAACTGAGTTCACACCAGTATTCTCCGGTTACAGGTATTTTATTTTTGCTATATGCTCTTTTTTCTTTTCAAGCTATCTTTTCTCACTTTTATCTGAATTCCATCTTTCATCCATTTTAGCCATTCTATATGACCCTATATGTGTTACTTGATTGTGGTATACCTGACTTCATGGTAAAAATGTATTTTAAAATTATTACTCAACATGGCAGTCATACATAATCCAAAGGAAGAGTAGATACAGGCAGTACTGTTATCTAATAAGTTTGATCTCTGTCACATGATACAGGTGTGCACTCGCCAATGGGATCTGCCAGCAACACTAGCAGCAGCACTTTCTCTAGCAGTTCTCTTAGCGCTCTGCAAGCCATTAGTGAGGGTGTTGGAAATTCCCTTTTATCAACACTTTCTTCACCGGGTCCAAAATTGGATAATTCCCCAAACATTAGCATAATTCAGCAAAGTAAAACAAGTACCCAGGACTCCAAAAGCCCTTCTGGTTTGTATTGTGAACAAAACCAAGTGGAAAGTTCCATCTGCCAGTCAAACAGCAGAGATTTCCTTAGTGAAAAAGATAGTAAAGAGGGAAATCTGGAGGCATCTGAAAGTCAGAGAGGACCATCTGAGAGCAAAGGGCATAAAAAACTGCTTCAGCTACTCACATGCTCCTCGGATGAAAGAGGACATTCTACAGCATCAAACTCACCTTTAGACTCAAATTGTAAAGAAGCTCCTACCAGCGTTACCAGTCCTTCAGGAGTTTCCTCATCAACATCTGGAGGGGTGTCTTCCTCCTCAAACATGCATGGGTCGCTCCTGCAAGAGAAGCACAGGATTTTACATAAATTGTTGCAGAATGGTAATTCTCCTGCAGAGGTAGCCAAGATCACAGCCGAAGCTACTGGTAAAGACATGTATCATGATGCTAGTAACACAGCTTCCTGTGGAGAAGGCACTGTCAAACAGGAACAACTGAGCCCAAAGAAGAAAGAAAACAATGCTTTACTAAGATATCTGCTAGATAAAGATGATATTAAGGACCCACTTTCCAAGGAGTTGAAGCCTAAAGTAGAAGGTTTGGATAATAAGATGGGACAATGTACAAGTTCTACAATTTCTACTTCAAGTCAAGAAAAAGAAATGAAAATAAAAATGGAGCCAGCAGAGGAGGTACAGTATAATGTAAAATGATGGCAGTGAGCTAATATTTTATTATTACAGTGAATGACTAAATATAGAATGCTCTATATTCTATGTGTATGCATGTGTAAACATCTCTAAAAAAGTTCTGTGCAAATGATGTGGAACAATAAACTCAGGTTTAATTGTGAATGAAAAACCAGAAACAAAAAGAACTACAGGATATGTATATAACCAGATCTGATGTCCTGAAGTCCTGGACTAATATTTTTAAGTTATGGTACAATTAAGGTAATATTTACAAATTATCCCTTAAAATTAGATCTTAGCACGTTTGGCTTTATGTCTTAGGGGCCATAACTGCCTCTGTAATTAGTTGGCAATACAAGAGCAAAAGGTAAGACATGATTTTGTTTTGAAAATATAAACAGTACACAAAAATGCTTAATACTTGAAATAGCCATGATTTAGTTTAGTTCATTCATTGGTTTTAGTGCTCTTTTTTCTTTGCTTGAATGAGGGAATATGTTCTTCCAAACATATATATATATATCTTCAGCATTCAAATAAATACATACCAAAATGTATAAATGTGTATATAATTTGTATAAATAAATACAAATAAATAAGTTTTAGAGCTGGAATTCCAAGAAATGTCATGATACAGAAAACTAGCACCATGGAACAACTACTCTGAAAACAGTAGTACACTTGTTAGGAACAGATGTTCTTAAAATTATAATCTGTATATAACATTTTTATATTTAAGTCCTAAGATTTGGAACTTTGAAGTAAACAGTACTGGTCAGTATGACAGAGTTTACTGGAGATATATCAATTTCTTAGACCTTGAATTTCCCAAATCAGTAATAACTGGGTAAATAATAAAAAAAAAATCAAAACCATTTTTTATATTAGCTACTGGCTGCCTATGAATGAAACATCTCACAACATTGTTTGAATACCACTTGCACTAACAAAAAAAAGTCACTAACAACTCTGTAATAGTATACAACATGTAGTTTCAGTACTTGCTCCTGAGATGTAATTAGAGTATTCAGAGAAGCTTCTTCTGTGAAGATATGGATCCACTATGTATGAATTTTTTTTTTTCTGTTGAAACTGTATCTGATTTAAAGACACATTTTTAAAGAAAGTAGGACTCCAACTGACCAGAAAAACCTGCATAATTTTTGTCTCGTAGCATTCACTACTAGCTTTTTGTGTATGATAGATACATTATTAATGGGACTGTTACATGTTCTCTCTATTGTTCGCTATCATTAGGGTTTTTATCTTTGTAATTTGTGATAATTGCTATCTTTATATTCAGAAGTGTTTTTCATTTTAGTTATGTGTGTTTTCTGCTAATTGTCAAAATTACCCCCACAAAATACTCTTAAAAAAATGTATCTAAATGATACCTGAAGTTCTTTGGAAGTTAAAAGATAGCTCAAGATAGTGTCAGTGAATTAAAACATTTGTCTCCCAGTCATATACTTTATGATTAGCGAGGAGCTAAGTAAAAATTGAAGTATAGCCACATGAGAGTAAATAACCTTGGTATTTTATTGCATCATTTTCAGATGACTGGAGACTTGGATAATTTGGATGCAATTCTAGGTGATCTTACTAGTTCAGAGTTTTACAATAGTGCTGTGTCTGCAAATGGAAATAACCCTGGAACAAAGCAAGCATTCTTTCAAGGAAATGCCCTATTGGGTAAGGAATTAAATCTTCCACCTGGGTTTTAAAGACAGGGTTTTCTTCTTACCTGATGTAAACACAATGCATCCTCAAACCCTTAGAGAATATTTTCTTCATCTCCTGTATCTTCAAGGACAAATGTAATGCAAAACGGCTATTATATACATTATTAGCTGTCTTGACAGCACTCACCTGCTATATACACAATGGATGACATTCAGTTCCTTGTTTTATGGCTTATTCTGGCTTCATCTAATGTAAATTTCTCAGAGACAAGTCATCAGGAAAGCTGTTTGTGAGTGGTAAATTAAAATTGAGAATTTTTATCCCTTACTGATGACTACAGATATGATATGGGATTGGTGGCAAGCTTTTAATTTCTTTCTTATTCTGTGTGAAAACGTCTTGTGACCAGCAAATTCTAATGGTTACTCCTCCTTGACATCCAAAGGAATGCCCTTCCTTAGTAGGAGGCTGAGTGGGAGGGGAGGATAGCCCAGCTAAAGAGCAGCATCATGGCCCTGTTGGGCTCTCTCGTGACTGCTCATCTCTTGATTACACAGGGCAGAGGATTGCTGAGGTAACCGAAGGAGCTGAAACGTGGATAATGAAAAGTACAAAACCAGGTACAAGAATATGCAAGGCCACTGACACTATTGGCTGTAAAGCACCGTGATTTTGGGTTAATTGTCTGTAGAGGACACTGTGCTCAGGAACACACCATGTCTGGATTCCAGCTGTTCTGAATAGAACCATTTATTTGTACCTACATGTGGGAGTTAAGCAAAGTCTGGGCAGTCCACTTAGAGATATCAAGAAGTCTGTAATACTAAGTTCATTATAGAACTTAAATTCAAATGAACCTCTTTTCTTGTGTAGGGCCAAAGGGAAGTGTCTGACTCTTTCTGCAAAAGATGCTAACTATGAGTTCAAAATGGGAGTTTTTGTTGTGAAAACATGAGCAACTGTTTCTGGCTTGCTTAAGATCAAGTATATGAGCTCATAAAGAGATGAGACTAATTTAAGTCATTAATAGCATATTTTATTTAAAATGTACAGTAGCATGCATCTTTTAATTCTTTAACAGGTGTGAAGAGCCCCCAGTCTGTGCAGACTACTCGCCCACCTTTTAACAGAGCCTTGTCTTCAGACAGCCCTATGGGCTCAGGTGCTTCAGTGAGGAATGTCAATGCGTTCTCCATGTTACAAAAGCAAAACTTGATGGGTGGAAATCCAAGAATGATTGAAAACCAAGAAAATTTTGGAGCAAATCTGGGTTTGTTGGTTGTATACAAACAGCTCTTGTTTTAAAGGAAATAGCTTTTATGTAAAAAAAGTTGCAAGATTAAAATAAAAATTTCAGTTAGAAGAAACTCTAACATTAAAGAATTTTAATTTTACCATCATTAATATATTTGAATTACTATCTTAGTTAAAATTATAAGAACATAGCTGTTTACTGTCTGTCATTACCAGTACTTTAAGTATTTAAATTGTTTTTTACTATTTTGAGTTTTTAGTTTAACATGTGCTTTTGATATATAGAAGCAAGAACAGTTCATAGTGGCAGCCAGTCATTATGAATTTTACGTATATTTAGGCTCATATAGTTTTTGTATGATTTAGAACTTAGCATGGTGAGCTCTAGATGCTTTTGTAGGACTTGAGTCAGTTGCTCTGACATTAGCAGGTGCATTTGGTGAAATAGCAAAATAATTCTAAAACCAAAATACCTAATGTATCCAGACAATAAATTGTGTTTTCCGCTCTTCATTGTAGCAAGCGCTCCCAACAGGAGTGTGGCAATGAATCAGCATCAGTCAGGAGACTGGGCTTTGCCAAACTCCAAAGTGAACAGATTGGAATCTGCAAGTTCTGCTTCAATGCTGAGAGCAGGACCTGAATTTAGTACAGCCCTTGTGAGGCCCGCAGAGGGTGCCCCTGTGCCTGGGCTGCCTGTTCGCTCTAACAGCATCCCTGGTGCTAGGCCAGTGCTGCAACAGCAACTGCTCCACATGAGTAAGTTCTGAACTTCTTCTTGTCCTACACAGCACTATCTCACTGCTTTCCTGGCAAGCATGCACCATAAGAATCTTTTTGGTAAAATGCTAGATTTTCATTGGAAGGCTTTTGAGGTAGACTCTTATTGTTCCCTATGACATTTTATGAACTCTTGGTGATGTTCCTGTTTTCTTCTGGTGCTGTGTGTCTCATACCTAGATAATTTGTTCTGGGTCCCAGAACAAAAAATGGTATGATACAAAAAATGGTATGATCATCCTAATGTGAACACTAGGATGGTAAGATGAGACTTTCTGATCTTTAAAAAATGCACAAATGTTTTACCTTGCAGGGCCAAATGAGATAAACATTGACATGGGAGGGAATCCATATGGACAGCCTGGACCTTCTAACCAAGCTGGACTGTGGCCTGACAATATGATGTCCATGGAGCAAGCATCACGGGGTTCACAAAACAGGTAGAATTGGGGAAGGTTTTAAGGTAATTCTAAATACAGCTGTTAGCTGTCTGTCAGAAGAATTTAAGACCTGGAAATAAAATTGTGTAGCACACACAGTGGGGATAACAGATTTGAGCTAGAATTTCATTTCTGGAATGCTTCAGAAATGTTTCCACTTCTGCTGGTGATCTGACACTGGATATTTTTTAACCCAGCTCCACAAAAGGCATTGTTAACAAAATCTATTAATCTTTGAGTTGGGAGACAGAAAAAAGAGATGGGGGACTCTGAAATAGCTATCTCTGTTGTACATGGCAGAAACCAGGAGAAAACAGAATTTATATGTGTTCAAGGATGCATGGAAGGTGACTGGACATTTTAGGATATAAATTTGGGACTTAGGTCTTAAGAATCACCTCAGTCGTCTGGATGACTATAATACTTAATCATACCCAGGTCAATATATTATATAAAAACTGTGTTTTTCCTTGTAATGGTTGTAATGAATTTCTTCACTGAAAGAATGGTCAGGCATTGGAATGGGCTGCCCAGGGAGGTGATGGAGACACCATTCCTTAATGTGTTCAGGAAACGACTAGATGTTGCACATAGTGCTGTAAGTGTGTTTGGCAAGGTGATATTTGCTCAAAGGCTGGTCTCCATGATCTTGGAGGTCTTTTCCAACCTTATTGGTTCTATTATTTTAGTGTTCTTTTTAATTTATAGACAATTAGTTAGAAGCTCTTTGGATGATCTCTTATGTTCGGCACCAAATATGGAAGGCCAGAATGATGAAAGGGCACTTCTGGATCAGCTGCACACACTACTGAGTAATACAGATGTCACAGGTCTGGAGGAAATTGACAGAGCCTTAGGAATTCCTGATCTTGTAAACCAAGTAAGTAAACACAGATTTTGGCCATTTATTTTCCAAAGACCAATATTATTTTGTTACTTGAAAATAAAGTGAAGAGGGCCTCCTCATTTACTTTGTCTCCTCATATCCTCATGTTCATATTCATACATTTCCCTTTGGAAACCTTTACATTGACAAGTAATTTCAATGGAGAAGCTCAATATGGATTAAATTTCTTGTGCATGACAAGAAATATAAAGTGGCATATTCTTACAGAAGTTTATTTTATAATGTCTTGGTTTATATAGGTGGAGTTTGGGATGTAATGCATTATAATTCTATATTATATNTGAGCTTAGGTTGTGGATTATTTGACTGGCAGTGATGTGGAGGCTTTCCTCTCCTTCAGATCCAGGTTGAATTTGCATGGCTAGCAAGTAGGAAAAAGAAATTCTGTGAGTAATTTGGGAGTTGCGAAGACCCACATTACAGTGTCATTTGTACAAATAGCATCAAAAAGTGCAGAAGGGCTTGAATAGTGACACTGGTTTGCTTGTGTATGCGGTGTGCAGCAAAATTGATTTTAAAAGGAATTATTAATCAGTTTTGCAATTTCATTAGTTTGGAGACAGAGGTACCAGGAGCTCTCCATGCTATCTTCTACCCAAGAAATTGCTGGCTGGTGTACCATGCTGTGTTAGCTTTATTGCTTCTTTAGGAATTCTGTATGTACTGCTAGTGAAAGCACTTCTGTATCTGTTGAAGGGACAAGCTTTGGAACCCAAACAAGATTCATTTCAAGGTCAGGAATCTTCAGTTTTGATTGACCAGAAGCCTTTGTTATATGGTCAGCCCTACCAAGGGCAAGGGGCAGCAATGCCAGGAGGTTTCAGTAACATCCAGGGACAACAGCCATCTTTTAATTCAGTGATGAGTCAGATGAGCCAAGCAGGCAATTTTCCTCTGCCAAGCATGCATCCCCGAGCAAACGTGGTGAGACCTCGGAGCAGCACACCAAAGCAGCTGCGCATGCAGCTCCAGCAGAGGCTCCAGGGACAGCAGGTAATTCTTTGCTCATACATTTACACTTCATGTTTTAGAATAGCATTGCTTGAACACAGAATTGTGTTGCTTTACATATATGACAATGGGCATTACAACAGATGATTGAGAGGGTGGATCTTTCATTTTGGCAGTGCTTCACACTGAATTGCCTGATGGCTGTAGGAGTGGAAGAACATTTATTAGGGCAAGTGCTTCTCCTTTGTCAGCCTCCCTAGCTACAGATTGGCTTGGTTCGTGCAGCACATGAAAGGATTGCTCATTCAAACAGTGCTTTTGTACAGTGTAACTCTGCATGATCTCTTTATCTGTGTTTAGTATTTGTTTTGGAACCTCACAGATAGCATTAAATCAGATCTGTATTTCTTCTGTAAATCAGGTGTTACTTCTTTCTCACTGTATTTTCTAACTAATCATTTGGGCTTATCAATATATGGGTTTGCTTTCCATTTAGTAATTTAATGTCATTTTAGGTATTTTCTTCAGATGAAAGGTGAGAGAATAGATACAACCACATACATCTTAATACTAGGTTGAAAACACTGCTTAAAAAAATTGGTCATGATTTCAGCATTGAATTCCCCACGTGAAAATGCAGGCTTGGTGTTAAATACAGTGTACTAATTAAACTAGGGAAACAGAACTACTACTGTGTGAATGGTGTGTGAACAGAATACATGCAGGTAACACCAAGGCAACAGCAACACACATCTGAAGTGCAAAGAGTAGGTTTATTCCATCGTCTTGGGTTCCCAAAAACAGAGACACATGCACTGCTAAGCCCATTTTAGCAGGGCAAAAAGCACCCAGGCCTGAGTCCTGCATTCCATATCAAAAGGGGCTGGAGCATGCACAGTCCTTCATCAGGCTGTAGTTTCACATTTTCCAAACCTCCTGTCTCCCTTCCCCTGCCTTTACAAAGAGGCCCAAGTCTATGGGAAAGGCTCTTAAAAGTCTTTAACAACATCCTGCTGTCTTTTGTAAGAAAATTCCATTTCTTCTCTGTAGACAGACCGCATCCCAGAGCAACCATAAATACCTGAGTTTTCTCAGCTAGAGTATTTTCTGACATCTCCCAGGGACACGGTTGGTCCTTGACAGAAAACAATTCTAAAAACATTTTCTTTTTCTCTCTCCTTGCCGATCTTCCATTTTTCAACCCCTTTCTCTCCACATGTAGAACAGCAGTGTTAGGAAATACTGTGTTCTCTCTTGGTTTTCTGTGACACGAATTGTTTGAAACAAATAGACATTCTGCTCTTTATTCCTAAAGCATGCTAATTTCAAGGGAAATAAAAATCGAAAGCCAGTTAATGCTGCACTGTTTGAAGTGGGGTTTTTTTTGTGTTTGAGCTGTTTAAACAAATAGTTTGGTTCTTCAGGTACATCAGACAAGGCAAGAATTAGCCATTGCACTTTATGGATTCAAGAGGTCTGTAAAGAAAGTGTTTTTGCAGGAGTTGCCATTACTTTGTTCAGATACTGTTATTTTCAAGCTAATAGTGCTAAAATGTCTTTTTCCAAGTTTATGAATCAGACCCGTCAAACACTTGAAATAAAAATGGAAAATCCCATCAGTGGTACTAACTCTGTGATGAGACCAGTTATGCAGCCACAGGTGGGATCCCAGGTAAGTACACATCACAGTAGCCATCTGTTTAGAATTTCAACCTTCTTTCATGGCTTTACAGCATTCCTCTTTGGTGGTGTTCTTCTGTATAATTTTTTTTAGAGGGTTTTTATTTTACCTCCCTTACCTTTACCTTCCTGTGATTTGCAGGGGAATTTGTTCATTAGGTCATGCTGTCAATTCAGTATGCCAAGTTTTCCCGTGTAAAATACCATAATTTGGTTAGCACTAATGACAATTAAATGAAACTTTTCTCTTAATATGTTGATGATTATTTTTTGTACTGGCTGTGGGTTTTCCTTGACTTGCTGGGTCTTAGGAATGAGTTTGATTGACTCTGACGTGATTTTATTTGTAAAAACATCTTCTAATATGATTTTTCTTCTCTTTGGGGGATAGCAGCAAGGTTTTCTTAATGCTCAAATGGTGGCTCAGCGTAACAGGGAACTAATAAGTCACCATTTTAGACAACAGAGAATGGCAGTGATGATGCAGCAACAGCAACCTCAGGCCTTCAGTCCACCACCAAATGTGACAGCCTCAGGAAGCATGGATAGTGCTTTGACAGGCCCTCCAATGGCTCAAGTTCCTTCACAGCAATTCCCCTATTCACCTAATTATGGTACAAGTACTAACGTTTGGCTTTTTTTTTTTTTTTTTTCATTTATCTGGTTTTCTTTTCCCTTTTTTTATTAATCCAAACTACCTAAATACCAATCATTCTGAAAAATGGAATATACTGCTACAAAAAAGGATGACTTTTCCCCTTCCAATCACTGCAAGAAGATAAACTAGAAGTACTAGGTGATGATAACTGAAGTATATTGTATCTGTCTCCTTTGTTTTATTTTAAGGAATAAGCCAGCAACCTGATCTTGCATTTAGTAGAGTATCAAGCCCTCCCAATTCAATGATATCATCAAGAATTGGACCCTCCCAGAACCCTATGCTGCAGCATCCTCAGTCAACAACAATGTACCAGTCTTCAGAGGTGAAAGGTTGGCCCTCAGGAAGCATGCCCAGAAACAGGTGAACTTCAAGATTAGGATTACAACCTATTTCTCAAAGAGTGTCTTTCATTTCTGATGGAAGTAGAAACCATGTTAAATAGCATGTAGCAGGAAAAGGATTTACAAGGTGAAAAAGTAACTGTCTAGTGTCTGTATTGTCCTTCATCCTGCTCTGGTTTAGGAAATAAAAAGATTAAGTGTATTTTATGCTTATCTCCATTGATTCATATTAGACCTCTACAGTCTTTGTAACCAGAAGCAACAGTCTTTAAATATTAACTTAATATTCAAAGAAAAAATAACTTGGGAGAGGAGCTGGGGAAACACAAAATACCAAATAGTGTTACAGTGGATGATACAGCTGTAATAGTAGCCTCAAAAAAGGTCCCATAAGGTATACACATACAACTGTGCATTTCTAAAAACTCAGATTCCTTTTGGGAGAGGAGTTTCCATGTTAAACAGATAATAGGTAAAAAAAGGGTAAATGTGAAAACAGTTTTGGTTTTCATGTGGTGACAGCTGGTGCAGGGAAGGCAATACATCAGTGTGTAAACTTCTTGGCAGGTAATTTTATTTGTCCTTTTGCACTTCAGTTCTTTTCCCCAGCAGCAGTTCAGCCATCAGGGCAGCCCAGCAGGGTACAGCATGATGCACATGAATGGCAGCAGTGGCCACGTTGGACAGATGAGCATTAACACCATGCCTGTGTCAGGACTGCCTATGGCTCCAGACCAGGTAAGCTGTACATCAACACTGATGAAAAGATTTTCTGTCTCTCTATCCATTGAGTACAGTCTGCTGACATCCATTCCTCTGGCACAATCCAGTTCTCAGTTATTCTGTTTGTATTTGCATCTGTGTGCCTATTAATTTTATGTCCTAGGAGATACTTTCTTTTTGATGATGCATAAGCAAATTCACAATGAACCCAAACTGTATGCTGGGATTAGCTGCTGACTGTGAGGTGTCATGGGTAGGATCAAGCCTTAAACTACACAAGGATGATTAAATACTTCTGAACCTGGAGAAACCCCCCAAAAAAACCCCATGGACATTGTGAAATGCATCTGCAGCAGATGTTGAAAATTATATTTCATAGCTCTTACGAGTCAGGCTAAGAATCCTGATAGTGCAATATCCTTCTGGCAGACACTGATAATGATACTTACAATACCTTAGAATAACTTGTGTATGCATAGCTAGAAACTATGGAAAATTTAGACCCCTCATGTAAGCTGAAAATGCTAATACAGGCACTGAAAAGAAAGCTGAAATACAAAATTTTTGTACACTTTGCTACAATCTTTCCACAAAATATCTAGGATGGGCAACATAATACTAACATAAGCTAAATCTATTCAAGTAAAAAGTACCTCATGAAATTTTGCCCAGCATACCTGAGGAAGCAGTCAGAATAATGAGGACTTCTGGGGGATAAGTAAAGTTTTGGAGGACTTTATTAGAACAAATGCCTTTTATAAAGAGGGTAATATAAAGGTGAAATGTCAGATTTTCCAAATCTACATGACATAAAGATACCCAAATAGTGTGTTTAGGAAATTCTAGGACAGCATTTATTCTCTAGAAATTTTTTTTCAAAGTAGAGCTAAAAAAGAGCTAAAAAGCTATTCTTCTGCTTCTAGGCATTGATTGTCAGTAGTTCCTTCTTGCAAATGCAGTACACAAACCATTTCTTTCAGCAAAAATGTCTTCTCTGATGAAAGTATCTTTTCTTTAACAGAAATACTGCTGACATCTGGAACCACATCTTCAAACAAGAATGGCTGAATGCACTAGTGTTAGAAAGGAAAGTGACACATTCTTCATGGCAAGTCACACTGGGCTTACAGAAACCAGTAATAAATTTCCTCATCCAGAAGTAAACAAACAAACAAAAAAACCCTACCCAACAAAAATACATTTTAGTAGAAGCAGCCTATGTATTACTGTATGATGTGGGGTACAAAAAAAGGTCATTAATATTTTTGGCACTCTTCCTCTAGCAATGTGAATTTGATAATGCCACTTTAAGAGTAGACTCCTGGTATACCTTATCTGTTTACTGTAGCTATCCAAAGCCCTTTAGCCCAGGCAGACAAAAGTGCCAGTGACACAAGAAGCAACAGTGGTAAGAATTTCCTGATTTCTCTAATACCAGTATCTGACAGAGAATGTAGTTCTTAGCCTTGACTCTTTTTTATGAATTCGTGAATATAAATGCTGCTTTTAGTCTCTTGTCCCAAGAGTCAGGGATTTCCCAAGCAAAGTAGCAGTGCAGAATCAATTGGCACATGCTAGTCCAAAATCCTGTCCATTGAAGCCACGGGTTAAAAAGAGAGGATAAACAATTTAAATTATTTAAACACAATTGTGACTAATATTTACATAATGCTGTGCAGCTGAGTGCACTTTATAGAAGACTATATAATGGATTAATGCAATGTCTTTGATAAGGACTTAGTATGAAGGCAGGGTGTACTCATGTTCCTTCTCAAACACAATCTCTTAAGAATTATTTGAAAAGACTGCATAAAGTAATGTTTTCTGTGTATGGAAATTAGAGCAATAATCTTTAATATTTTTTTGAAAATAACTTCAGAAAACTCAAGACAAGACATTGCAGTCAGAATCAGAATTTTGCAGTCTTTTTTGTGAATAAATTTTGTAAATATGATCTTTAAAATAATGTATTATATATATGACTTTTGTAGGTCACTAACTCGTTTTTGCAGAGTTTGTGAAGCTAAATATTTAACAAAAATGATTTCTGGAAATGGGAGTGTAGTTGAGGTCCAAATGGAATTTTTTTAAATTAAATTTAAGGACTTTGAAGCTGGGTGACTTTGGCCCACGTATTTCTCTTCTTTGGTCTTCAACACTTCATTTATTTTTACATCTTTAACATAGAGCTTTTTATAAAAAAAAAAGACTGGTTGTTCAATACTTTCTCCACCTGTGAACACTTCTGTCAAATTTCTTTTTACCTAAGGCAATTTGACACGAAGGCTCTGCATTGTAAGATCTCTGTCTGTAATAGGTTGCCTTTTCAGTTGATGAATCTGGATTGAGTCCTTTTGGTCAATTTTAATGAACTCTAAATGTTCTTTCAAAATGTTTGTCTATTGCAAAATATTTGTTACGTAACATGCAGAAATGTTTAAGGATATGAAGCCACACTTTAACCAAATGCCTACACCTCATTGGGTTATTCTAATAGTAACGAATGTATTTTCTAGGCAGATTTCTGTCATAGCAGTATTTAAGTCTGGTTACATATTATTTGCTGATAGGGTGGGGTTTTATTTCCCCCTCCATTTTGGGTGCTTGAAGATCCCGTTGCACTTTTTGCAGTTACAAGGAATTAAACCTTCATAGGGTATGACCCAGAAATGTTTAAGATGTGTGGTGCTTCTGTTCTGTTGTTCATTGTGTAATGAAAAACTGATTTCTCCCAAGTGAGTAAAAGAAACCAAAAAGAAACCTAATCTGTGTTCCTTTTTACTTATTCTTGGTACTGTTCACAAGAGGGTTTTATTGTTCAGAATATTCAGTGATCTTCCATTTTAATAGAAGTAAGTTTCAATAGAAATATTCTCAAAAATTCATCCTTAGCTCCTAGCCAGCTATGTTTCAAAGGGAATGTAGAGTCAATTGGTCTATTTCATGGAACCCTGTCTCTTCCACTAGTACTCAGTATATAGATTATCACAGCATTTATTTGACATTTTCAGTCCAATTAATGTGTTTATAATGCAAAACTTCTAAAGCCTAAGGAACTTCCATTTTTTCATTTCTTGGAACATATTTATTTGTTAAGTGCTGTTTACTGAGGGTAAAAGGCAACAACCCCTTGCTTTTTATATCAAATCAGAGTAGAACAATATTTATATTCTGTAGTTGTTCATTATACTGATGGAAACTACAAACATCTTGCAGTACATTTTTTTTAATTAGTAATTCTATTTATACATCTGTGTATAACTGGTACCTACCTGACTGACATTATAAAGGTTCATCCTTTTCTCATCTGTTTAGAATGCTGAAGCTTTCCAGTACCTACTTTTTTTTCTGAATGAAAAGATTTTTTAGTTTAAACCTGATGAAGGGGCAGAGGACATTTTTAAAATGCATTGATGCAATCTTTCATGGCAGCACTAAATAGTACATCTAGTTTGGAATCTGTTGACATCTAGTTACCACCATCAGTTTTGCTTTGGTCCTATAGCAGTAGATTTTTCTGAATGTTTTTTAAATAAAACCCATGTAACATTATTCAGCAGCAAGAGATGAAATTAGCTAGTACAGCAACCTCTGATCACTGCTGCACAAACGAGTGTTTTGCAATGTCTCTGTTACTTTTTTGATCACAGAAACCATGTGTTTTTTAAACTTGTGTGTAGAATACTTTTTTCCTGGCCTAAAGTACTGCTTCTGAAGTGAGAAATTCGACCATGTTTCTGTTACAAGACAAAATTTACTTGAATGTTGCACCAGTTATCACACCTTTTATTATAGAATTTATGTGCAGACAGCCAGATGACAGAATGCTACAGCAAGTGTGAAACCATGTAATTCTGAGAGCAATATTTTAAAAAATTCTCAGGAGAAGGCATACGGTATTGATAATTGCATCTAAGTTTAGTTTACATTTACATAACATTTTAAGTATTGCTTGAAATATCTGTACCTTTATTTTGCAAAACAGAGACATCATGGAGACTTGGTTTATAAAAGGGTAGGCTGTAAGGTGTTGCTGCCCTTCTGGTTTTTGTGTTTGGATGTTAATAATAATGTAAATAAAGGTTTCTATTTAAAATCACAACTTGGTGACACTGTGTGAGCAAATACTTTAAGGCTGCTTATCCAGTAAAGGTCAGAGAAAATTCCCTGCTATCACTGATGAAAACTGTGTATAAAGAATGATTTACATTTTATCCTAGATGGCTCTAAAAGCTGAAGGAGTAACAACTGCCACCCTTCACTTATGAGACACAGATTTAGCACTGACACCAGCTAGAATCTATGTCTTTTTCAACTTAAATAGCAAGCTCTAGAAGAGCTGAAAGGAGAAGAGGTGGTATCTTTCCCCAAACTTGGTAACAACATACCTTTCATTAAATACCAGCTGCTCCTTGAGTCACATACAAGTGTCCCAGCTCAGTATTTTCTATAAAGGGACAAGGTAACTTTTCGACCTTCTGTCTGACAAGTGACAGCTGCAGTCACACTGGCCCTGCAGGATTGTAACAGTCACAACCTCACCGCCAGAGTCCGTGGGCTAAAAACACACAAGGGTGTGCAAATTCTAAAAAAATCTGACCTCATCTTCTTTCTGCATGCACACTGGGAACGGCAGATAGCTAAAACTCTTCTCTGGAAAGCAGCAACAAATGGGAGGGTTTGGAGGACCTTAATTATTTTTTTACTTACTTTTATGGATCCAGGATCTCATCATCTAGAAGATTTTTTTCTGATAATCCATGAAATTTTGAACATGTTATAATGAAAATACATGGATAGATTAAGACAGACATTCAGATTTTACTTCCATAATTACAAAAAACTTGCAAAAAAGTTTTGGGTAGTATATTTGACTTACCACACGTGATACAAATAAGTCCAATCTTACTTAGCATATACAAAGAATCCACTTCTGCTTTTTGAGTGGGATTTTTTTTTCTCATTCCTAAATTCAAGTCCATTTTTTGACTAGGGGTTGTGGTACCAGGAATCTACATGCCTGGATATAATTCCACTCGATTTTCCTAACTGCAAAACCAGGAAGGGTTTCACAATAATTTCCATGCTGTATTTTTACGCGGCATTTCTACAAGGACAAGTTAAGTTTGCATTTTGAAAAAAATACCTCTTTTTTAGGAGTGAAGGCCACAGTTGGTTGAGTCTGTCCCATGAGTGCCCTCAGGCATTAAACACAGGTAGCAAAGTAACATGAAACAAACGATAAATAGAAATCTCACCACTAGTGCCTGTATTACAGTGTATGTAATAATGTTCTTATTAAACTACTCAAATAATGCTGTACATTGTGCTTCCTTAGTAAAATGATAGGTTTTTTTCCCTGTGAAAGTCTTTGAACAGTAACTGTCATTCAGAACATTTACTTTTTTGCAGACTCAAGTACACCTAGATTATCGACTACAGGTATTGAACTCTCAGAGCTGACGTTTTTAAAAATAAGTGTAAAAGCTACACTGCTAAGCAAACTGCTTTCTCAAAGGAACTGTTCTGGTTTTGAAAGTACAGTATAACATTACCACATAAAAAACCTTCATACAAATCTGATTTTGTTAAAATTCAAGATGTACATTTACTGAAATTTTTCAGTACCTTTAAAAATGAATAAATTCTGACTTAGCATTTTGAGAAATTGTGTATGGGTGTTACACTCTTTTTTATTAACTAATTTCTTCACAACCTGAAGGAATTTATTTTCAAACAGTACACTGATCAATATTTACACAACCGCTCCAAAAACCTGGCATCCTGTTAGTCAAGATTTTCTCTAATCTTCATCGAGGTGGCAATATGATGAACAAGTAGACGTGGAACTAAAATGTATCCTCAGAGGAAACTGAAGAAATTCCATGGTGCTGAGAACACTTGGTGTTGCTGACTTCAGTTCCTGAATATTTTCGAAGTTCTTTTCAACCATTACCTTTACTCCAGTGCTAAGCAAAAGCATCCTTGTTCTCTCAATCTTGCTTTAGACTTGTACTTGGCTTTGAAGTTTTTCCATGATAACTAAAGCCACAGGTGAGCTGGGCGCTGTCCCTTCAGCTGTCTGTGCAAACGCTGCCGCTCAGTGGCAGTCCTCTTTGGGCTGTGCCTGGGTTTCCTCCTCTGTCAGTTCCTGATCAACGTTAGTTGTGTCTTCTTGAAGTAAAATGCTTTTGAAGCAGGTGAGGTATAATCCAAAGCAAAAAAAGCAGGTACAACAGTGGGTTTCAGAGACCTGTATTTCTGGCAGCATTTCCCATAATCTCACTGCTTCTATTCAACTCACTCAGAAGTGCAAACATTCTATCTATTTCAGCCTCAAAGTTTACCCAGTCCTGCAGGTGAGTGTTACAATTCATTTAGTCTGTACATGGATTCAAGTCCTGGCCCGTTCGTATCCTCATGGAGGCGCAGCAGCTGGGGGACATTAGCCCTCCCAGCCTTCCCACAGTTGTCCTCTTTAAAATAAAACAAAAGCAGTTTAGTGTATAACATTCTAGTCAAAAGTAGTAAGAAAGGTATTTTTAATGGTCCCATGCAGTAAAAAGCAATGGACACACCAATAAAAGCATAGAGGTGATGACAGAAACAATCTAACAGTGTTTGAAATTTCAGTCTGTACAAAGCTTGTTAATTCAACATTCATTTTGGTTCTAAAGCCAGTCTTAGATCTCTTCAATGAGAAATAAAACCACTGCATTATATGAGCAACTCCTCTCAGGCAAGATGACCAGACTCTGCCTAGGAAGGGACTTGTACCTGTGTTTTCCACTGCACAGTTTGAGAGCACTTTATGATTTTTAATGAATTGAAGTCTCCGTCTTCTTTTTAAGGGAAGATTAAGAGACAGTAACAGGCAATGGTAACTTTTTAGTATACTTAAATTTGTACCTCACCTTTGAGCTCTGGCAGATCATCATCAAGTTTTAAAGGGCAGCTCAGTAAGAAAAAAGCAGTTTTAGACATAAATCTGTCTTGTAGTCTACTTTCTGTTTTAAACTCATTTTTCTGCTCACAGCACGAGGCTGTAGCTGAATAAAGAGCAAGAAAATACATGATGCTGTCTCACTACTTGTGATAAATTACAGTCAGTTTTGTTCTTTCTGGATTGTGTGAAAAACCACTAGGTAGCTGCTACTAATTCAGATTTAGACAAGACCAATGTACTGGTCTTTAATTTTTACTGGCAATTGACCATAACTGGTTTCTTAACTGAGCATCTACCTTTACTTGTTTGAAATTGCCTTGACCTTAATGCTCCAAGATTCCCAAAACACAAGAGGTCTTGTGCAGCAGTAGTTACCAGTACTGATGGCAGTATCGTATTTTTTGCATAATTTAGAGGACTTTCCTCCTAAGCACTCTGTGAGAATAGATGATGATGTTAAAAAAGGTGATGCATGCAAAAAGGGAAAAGCTAAGTAAAAGCTAATGCTTTTGGTGAATTGCTCCCAACTCACAGTGACTTGGCAGATGATGGTCTCTTCACATCTGGCCATTTTCGACGCTGAAACTGCCTAATTTTCAAGCAGCAAAAGGAGAAAAAGAGTTAACCATCACCAAGAAAACAACCAGCACCACAATCTGAAAGATGAGGAAGAAGAATTCAGACAGAATTTTGACTACTAAGATCAGAACATAGTGTACAGAACATTGAAACAAATAGCTCCAATGTTTCAAAGTGAATGGAGTGGAAAGGTCTTTCAAATGCCCTTTCAGGCCAGGCCTTTCCACGTGGTTCCCAATCCCACACTTGGCTCTTTCAGCATGAAGGTAGTACTTGTAGTACTTAAGAAAAATAATGTAAGGGGTTTTTTTAAATGTACCTGTACTGCTCATAGCTTCCATCTTTAAGTCCTAGGTGAAGAAAAATTAACAGTTACTAACAATTGCCTGTATGAGGTAAATCACAATTTAAAAAATAAGGACTCAAGAATTTAACAAATTTCCTGATGCCTTGAGTAACCTAGTATGCCCTCACATCTGATCCTGTACAGAGCAGAAGTTTGGAGCAGAACTCCAGAAGTCCCTTCCAACTTGAACTGACCTGTGAGCTTCATAGTTGCTATTGGGGTATTCTCTCCCTCTTTCACCAGTATTGTTCCTTCCCCATCTTCTGCATCTCAGCAATATTTACCACTATGCTAAGGGTCATTCTTCATCTTAAAAACATGACATAATACAAACTGAACAGGTTTGTATTGAAAAATCTGAGAATCCAGCCATCACCCTCAGCAGGACATTACCAGCATAAGTAGCTCCTAAAATGCTTTTGACTGATTGAAATTTCATAAAGGTGTCAGTCCTTTGGGGTTCTCTGGGGAGTTTGCCAGTGCAAGGGAAGAGGCACTCACCGAGATCCATGTTCCTAGTTCTTGGATTGCATTGCTTGTAGCCTCTGCAACTTCTGAGTTCCATGAGCTGGACATGCAGTTGATTAAGAACATCTCTGTCAAGCGTATTCACTGCATTAATTAGCTGCAATGAACAGGGGGTTCTCATTAGTAACTATTGTTCCGTAATTTGGTAACTTTTGGTATACAGGTGGGTTATTTGTAACAGTGTTATACTAGTTTAAATGATACAGGCCTTAACTACATCCTGCAGCAATACTGAGTGATTTCAATTTATTGTTGATGAGTAACAATGATGTATTTCTTGAGCTGTGATCTCAAGGTCTTTGATCAGATACCTGATATGGATCGGTATTGAGATCAAAATACTCCAAAAATCCAGTAGCAAATTCACAGAACAGGAAGTTGTGGGTCTCGTTGATTGTCCTCAAACACCAGTACGTGTTGTTGTTGGCACTGGTACAGGCACAGAAAGGGCCCACTGCAAATTGAAGAGTTATAGAGACATAAGCTACATGCTTCTGTCTTTAGCACTGCTAATTACTTTCTGTTTATGGTATTACTTTATTTAGACAGTGACTCTCATTCTCACTCCTGAGCTCTAAAGCACAGAATGCCTTCCAGCATCAGCTCCTTGTTCTGTGCATACCTAACCCACAGGACATGACTCATTACAGTAACGTCTTGTCTGGTTGCTTTCGAGACATTCCAGATGGTGAGACACCTTGCAGATCAGTGCACAGGATTCAATATCAGTAGTTTATCTGCAGTTGGTTTTACCTCCTTGCCTTTTGTGCAAGAATACTGAAACAGAGATTATTTACTACAGAGAAGACTGTATGGCTTTGGTTACAGAGCTAATAAAACCAGTAACTACTAGCAACCCAACATCCCAGCCCAGTCTAGCCAAAATTTGCCCATCTATCCATTGGTTTACAGTATTCTTACGTGTCCACAGGGGAGCAGTTTGCCAGTGCTGGTTGTCGTGGGTGAAGCAGGTCAGACCAGGCATGCTGCACGTGTCATTATTTTTAATTCTCTTCAGCAATTTGCGCAGTTTCTTCTTGCGCCTCTGCTCTCGCAGCAGCCACAGCCTGTCTTTCTCCTGTAGGGCTTTCCTGAACACATGGAACATTAGGGTCTCACAAACTCTGTTAGACTTGAACATACCTAAAACACCCCAAAGTAGCTAATAAAATAAGCAGCTCGGAGGGAAAGAATCCACATTTTTTAATTAAATGGTGTTTTCATACAAATGGAGATGACTCTGCAATTCAATAGCACTGGGATAGAAAAGCAGCCAAAGGGGCTGTAGGCCCGAGGTTTGCAATGTGCTTTTTTCAAAAGCAGAGACCTTATCTTAGAATTTACAAGCATTTTGATATGGGCTTAGTTCCTTTCCCAGGTGTCTCTGTGTTTATGCTTTTTAATACAGGATAAATTGAATACTACTACTATTGCCTAGTGTGTAACTGGTGTGTACAGACCAAGTATTAATATTACATTTTGCACATTCTCTCTTCACTTACTTGAAAGGATGAAGACTGGATCCTTTGTGTCTCAGTTTGCTCTTGTGTTTTGAATGATAACTGGAAAATAAAAACAGCATTGCTAGTGAACAACATCAGGACAACTGCCCCTGTTCTGATAATTGCATTATCAGACTGGATTTGAAGCAGATTTAATCCAGTGCCACTTGTCCCTTCAGTTTATTAGTGCAGGTGATGAACAGAGGCCACCTCGCTGACTGGATCAGGCACTTCCCAGCCCGGCTCTGTCTCTGTTGCCCCAGATCCTTTGTCCACAGTGACATCCGCTGTGCTAACGCTGCATTGCAATCTATATCCTTGTCCAGCTACAATTTACTATTTTTTTTAGCTTTAACTGGTTGTTTTCCTACATGAGACACATAGAATAAATAGATTTGTAATTAAATTACATTTCTGCAACTGAGTATTCCCTAATTTGTTCAGACAATGACAAGTTTGTACTGCTCTCCTGTTATTTTCCTTCTGAATGCAAAAATTTCAATACCAGCTGTACTTTGTAGGGCTGGGAGAGGGTGTGGGGGTGTCCTCCATTATTACTAGCTGGAAGTTCCAGGAAAACTGTACAAGATGGATTGAACTGTCCCAGCAAGAGCAGTGTCTAATATACTCAGAAATATGCAGAGTGTAAGCAGACAGACACACTCTCGCTGGGTTACTACTGCTTTGCCTCTCCAGAGACTCTTACAGAGTTTTGCAGAAATTTCCTTTCTGTGGAATTACCAAAGTTAAAACAAAGAACAACCTCAGTCAATGGCAGTATTTTCTTATTGATAAAGTTACTACCTACACAAAACAGCAAACACAAACTTAGTTTAATAAATGTTGTTTTCTAAACTGTACATCTGAATTCAATCAGTTGCCAGATTAAAATCCCCTTCAAAACACATCTTTTAAATTCTTAATACTTTTGGGAGCTTTCATAAATTTAATCAGTACAACAAATTAACAAAGTAAGATTATTAAAGAACTATCTTCTTCATTCAATTTTTACATCTTGCACAGATGCTGGGCATTTCATAAACTAATTCTAAATCCTAAATCAAAGCAATTGCAATGCAAAACCCTTGACCAGTAAATCATGTTAACTGTGTAACTCAGATGATTAGTTTCTTTGATTTCAATGTCATTAGTCATCTTAATAATGCTATGCATTAATAAAAGTGTACCCTATATCAGTCTGAAAAATAACATTTTTTTACATATTCTATAAAACATTCACCAAAAATAACTTCATCTTTACAGTACATATTAAGTAAACTCAGTTTATATAAACTCAGTTAATCAGTTTCGAAAGCAGTGGATTATAAACCAATATAAACTTTCTGTCTATTTAGAATCTAGAATGATAAATCTTAAGCAGTTTTTGACATGGGCCCCCATAATCCAAGAAATTTATGACCTCCGTATTTTAGTAGATCTGCTGCTGAAACTATGTAGCAGGATCCACATTGGCCACATCTGCAATCCACAACAACTCCAAACATTGGATAGTAGAGCATGGTGCGTCTCCGAGGTTTTAAGCATAATGTTCAACAGGGCATTCTGTGACACCAGTGAGATAGAGAAATTTTATCCACACCCTCTCTCAGAGTCTACCTGGTAACAGGTGCTTTAGCCACAGCTGCCTTGCAGTTTGGACTCCCTTCAGGTACAGCCTTCTCTTTTTTGGTGATACTTGTACCACTCTGCCACTGTGGCTGCAGTACTCTCAGTGATACCTGGCTCTCAGCAGCCTCAGAGCTGGCTCTGTCATCATGAGCAGGAGAAGGTGCTCCTGGGTCCCTTTCTGAACACCTTTTCTCAGAGACAAATTCTGTTTGGGTTTTACCTTTTGATTTTTGGAAGATTTTCTGTTGTGCTTATTTGCAGAGCAAGAGCTCGATTGCCCAAATAAATTCCTGACTGGCAGACAGTGGACCTTTTAATTGTGCAGCAGCCCAACTTGCCCCAAATGTGTACCCAGGAGTACAGTAAGGAGGCAACCACTGAACAAACCAGATCCTGATCTCTCCTGTGAGGACATACAGCAGTTACAGCTGCACACTACAAATAATCATTCCGAAGTACACCAAAAAATACCTTAGCTTGTTACAATCACACTCTTCAGGTCGCTTCTTCTTTAGATGACCTCTCACCTCCCTCAAGTTTTTTATTTTATTTTGCAAAGTTTCAATCTAAAAAAAAAAAAAAAAGGCACAAGGAGAGAGGTTGAAAAAAACCAGCATGATTTAGTCCTATTCTAACCTTCTCAAACTCATTCTACTGTCAACAAGAGCTTCCTCTTCACTGCCTTCCACGGCTCTCAGCACTAACGACCATTTACAAATGATCCAGCTCTCCTGGAAGGAACAATGAGGAGGAAGCTGGTTCAGTGTCCCTGCTCAGTGTCCCTGCTCAGTGTGCCTGCTCAGTGTCCCTGCTCAGTGTGCCTGCTCTGGCTGCTGACGGCGAAAGCTGAATGCAGTGCAGGATGGAGACACACAGCTGCAGGGACACACAATGGAGACACACAGCTGCAGGGACACTCAATGGAGACACACAGCTGCAGGGACACACAATCCTTGTATTATTGAATATTAGTGACAAAAATGTCAGATAAAGTTTTACTGGTAAATTTCATAGGGCAAATTACCTCCAGATTCTCCATATACAGAGTCCTATGAAAAATTCAATTCCAAAGTGCAAGGTTAAGAAAAGCAGTAGCAAGTGAAAGAAATCAATTCTAGAAGCCAAAAACTAATGAAGCTCAGTTTTCCTTGGACTTATGTATTTGATACTGAAGAACCGTGTTTTGAGAGGTTCCCCACTGGAGAACAGGGCTACTAAGATGCTAAAAAGACCCAGATTAATTTTTTCCCAGGATGGGGACAGCTTTAAGTCTTATTTGTCTCATAAGGTATATTATATTTCTCAACTGTGCCTTCAATTGCAGTTCTCTCCTCCACTCAGCATCTTCTTGTCACAAACCTGTAATAATTTAATTATTTCTGAAATGTCTATTCTGAAATCAGCCAGCAAGTTAAAAAGGTTCCAGGGAGGGATAAAGACACCCAGAGGCAGACAGACACACAGTCAGTCAGCATGATCCTATCAGCCCACAGAAAACAGTGCTCAAAACACACACTGAAAACATCTCTGACCTCATGGTCAATATGAAGTTTATGGTCCTTCCAGGCTTGCAGTGACCTGTACAGATCTGTGTCACACTGAACGGTATCGTTCTCCAGGATATAGCACCTTAGCATGGAAAAGCAAACAGTGTTTATTACAGAGGATACACACACACACACACACACACACAGAGTAATGCAAACAACAGCTCTTAATAACACAGCTCCAGGACAAATGAGACCATGGATTGGAAATGACATGCAGATTTAAAAAAAAAAAAAAAGTTCATTCAAGAAAATACAAGCATGCTCTGAGCCAGGAAAGAAGTCTAGGTTTCAGCTGCCACGGAAATTTTTAAGTAG
The DNA here is from genome assembly GCA_013397375.1 of Toxostoma redivivum. Taxonomy (NCBI): domain Eukaryota; kingdom Metazoa; phylum Chordata; class Aves; order Passeriformes; family Mimidae; genus Toxostoma; species Toxostoma redivivum. The sequence continues at coordinate 64,576 of VXBI01005645.1, forward strand.
ACAAATTCAATGAAAGTATTTCTGTCAAGCAGAACATGTTGACTGTTTCATTTCTATATGTAAATTGTGCTACACAGAATTCTTGCTTATTCATTAGACTTTCTGCATAAGTAATCATTACTAACTAGCAAGCATTGAAATTATTTTTAGCTGTCAGAGTGGTCGGACAATTGCCTTCCCTCTCTCTCAGTATGTTCCATTTCCCAATGCTCCTGGGTCCATCCAACTTCATTCATAATACACATTTTCCTCTCCTAGCACTGGTTACAGAAAACTCTGTACAAAGCAACCAGTGACACAAAAGCAGTTCATGCTCCAGTCAGGGCCTTTGGTATCCAGCCAGGCCAGGTTACCCACTGCACACTGATTTCCAGGGCTAAGGCCTCTCCTGGTTTCATGCAGGTTTAACACCCCTGTTGCCAACAGTTTTGCTTGTCCTCACTGGAAACATGCACATTAATGAGGGGTTACTGTCTCCACCCAATGCAGAAGACACAAAAGCACTGCTCCAGCTCTTCAGGAGCTTCATGCCCCTCTGCACTGACAAAACTAAAACAAAACTGAAGGCTATTGCACACATGGGGATAAGAATTTTAGTGAAGCTAGACTGGGTATCCAAAAGGGACACAACATGCTTAGCACACTTCATCCCACTCACTTATGTAAAGAAGTCACTTAAGGAGCAAAAGCTTTTAAAAATCTACCATGTGCACCTACCTGTGGGTCACTTTGATCAGATTAGGGGCTGTGTACTCTGCAATGCTACCAGTGCCACTGTATTCCCCCATGTCTCTATCTTCCTCCTCATGGAAAACAGCCCTCTGCACCTTGTGCTTCTTGGTGATGTTCCTTGGCAAGATGGGCTGGTAGCCATCCTCTAAAGCCAGCTTATAGGCAGCTCCATGCAGCTCAACAGGTACAGAACGGACAGAGCGATTCCGGAGGTAGCTCGGTTTGAATTCTGCATGGAAAAAGTGAAAGACAGGCAGAAACATCATGTTACAATTTGCTCCTCTTTGTGGTTCTTGGAAGGAAAAACCCCAGCCCATAGTGTGCTGTCTGGAATTAACAGGATGGCAGTGCTCATTGCATTGTCCCGTGAGCTGCTGCTTCCTTAGCTTTGGCATGGACAGGGTGGATGGATACTCAGGGCATGAGCGGGCACGCACGAGGCAAACACAAAGGAACGACAGAGGGGAAAGAAAATGCCCATGACTTCCTTTGTAACTTAAAAAAATGTAGTTAAATAACTACAAATTCTAGTGGTTTTTACAGGTTGTCGGCTGTACCCCGTATTTAAACATCAAGTATAGTTGAGGGAACCAGTAATATTTTTTTCAACCGAGAATTTGCTTAGTAACTACTAATCAGCTTGCAAGACAAATATAATGGAGAAAATAAATTTAAACTCCGTGTTTCAAGTTTGTGCCATTATATAGAAAGACTAATCTGCTACATAATTAAGGCTCTGTATTTGTAGAGTGAGATGAAAGAAACATTACAAACAACTAATAATTCTGTGTTGCCATTTTCTTCTAATGTATAATTAGACTATATACTTCAAATAGAGATGTTGGTCTGACTAAGGTCTAACAGAGTCAGTAAAATAGGCTTTCTGAAAGAGCACTAATCTGTGCCATGGAAACCAGAAACAGTCACCTCCTTCACCAGTTATTTCTGATTAAAAGTCAGCCTTGTCTCTGCTGACTGAGCAGAAGAAAAGGACGTTAGAAGCAAGCAGCTTCTGTAACAAAGTACACACATCCTTATTTAAAAATAAATTACTGAGGTAACAGCTCCAAGCATTGCAGGAGCTACTGAAAACTGAAGTATTTGCTGTAGAACACTGCTCATATTCCATAGCCTATGTAACTACAATTTGCCTTTTCAGCATGGGCACTGGATTTCCCAGAACTAAACCTTCTTCCTAAAGACAGATACTCTCAAATTTAATTGTCCAGTATGAGACATACTGTTTCATAGTTGAGATACACAGGAAATATGCTAACACAATGCAATACCTATAACAGTGAAGACAATTATGTGAGTTAGCAAACAACAGCTTTCAAAGGCAGAGATAGAAGATGCAGTGGGTTTGCTTACTTTTCTTGGAGAAGAGTTTCTTTCTCTGTCTGACGTGGCTCAGCTTGTATTCATTCTCTTCACAATTGCAGTCTTCACTATTCCTTTTGTAATACTTGGGCAAAATATTGGAGGTGCCTTTGCTGTTGCTTGCAGCTGCCAAGTCTGCCATTCCCTTGCACTTGTGGAGCTTGAGTTTTCCACTGGCATCTTCCACACACTGCCATTTCTGGAAGAAAAATTTGGTCATTAAAAATCTGTCCCAGCTGTGGTCTGTCTAACGGCCAGCTCCAGTAATTTATCAGATATTCCTTGTAGTAAAATGGGTAAATGTAGTAAATAGTAAGCACCTATTATTAAACCAGATTTTTGTAATCTTCCATTTTCAGACAAAACAGCAACTCTTTGGAACACCATTGCATTTGTTTCTGATTTTGCCTCTTGGAGGCAGGACAATTGAAATTTCTTTAAAAGATCAATACTACAGCTAAAAACATGAAGGTGGCAAGTGACAACTTTCAGAAGCATAACTGTGGCATAAACCAAGGACATCCAAGCCACATCTTAATCCTGAGAGTCTTATTATAACTCTCAGCACAGTGGGACCAAAACCTTCCAGCTTTATGGGAGCTCTCCAGATAGAATCATGGTTTGATGGGGAAGGGACCTTAAAAGACCATCTAGTTCCACTCCCCTGCCATACACAGTGTATGGACACCTTTCACTAGACCAGGTTGTTCAGAGCTCCATCCAACCTGTCCTTGAACACTTCTGGGGATGAAGTGTTTTCCAGGATTGCTCTACAAAAGTGCCTGTTTCTCTTCCATGACCTTTCAAAGGGTCAGATCAGCTGTGGCAGTCCTTAGCTGCATAACTGAGTGCTTCTCATAATAGCGTTTTCCATTCAACACCCTCGGGCTTGACTTGTAAGGGTGAGCTGCACCAGATGTCTCTCTGAAGTGAGAAACCCCTCCCTCTTGCACTCACACTAGAGAAAATGCTGTCCCAGATCTTCAATTCACTCTGATACTGAAAACCTGAAATAATTGCTCACAGCTCCTTTGTCAGAGATGCTGTCAGAGCTGTACCAAGCACAAGGGAGTTTAGCTGCCTTCAACTTGGCACAGAAATTCTACCCACTTCTGTGATACATCACAAAATTATCTCACTTACTCCTTAATTTATCAACACTTTACTAGCTACAGAGGCTTAGAGACACATTAAAAAAAAACCCTTACAGTAGCAGTTGCTACAGCTTTAAAAAAAGTTTCTCAGAAACACTCAGATTCTTGTTGAGTCTTGAGAAGAGTTCCTCTTCTTCCCTATTACAAAATCCTGTAAGCCTGTGCCTCCAGGACTCATTAGAATATTGAGAATTTTCCAAATAAAAGAACTGAAGTATAAACAGCAGCATCTTCCAGGGAAGATGATATTTTACAGCAGCCTACAGCTCTACAAGGGAGACTCAGTCACTCCAGTTTGCACAGCAAGGTGTGCAAAGGCTAGGACAACAAACTGTGTATTTTCCATTGGCATTCACTCCATTGTTTGCAGGACAGCAAAGTAAGAAAACAAGATCACTGCACTTTTATTACCAGACTTGAACAGGAGTCAATGAAGTGGCAGCTGCAGCACATTTACCTATGACGGTGGCAGAAGCCTGCCTTTACCATGACCCACTCTGTGGTGAGCCCGCTGACCTCCTCAGACTCCTGTATCTGTGTTCAGCCTCCTGGGCAGCCCGAGCCCTGCTCTGGTGCAGATAAATCCAGCTTCATTTACAGCACAATGAATCAGGAAATCAAGGAGAGATACTGACAATACAATCTTTGCATGACAATCTTCATCTGCAAAGCAGTACATATTTACCCAGATGCAGCAAAGAAGTAAAATCTGAAGAATAAATTGCTCTCTTACTTTTATAAATGCCTAACACTGATTGATGTACGTACCAACTGAGGTTTGAAGATGTAAAAATGTTTGTTGCTGTTTCCAATTTGATCTGAACGTTACTTTTGAAAATACATAAACAAACTGCATTTTCTGCTCAGTAGAGCTCTATGCTCTAGGTACATTTTAATACATGAAAAATGAAGTTTCAACAGAGGGCAAGTTCAATGCCACGATGAGAATTACTGCAAGTACTCTGATGTGTGGCCAAAAACTATCTTTCCTCTATTTCTTTCATCTCTTGTCAAGAGATTGATGTTCATTTTTCCCCTCCAGGAGAACTGGAAAAAATCCTTTGTTTTGGTGCAGCTGTATGCTACAGTGAAAACATCTCAAAGAGTTTGCTTTGGGGCACATTGTATTCATTAGCAGGCCTTGCAGTGCAGATCTACAGAGAGTACATTAGAAACTCTGCCCCTCTACTCAGCCCCAGTGAGGCACATCTGAAGTGCTGTGCCCAGTTCTGGGCTCCTCAGAGCAAGAGAAACACGAAGCTGCTGGACCACGTCCCGCTGGGGAAAGGCTGAGAGGGGAGCTCAGCCTCGACTGCTGGGGAGGGCTCAGGGCATGCAGCAGGCTCTGCTCTGCTGCCAGCAGGACAACAGGCAAGGGGCAGGACCGCTGCACAGCAAGTTCCACTGGAACAGGAGAAGAGCTTCCCTACAGTGCAATGACTGAACACTGGGACATAAGAGAGAGGGGGTAGAGAATTCCCCTGGAGAGATTCCACAAACAGCTGGACACAGCCCCGTACCCTGTGCTCCAGAATGACCCTGCCTGAGCAGGGAGGTTGGAAGAGAATTTTTTTTTTAATTGGGAAGAAAGTTTTAGATCTGTCTATCTTTTGTGATTTATTGGTACTTTTGTAGCTAGCAGAGATCTACTGAGGTTATGAAAGAATTTAAGTTCTCTTGATAAGTGACATATATCAAGCCAGCGAAAGTCCAGATAACTTCCATAGCACTTTGGCAGATCTTTGGAGATCCTGAATCTCAAAACAAGTTGCACATGATCAACTTTCAGGATCAAATTCTTAATCTGTGATTGCAGCAAGAAATTACTTGCTGATAACTTTATACATTAAAATTTTTATCAGCCCTGGAACTGATAAAATTAGGAGGCAACAAACCATGAAAATTAAAATAATGGTGATTTATTAGGGCTGTTATCTGAGGACTGTATTCCTTACAAAGAACTGTAATTAACAAAACTGTTTTCCTCCTTGAACTAGAAAGAGCCTATAATGATTTTCAGAGACTATTTTACTTATGGGATTTTTTTGATTGTTTCTTCACAATCAAGAAATTTGCATTTCTGGATAAGAGATTTTTTAACTCCTTGTCATTACAGTATTGGCTGTTGCAAGTAGCTTGCTGAAATTGACACTAAAATGAAATTAAAATCCCAGCTTTTAAAAATATCCTGATATGGGCAGTGGTGTACTTTAGTTAAAATACTGGAGGTCAGGAAACTGGCTTCAGTCTCAGTGCTATTACAGGCTCAGTTTGGAACCTCAAACAAACCCATTCCCCTTTTGGTGCTGCTGCTTTTTTCCTTCACAGCTAATGTAATTTCTGCTAAGACTGCACTGACTTCTTAGCTTGTGCAATGCCTAACACAGCAGCTGGGACCATTTGATACCATAACCTAATTATTATATTAATGATGAATTTTATCATTGTAATCTTAGAATCAGCTGAATACCTGATTCTTCATTTGCATGCTAGCTGCGATTGTCCCATCTGCCTCATGTCAGCTACAGTTCAGAGCACCTGTAGCCCTCAAAATATTCTGCCAATAAATTGTTCATCTATCTAATAATTTCAAGGTTTGAGTGGTATCAGCTCTGAAAGATATGTGTTTCAGTGGAGTATTTCATAGTAAGACTTATATGATTGGCTGTTTTTCCCCAAAGGAAGTAGTGTCAATTGAGAGATACTCACTGAGGGAAATGAGTGAATTGTAGGAAAAAATCCTACAGGGAAAGTCATGGCTCCTTATGTCTGATTGGTGCCTCAGATAATGACTTTGAATTAACATCTGTGATTGCTGTAATGGTAAGAAGACACTGATGCAAAACCCACTTCATGGTGATAAGGGCTGTGAAGGAAATAATAGGTTTTTAACAGACAATAAAATACAGTATGTCTTTTTCTGGTAATGGGTCATTTGCATGTTCAAGGTAAATAGTGTTACTGGAAGGGAAAAAGGCATCTGTTCAGTTTACAACTGCTGCCATTAAGATTCATGTTTCATAGATATTGCAGTCCTAACTTAGTCTTAGATGTAAACTATAGCAGATAGTTTAGTCTGGAGAGAATGTTATGAAGTGTGGTTTGATTTTTTCTTCCTTTGCAGTGTGCATTTGAACAAGATTTCTATTCACTGTCAACAATTTGCCTATTAAACCAATAAAGCCCAGACTTTTCTGCTTTGCTAGAAAATAGCTGGGTAGCATGAGTTGTGCAATGGGAAGTGGGATAAGGAAGGAAGCAGAAGCATCAGAACAAGCTTAGCAGAGCTGGTGACAGAAAGCATGAGCACAGCAACTAACTTGGCCTGAGGACAGTGGGAAATCTCCAGCTGGAACAGCTTTAATGTTAAAAGGAGGTGTCTGGAAAGTTTTGCACAATATGAGCTTGATAGACTTCAGGATATATTGCAAAAGCCACTTATGTGATGGTTTGAGTAGCTGTTCTGTCAGGCTTTGCAGGAGGAAAGACAGGTTCTTCTCTTGGAATTTTGATAAGAGCTGGGATGAAGACTGCAGAGCAGTCTGGGTTTTCCACTGAGTGTTGGCTGGTGTTAAACTCCCCTCTCTTTCAGGACTTTCTGCTTTTGATGTGTTACAAGCTAGAGGTCTTGATTTAGCAGCATATAATTTGCATCTGAAAAGTTTGGGGCAGGTGGTGAACTAAGGGCTTTTACTTTCCTTGGCAGTCAAGTTAATCCACTATTTATAAGTAACTGTTCTGCTGCTCGATGGTTATCATGTCCACCTGTGAGCCAAAGTGTCTCTGAGGCACTCTGAAGTTATTCATATAGAGATTTAATTATCTGATTATCTCTTAAATATTTTAGTTGCTTCCAGGGTTTTCCACAGGTATACACATGACAGAATTGCATAATGGTTGGAAAGGACCACATGGGTTTCCTAGGTCTGGTTGTTACAACCTCAAGCTACAGTGGCCCCAGAAAAAGGAGAAAATATAAACTTTTTTTTTTTTCTATTGCTCCTCCCTTGGCACTAAGCAATGGCTAATAATGATTGTGGTGGAATCAGGAATATGATGTAGAGGTGCCACTGCTAAGGAAGGCACACACTGATCAGAATAGTTTTCATCACTGGTTTTCATTCATGCCATGTTATGTGAGAGAACTGGGGCACCAGCCAAGTAAGTGACGTGCTTTTGCTTCTGGTATCTTCTGTCAGTTACAAAAAACAGAATCCCTTCATGATCCTGATATAGTACAAAGATATTGGAGGGAAGACTCTAGGTCAAATCTTTCATTTGCAGAACACCTGAAAGAAACAAAGTGCAAACATATGCATTTTGAATGTTCTCCTGTGAAAACTGCCATATAAAATGATACTGCCATATAAAATAATGCTATTTAAAGGCAATTTCTACTTGTATCAGATTTGCACATAAATAAAGCTTTGAAAATAAAATTAATAAAAGGAAATAATATGAAATCAAGCAACTATTTTTCTTCATGAGTTAGCAGTATAATTGTACCATGCCAGGTCCTGTCAAAGAAAAAATTACTATCTTTCAATTTTGGGAGTTTTTACATGTACCACATAGATTCCCTGTAGCAGTCAGCACTGCTGCAGGTATTGCATGTTTATCAAATGTGCACAAAACCGGCAAATTACTTAAAGGGAGATTTTGTGCAGCTGTTGTTATGATACTGTGGGGTTGCTGGGAATACACAGCAATGCTGGTATCATAATTGGCTTCCACAAAAGCACATTAATGCAGGCTACCAGATGAAAGTGGGTCAGCTTCCACTCACCAGCCAGCTTTGAATGAAAGGCCAAACTACACTGAAAAGAAAAAATTTGTGAGGAAGCTATTAGGTACTAGGATAAACATTTTGGTTTTTTTAATTTCATGTGGGAAGAGCTCATCTCTTTTAAATCCTTGAATATGGATGCTAAGCTGCTCTTTTATCTGATTCCACAGTCACCTTTTGTTGAATGCAAATAAGTAACACACACCAAACCCTAATAACTGAAAAAGAAAACGTGGCAACACACAGATTCCCAGTGCTCTCAGAAGAATTTACATATATAAGTGAAGCCAAAAAAATTCAAAATGTGGACTGTGAAACAAGGTTTTAGACACAACAAATAGCCTCATCTCCATGATCTTGGTAATCTCTTATCGAAACAAATATAGTTTAAGGAGGGTAACAGAGATTTGGAAAAATAATTTTGTGGCAATAGACCTATATTCACAAACTTCCATGCTCACAAAGCAGAATTTCAAATTCTCCATCTCATATTCAAAGCTTTATTTACTTCTCCTTTAAGCTCTGTTCTTGTGTCTTGTCCTTCACTCTTCTCACGCTTCAGATTCCTTGGGATTGCTCAGACTTCTCTGTGCATGGAATAGCAGGTACCCAAAACTTAAGTCGAGTCCCAGCGACTCAACTAATTAAGCTTTCAACTAATTCTCACCCAGACGGGTACTTACCTTTGCATCAGGATATGAAAATTCACTTTTTGTACTGAACAAGTACTATTAAATAGAGTGTCCTGCAGGATCAGAAGACACTTGCTAAATAACCATTGCATCCACATAACATCAACTCCCCAAGCAGTGGGATGCTGTTAGCTTGGGCTCATTCCAGTGACTGTGCAGAGCTGTGAACAGCACCAGCAAACAGACCACACCCATTTGTCATTTGAGAACTTAGTCTTCCTTCACTCTGAAGAGATTTTCGGGTGCACCTACATTTAGACACAATTTATCCTCCAATAAGCACATTCATCTCACAGTATTCCTATTGTCCAGACAGACTACTAGCACATATTCTCTAGAGTAGAGGTTAGATGGATTGAGACTCCCTTGAGAGCCCTTCATGGATTTTAATTGACTTGATTGTCTGTCAATTTTTCCTGATGTCCAACGTAATTTCTTTTTTTGCTCAATTTCATCCTATCACTTCCTATTATGCCTGACTGAACTGCTCAAAACAATTCTTCTCCTCTCTGTCTCCTGACAATGAGGATGCAGCACAAGCATCTCTTATTGCCACATCTACACTGCAAAATTTACTGGTAATTTTGACTATGGAGTTGACATTTTATAATTCTCTTGAAGAAAAAACAGTGATGAACAAAAAAAAAAAAAAAGCTATATTCCTCCATACTACTTACTGGACAATGTTGTAGTGCAAACAATAACTTTTCCTCCAGTTCCTCAAATAACATTCCAAATTTATAAAACATTCAGCTACAATTTCAGCTCAAGACTTCTGACGACAATAAACTACTGCATATAGTATTCCTTTAAGTTTAGTGTTTTTACAAAGAACAGAACATTATAATTGCTCTGCATACTAAATCTGACATAGAAGCCACAGGAGGAAAAGAACATTTCAAAAAATTCTTATACCTATAAATTGGATCCAAACACCTAAGGAACAACGGACTCATTTCACAGGTGTACTGAACTACATGATTAGTAGAGCCAGAAGTATGGAGTCTGGCCTTTGACAGTAAAAAAAAAATAACTACTGCAGCCTAAGTAGCCCATTACTGACCATATCTTGGTAAGTCATTCATATCCCGACTGCAGGAACAGTTCTACTCCATAGACTAATTACCCTGACAGCCCTCTGGGCTGAGGTAAAAGCCAGTGTGACAACAGACACATCAGCATGTGGACCATTTACCTTCACCCCTTTGTCCACAGAACGTGTTACATTCTTGGAAAGGGGTTCTCTGCAGGAGAGAGCAATGACACAGAGTCAATTTTGCCAAGAGTGGTGAATTCTCTGGAGATAGCCATGCTTTGCCTTTGCACTGCTCTGGTAAATTTACAAAATCCTCTCCTGTGCATGTCATGACCTTATATTGATACTACCCTAATTTTTTTCCACATTAATTTCTTCTATGTAACTTGTATCTAAAGTGAACATATTGTCGTATCTGCCCACAACAGTTATGCAACAAGGGAAATGACACACAATCAATGAGCTTTATGCCCATACACACACAGCCTGCCTCCAGTCACAAGTCCACATGTTTTCCCAGTGTGTTTTTTGTTAAGAGGACAGATATATTGAGTTAACAGAATTTTAGTTTGCCATTACTATATGCAATTCCAAATAACAACAACAAAATGAATTAGAGACTTCAAAGCAAAGCAAGCTGCATGTATTTGAACAAGGCCAATGTGTTAGGTACACTATAGCTTCTCGTCACAAATGAATCCCAAACCACATTCTCTTTGGGAAATAAAACATTAAAACAGCCTAGGCAGTTTTCTTAACGGTAGTCAGGAATCAATACAAAACACTTGGATCAGCAATTTCCTGACTGACAGTCGACCTCATACATGCTGTAATAAAGCATTGAGCAAAGGCCACAGAATGAGCCATTTGATTTACAGGCTGGCATTGATGATGAGGTGAAGCACACTGACACAGTGAAGGTGTTGCGCTCAGCCCAATTCCAGCTGCTCACCTGCAGTCAGGGTAATAATGCCCTACCTGGCCAAGCTGCTCACAAGCTGTCTGATACTCCGCTCGCTGACAGAGGTCTTTCACACGCTGGTATTTGGGTAGAAAGTTTTCTTCTTGGGCATCTACCTTCTCCTTCTCCCTTTTATGCAGCAGTTTACTGGAAAAGAATTAAAAAATTATTCTTGCGTTAATATGAACTACACCAGACAAACACAATTAGCTGAAAAGACTCAGAGGAGTAGTTATTTTCCAAGTCCATAGCATCTCTGGTAGCCAAAACTTAACAGTGCAGTAGAAACCAGCACTTAGCCTGTCCCATAACACACAAGTTATTCATGTCCTGCCCTCAGGGAGCAAACAAAAACGTGTAAAATCAAGACACTTTGTTACATGCCTAAGTGACAGGCAGTGACAACTGTCAATATAGAGAGAGCGTATCGCATTCTACACTTTGCAAACCTCTCGGTCCCCATTTATGGATTAAGGCAGAGGTGCAGAGGGAATGGCCAGCAGATGCAGAGGAAGGGCTATTCATAATCCCATGATACAAGCAGGAAGGTGGGGGATAGCAGCTGAAAGCAAAATGGGATGCCTCTCATCTCTCAATCCAAGTGAATCCCGTGCCCCTACCACAAGAGCACATTCATGCAGGCTCTAGGCAGAGGCCATGCATTCCCTCCCATCACACAATCACTGCCATTAGGCACACTGCAGCCCTGTCCCTGCTGGCACAGCTAAATGGCTTTAGGCTGAGCAGAGTGCTGCTTTGGCTATTCAATATCCTTCTACTTAAAAAGACTGAGCTTTGTGATTAACACTTTCCTTACCCTCTTTCCACTAGGAACGAGTCTCTCCACACCTTCATCTTTTTCTTTAAATGAAACCTAGAAGAAAATGAGGAGAGGAAGATGCAATTCCTACAAAACCAGTAACCAAGGTATGCCTCAATTTTCTCTCCAACCCCTAATTCCAACAAGCAACATGCCATGTAACTGTACAAGAGGACATCCAGCTCTACAAAGCAAGAACATATGCCTCTCCACTGAAAACCATAGGACATGTTTTTCTCACAGGAACAAAATCCACAACTAGTTTACACAGTACAATTTCTTCAACACAAGCATGTCTAAGGCACAAGGGATTAACTGAATTTTCCTTGTTCTCAAAGGATCACAAATTAAATCAGGATTTCCTGACTCAAATTCAGGCTCTTACCCTGCATCTACCCAAAAAGCATCCTATTCTAAAGCAGCTACTCCAGTCCCCCTTTCCCTCCACCCTACTTGTAAAGCAAATAGTTCTCCTTCCCTTTTTCTGCTGATTTTCTCTGGTAAGCATTCTCTAGCAAGTCTAATTCTCTTCCTCAGTCTTTTTCCAATGAAAGTACTTAAGGAAAGTTTCAAATAAAACCTGCAGGTTTTAGTGCTAGCTTGTCTTTATATTCTAGTCTGATACACAACCAATGCCTTAAATTATTTTACTATTTATTCAGTATGAAATGCTTTGCTACAAGTGATGCCACAAAGACATTTAAATCTATAACTTACATAGCTAAAGACCTTCATGTGTAACACTCTCACTTCTACATAGACCACATTTAGTATATACCGATGCCATGTATACCATACATTTAGAATATGAACAAACCAAAATGAAAATAAAAAACTGAAGTGACTTGTATATGCCAAATAGTCTTCAGACTTTCCAGTGGATGATGTACTATCATCCACTGGAAAGTGACTGATTTTATTATATTTTATGATATAATTTATAATTTTATTATAAATAAAATTTTATTGATTTTATTATATTTTCCTTTAAATTTTCTGCATGCTGTTGAACACCTGTTCAGTCTCTTGTACAAACACATGCATGTTTCCATGCAACATTTCTATTTCTTACCTATTTACTGGTCTCTCAGAATCCAGCAGCTTTAGAATGGATTTACCATCCATATCAGATGGAATATCCAATCCAGCAATATCTAGGATTGTGGGTGCGAGATCAATATTCAACACAATATGAGGATTCCTGAAAAAACATAGGACAAAACAGTTTAAAGTCTATACAATAACACCAAGCCACTCCAACTTCCAGAGAGTCCAAGGACCTGAAAAGGCTTATTTTGTGACACCTGCAAATAAAAGAGGACACAACCTGATTCTTTTCCATGAAGGGTATTAACATATAATATATAGATAAGTTGCATAACCTCAAGGGGACTAATACAAATATTTAAAACTTTAGTGGAGAGTATTTTTGAGAAAGCAAAGTAGTTCATAAGGTAAAGTTAGTTAATTTTTGCAAAAGACGGTTTAAACACCGTTGGAAAAACTGTCTGGGTGTCTTATAGAATCAAAATGTCTGCCAAATATGCTGATGTCTTTCTTAAAAAGTAGATTTGGCAGGTAGCACATGCTTTACCTGCTTCAAAATCTGGTATAGAAATGGGTACCTCAGTTCCTTCTACAGTAGGCATGTTCTGAAGAGAACATGAGAAATATATTGCTAGGCATAGGGAACAACTAAAAGTGCCTGTTGATTTACAGTGTGAGACAGAAAAAGAAAAGGCGTGAAGAAAAAAGCAGCAAAAGGGAACAGTTATGAAGAAAAAAGAAAATAACAGCTCCAACTAAAACAATCTTTTGAAGGGCACAAGTTTGCACATTCTGCAAAAACTTACAAATAGCCATCCTCTGGTACTTTGCACAGTATGGCAAATGCTCCTCAGCCACCACAGTTAACTGTACCAGAGTTCAAACTAACTTCACATTTGGATAAAGTACTAGCATCAACCCCCAAGCAGTCAGCCAGCTTCTATCCCCAAACCCACTGAACTGTCACAGCTAAATATGAGCATCTAGCTCTGACAGATGAACTCATATCCATCCAGCCCAGAGTTCAGCAGCTAAATGAACGCCCAAAATTTTGAATTATGTTTTACTATAGGTTTGCTTTTGTAGAGATGTTTTCCATTTATGTTCAAGAACCATAGAGTATCCTGAGTTGGAAAGGACCTACAAGGGTCTCCAAGTCCAACTCAGGGCCCTGCACAAGCCTGGACAGCCACAAGAATCCCAAAATGTGCCTGGAAGCATTGTCCAATACACTTCTTGAGCTCTGGCTCTATGAATGCTTCCCCTGGCAGCCTGACCAGCCTGTGTGAGAAGAGCATTTTCCTAATATCCAACCCAAACCTCCCCTGTCAGAAGTTCATGCTATTGCCTTGGTCCTGTCACTAGTCACCAGAGAGAAGGTGTTGCTGCCTACTGTTTTGTTTCCCCCCATGAGGAAGTTGTACTGCTTTATAAACTGAAACAAGTGACTCCAGTTCAACAATAATTACCTACATGATACACTATCTTTTTAAACTTTAAAGTGACAGTTACATGTATAATTTGCACTCCTCAAAAGAATGCAAATGTTTCCTACATTGGACAAAATTCAAAGTGATTTTGCAACTACATCCACAGAAGTGCAGTGGCTTGTTGTGCTGCACACCCATGCAAGCAAAAAGGCAATGGCCTTGAGTTTGTTATACCACCCTGTGCTATCAGTTCTGCTCCCTGAAGAGACATTTTTCTGCCAGAGAGAAGCAGGACAGGCAGAACTTTGTGCCTCCGTTTGGCTGCCAGGTCAATACACCTAGAGATGGGAACATGAAGTTTTCAGGTCACAACACACACAAAAGCAAAGAACTTACAAGGACCCAGCCTCCACATTCGGTCCTCGGACATAGAAAGGAACTCTGATATCAAACTCGTACGGCATGGACTTCCCTTTCACCAGCCCAAACTGCCCAATATGATAACCATGGTCTGCTGTGTATATTAGATATGTATTTTCCAGTTCTCCTGTTTCAGCCAACATATTGTAAATCTGAAAAAAAAGCAAAACAAAATATGAGATTTATTCCACTGAGTAGCCCTTCATGTAGAATGCTAGATATCACTTTCTGCCTATGTGTAACACACAAATAACAACAACTAAGGATGGCACTGGGTTATCACAATGAACCACTCTGAATCATACATAGTCATATCTTAATTTTACTAACTGAATATTGTGGCTATTACAAGACAAAATTCTGTTTTAAGGTAAAACACATTAGCATGCCATTTCAAAAATGTTTGGGTTCAGTATTTTGCATGAGAGCTGTCAAGACAGTACTAAATCAACCTTGCCTTCAGAAAAATGACTCCCCATTATGCAGAATATCTGCAAAGTATCTTTCAGATAAAAATTGCTCAGTCGTACTCTCTCACGATGAAGAATTATGAGATTTAAATCTACAGATTTACACAAGAAACTATGTGAAATGTACCAACTTGAGCATCAAAGATGAATTTTTATGTGACATTTTCACTTGAGAAGGGTGAGAAGGTGGTGGGATACCAGCAAAGTGGTGCCTCAAACAGGTGCAAAACATCAGCACAGGAGAAAAACTGTTGTGTTGGTTTGGGAGTTAATTTTTGATTCTTTTTCAGGTTGTTTTGTTTGCTGGTTTGGTTTTTTTCAGTTTTTGTTTTGTTTTGGGGGGTTTTTTGCTTGGTTTTTTGGGGGGGGGTTTCTTTTCTTGTTTGCTTTTTTGAGTGTATGAGATTTTTTTTTTAATTTGGAAAGACTATTAACATATATAATTCAGTAGAAAAAGATTGGGCTAACTTGGTAATTAGAACTAAAAAACAACCTAACTGATTCTGCCTGCAGTGAATCCACCCAGAGTGAAACCCTTTTACTTAACAGAAAATCCAAACTGTGTAGTAAAATCACCAATTTCCCTCAGCTGTTATCTGATCCATCTAAACAGCTTCATTAACATGAAGCAGAGATCATATTTGCCTAAATCAGTAGTGATACCAGTAATAAGCTTATGCAATGCCACCTAGACAATCTCATTTTTGCCTTAGAGGATTCCTCTAGTTTTATGTTCTACCTCTTTTGAATTAGAATGCCAAGAGATAAGCAGAAAAACTGCAAAACTACTTTTAAATTTGCAAAACCATTCTTTTTCAGTATAGCTTTTAGTGAATCCAGGCATTTTGTTTAAGACACATGGTTTGGATTAAAAACTTTCATTGTTATATGATGATAATTTTAAAAGTACCAGTCTCCATATTTATTTACTTTCAGAATTTAACCTCCTGGGATGGATTTACCCTGGGGTCATTCCAGTTAGGACTCCTGTATCATCACTTTTTGCTGCTGTTGTTTTCTTCTCTCAGAAGCTCAGTGTTACAGGATCAAAATAGACACACATTTAGGTAGTTATTTCCAACAGGTTGTAGGATGACTCTTTATCAGAGGATTCATTTTTAGGATTTATGATGTGTAGTTTTTCAGGCAATCCCTTTCTCTTCCCCTTTATCAGTAGTGGTTCTATGGCAACAAATCAGCTTGTTCACACCACCCAACTCAGGATACCTGTCTTTAGGAGATGAGGAACCTTACACATTGAATAAAGAGACAAGATGATCAGAGGTGAGAGAATTACACACTATTACAAACCTGATGCCGTCCTCCTCCTCTTTCTCCCTTATCTTCATATGAAGGACAATGTGGAGCTTAACTCAAGAAACCAGCAGCTGTTTAGCTAAAAAAGCAGAACACAACTGACTGTTAATCTTACCATCTCCATGGAGTCATCCACAGACATGAGTGTTTGCAGGCGCTTTCTCTGCAGCATGTTAGTGAACTCCATGTGGATAGGCTTCATGGGCCCAGTGTATCTCATTATCCAGTGCTTGTCTGGGTTTGGAGCATAATTATAACTTGGGGTACTATGGAACAGAGAGAAAACCACAATGTTGTAGCCAAATAGAAAAAAAGTTATAGTAACGAATATATTCGTTTCTATTTGATCAACACTATAGGAAGTACTATCTGAGGTGCATGAGAAAATACTAAGATTACTTTTGAAATGTCTTCTACTTACATGTTCTGAAACATGGGAAAATGAAAACCATTCATGGGGGAATAAAAACTATGAAAATATTAAACACACCTTATCTTTCCAGTGATGTCAGATTAACAAGTATACATTTCAAGGCCAAGAGACTTAGCCTCAGAAGTCTTAACTCCACAAGTATGATCATGGTGACACACATATTATAGAGCTCCTACTCATGCAATTGCTTTGTTTTCACTCGGCACACCAAATACTACATCTGGTGCAAGCTGTTTAAAAATAACTATAGAACTTGCTGTAAAGGTTCTACTGTGTTCTTTAACAGGCTTTTGGAGATCAGCACAACTAGTTACTTGAATATTTTCACTTATGCACCAGAGGAGCACAGGCACTCAGCCTACTGGTATCCAATTGCATGTGAGCAGCACAAGTGGACACACAGCTGGATTTTAAAGACCTGTGAAGAAAAGTGGGATGAGGAAATAGGGCTGTATTTTGAAGACCCATTCCAGCCACCAACTTCCTTGCTTGAAGTCCCTGCAAAATCCCAAGAACCTGGTTCAGTGTCCCCCTGGAAATTCATTGTCTCTCCAAGTTCTCATGGTCCTGGGACATAATTAAAGTGATGAGGAAAAATACTGTCCATAGTTTCACATGGTTGGAAGTTCCAGCAATCACTTTTCTATGCATAATCATATTACTTTAGTTTAGCTGAACCTAAACAAAAGATTTATTTTAGCACCATGATGTCAACTCTCTGCATCATCAACTCACTGAAAGCTATTATTACAACTTACATTTGCAAGAAATACTATTCTTATGTACTACTACATTTATTCCTTGTTACTTCAGGTTGAAGACCACATTTTGCAATTTCTTCACATCATGGTTCAAACACATCACACACAGAGTCTAAAACATTAAAAATTACTTTTTCTTTGTAATTTGGTTAGGCTTCCTTTTTTCATTCAAAGCAATAAACCCGGTCTATGCAAACGCACAAGCCAAGACAGCAACATAGTAACACAGGAAAAAACATCAAATATATACAAATATATGTATTACACAGAATTTCCTGATAAATTTCTATTTGGGAAATTTCTATGTTTGGTTTTGTATAGGCAACAGAGCAGCAAGCTAAGTTATTAAGCTAAAAAATAATGTAAGTTGAAACTTCTCATCAGAATACTGCATATCTAATGTATCTTTGACTATGACAGTCTTATGAGATTTAATATAAATATTAAACTAATCATCTGACAGTGAAATGCTTTATGCTTCTGTTAGATGCTATCCGGAAAATGTGCAAGGGGAGGCTTCTTCATACAAGGAGGAAAGGGCTGGTGCCTATTCTCTCTGTATTGTTTATAATCTCTTGAATTTCAGAATGTTATTGTGGTTGAAATAATGACATTGCCTCTTTGAAAATGCTGACAGTCATGGAAACTGTTGCTGTGTGATGCCCAGAATGAATCAAAAATGCTTCGCAAACACCTTTTCCGCTTACTTTGTGACTTCCTGGCTGATTTGAAACTTCCCACCATTTAATCCAACCAAAGCCCACGATTTTCTTTGGTTACTACAAATGTAACTCTCTAATCCTTAACAGATTTGTCTGTCTTATGGAAAAAATACAAAAATTAATTAATTCCTAGAAGCTAGCTGAGACAACTTCTTCAGACGTACCCAGAAGGGAAGCCCCAGACAGACTGCAATTGACTTTGAAAAAGACAGATGGTAAAATGCACTCTTCTATTGAGGTAACATTTCTGAGCGCTGTTAAACTGCCCAGCTGCCACATTCTCTACAGCTCAAAATACAGGCAGCAATAAAGGAAAACCATGTAGCTGAGGGATTTGCTCTGTGAATAACTTTCAAACAAGACAAGACTGCAGGTGCACAGGAAGAGGAGCTCTACAGAATGAGATGGAGAGAGTCTGCAGTACCTGGCAGAATGGTCATACCAGCCAGAACATGGGACAGAATCAAGAGAACAGCATAAATTTGCCACACAAGTACATACAAGAGCTCAGAAGCAAAGCAGCACCCTGACTAAAATCCGTATCACTGGCTTTTAGCTATTATTAGCAAAGCCACATGGTGCAGTGTGTGCATCAGTCAATGCCAAGCACTACCATCCCACTTTCCCTGGGCTCTTATTTTCCACAGAATCCACTTACAGACTTCTCCAGCGCTGCCACAGGAAAAGGTGGAGGGTCATAGCACATGGTGTAGTGCCTTCTGCTTTGGGGACTAAACACAGACTTTGTTCAGGGTATTTCTTACTGCTTATGGGCAATTTGTGACTGTTCCACCTGCATTCTAATCCTTCCTTACAATGTCCACATGACAATGAAACAGTAAGAACTGCCTGCAACCTTTTATCACCGACAGATTGATCTGTCACCGAGATTACCTGACATTTGGGAACAAGGAGAAAAATGGAAAGTAGAGAACTAACTGGCATCATTCCCTCACTGTATGCACACGTTTTGCATTTTTACATTTACTCTTAAACCCACGCCAATGAAAACTCTGGCAGATTACTATTATTATCCTCATTATTATTGTTATTGTCATTATGCAGTGCTGGAGAATTTAGAAGACAACTGCGTATTTCTTTGTGAGAGATGTACATAAAATCCTATTTTACATTCATACCCAAAAGAAAAACACGGTTCCTTAATCTACCAGGATAATTTCTTTTTTTACAAACAAAACTTCTTTTCACAAAGTGATACTTCCTGTGTAATTGTTATCAGTGTAAGAAAAGTCACCTAAAATTTAAAAAAAAAGTGTAATCACTTTATAATTATGAAGATAAACCTAATTTGTGTGAACAATAAAATTTAAAGTACTGGCAAAAGAAAAATGTATATAGTCTGTATTTTTCATTGCTTGAATCCTTCTACTCTTTTTCATTCAGCTAGGAAGTGAATTGCTACAGAATGTTGCATGAGAATCATCTCCGAGATCCAAATGCCTTCCAAAGGAACCTAATAAAACTAAGGTCAATACTGGATATAAGCCATGAGAAGTTGCTCATGGGCCATTTCTGTAATTTTCATTTCAAAGAAAATGAAAGAACATAAAATGGCAAGTAAACAAGAAATGCTTCATTGCTGTAGATCTGTGCCACAGATTCTCTTGGACACAGCAGAAAACAATGAAATATATAATTCTAAGCTACACAGTAACCAGACAATAGAACAAAAGAAGCTTTTTCTCTCAGACTCTATTTTAAATAAAACAAAAAAGCTCAAATGGTTTTCACTGGACTTTGGGCTAGGCCTGAGGCGCTTTGGCCACCAACTGACAATTACTTCCACCGGTTCCCAGCTCCCTCCCAGACCCAAAGTAAAACAGAATTCCCCTTAAAAACGGAGGGGGAGGGGGAAACATACAGTAAGAAAGTTACAGATGTTGAACATCAAGTAAGGCATGAAGCCAGCAGTTAGAAAACGATGGGAATGTGTTCACTTGCATCAAGAGGTGATTTGGGAGAAGGATTCACTTTACCTCCAGGTGAGGAGATACCTGTAATGCAGCATCAACACCTGCACGTTCAAAGTGTCTCTGTGCTATAAAAAAGAAACATCCCAACATGGAGTTTATGAACATGTTCCTTCAGGAACCAGGTGATACTGCTTTTGAGATCTGTTCAAGACATTGTATTGGGTCATGTACAGACATGTACAGCAGCTCTGGATTTCTGTTCTTTCCAGACATGAAACAGGAGTAATACGTACTGTGTACTACAGGTTAGAAGGACAGGGAGACAGAGTTTCTTCCCCTGAAGAGATTATAGCCCAAGAATCAGATTTTGATCACCCTTCTCAGAATAAAAAGTGCTTTACTTCCCAAATAGACTGTAACAATGAATTTAACATTAATCGTCCAATTTATCTCAATGAGCTACAATTCTGAGTTCTAGAAGCAGTAGCCATTCTCAAGACACTTGTACTAGTCTGAAGAGGTACAAAAAAAAATCTGGAAACTCTTCTTATATATTTGTGACAAAGTTATGCCAGCAGAACTATAAAGAAAACATTGTTACACCCCTGAGGTACCCAGAATTTCCATATTCCAGAACCTGAAAATCAATCAAAGGTTTTGTTTTTTCCTTACATGTGTTCTGAGGCATTAGGAAAGAGTTGTGAGTACTGAGGGGCTGAATCCTCAGGACCATGAGGAGCAGCATGGCTTATAACCATCAGGACAGGCCTGTGAGGATACATCTTCTTTGATATTCTAAAGAAGGTAATACTGTCATTGGTAATCAGATCAGTCAGATAATCCTGCAAGTAGAAGCAAAAGTATAATGAGACACTTGAAAAGGAATTTCAAACTCAGGGGGCAATATAAAAACATAAGACAAATAATTCTGTACACTAGTTTTCCCCTTCCCCTTAGCAGCTGGTGATGGAAAAGGTAACCCTAGAAAACTGTGAAGTTGTATCTCTCAGCACAAAGTACATTCAATTATAAAAGCAAATAGGGCAAAGGAAAGTAGAAATCACAGACAGGAAATCCCAGACATCAACCTTTTAAAAGAGAAACTGGCTGTGAACACTATGCTAATGAAACACAAACAGGAAGGCAGGATTTGCAATCAATAAGAGAAAGTGAACAAAACATGTGTTGAACAAATATACATTACAAATCACTCCAGAGTGAGTCAACTTCCTTAGCTCTACGCTAAAACTAGAGCAGTTCATGGACAGATTTAATTACCATCAATTACCCTTACTTTAGAGTAACTTCTGCCTACCTGAGGACTTCAGTAAAGCTGGTTTCTTTGGAAAGGAACACTTTTAGCTGAAATAAATATATTCCTGACTGTAAACAGGCATTGAGCTGTATAAAACTGCCATTTGACAATGACTATGAAGCATATTTCAAGTTTGGTCAGGATACAAGATCCTTGAAAGGATATTAAAAACATATGCATCTGTATGAACAGAAATACAAACACAACAGTTAAATTCTCCACTCATTCTGAATTATCATAAATTGTACCAAGTTTCTGTGAATACTCCGTAACACAACGGCTGTGGAAGATGTTCCTTAAACTAAAAGGGTGGGTCTAGCTGCAGGAAAATGGATTCTAATCTCATTAATGCTTGCATAACTCCACTGCCATAATAATTACTGTACAAAGCACACACATAGTTAACATGAAGCACTGAAGCATTTAAGTCTACTTTCAGATCTTCAGCTTGTAATATGTAATACAGGCTCAGAACATTGTGTTTGTTTACACTGTTAGTAACAATGTTTTCAGCAACAAAACCCTCCTAGAATGGAAGGTAACAATGCCCCAATGGCATTGTTACTGCTTGTAGATAATGTTACATGTAGCAGCTTTCCAGTACAGAAAGAGACTGAAACCATAAAGCACAGCTTTCTTGTGGTCACGTCCAAATGTTAATAGAAATAAATCCACATGACCTACCCTGGAGTAGTCATATCCATGCTTCTCCTTCATTCCGTTTCTACAGAGTGTGTAGTTGTAAAATCGAGAATTTTTAAGTAATCCAACCCATTCTTTCCAACCAGGAGGCACATAGGAGCCATTGTATTCATTAAGGTACTTTCCAAAGAAAGCTAGGGGTAGAAAAAGCAGAAGCGTAGTCAGAAGGCATAACAGAAACACCATAGTTAAACAGATTAATTCCTTTTTGTTTTTCCTTAAAATAACTTTGTTTTCTCCATTAAAACAAATATAAGTTCTGAGTCTTAATCTTGCCTCTGCTTCTTTTTATTGATATCTCCATAATGCAGATACTTTGATTTACGACCTACATACAGAAGAAACTGGACCAGGATTACCATTATACATTTCCCACATTATGCTATAGGAGAATATACTGAGATGGGGAGCTCCAGCTGTGGGAAGGTGTCATGGCTACATAACAAGAACAAGTTGCTATTCAAGACACTGGCAGCTTTTAAGTTGTGAGAGCCATGAATGCAGAACACAACATACTTGTAATGCCAATTGTCTCAATGGCTTCCCCTGAAAGAAAACCCATCCTCTGTATTCCCGTGATATTTAATTGATCGACAAAGTGACAGTCAAACCCTGTCTGACAGCCAAAGGCTGAACTTCCCTTGAGCTCAGCCTCTCTACTCTTTCAAGTACAGTGCCTATCAGAGTTGGTCAAGCTTTTCAAAGTGCCAAAGTTAAAAAATACAAAACTGACAACCAGAGTTGAAACCAAAGAAACAATCAGGGGAAAGATGCACCTTTTCCATCTCCTATGTTTCACTTGCAACTTGTGCAAGAAAAACTTGCACCACACTGCTCCCTCCTGCCTGCATGCGACGTAGCACATTGCCAAAGGTGGCAGCAGCAGCACAAGTCTACAGATCCAGCCACAAGTGCCACTGCCCCAGAGAACACACTGCAGTGCAGAAAGACTGATCCCCAGAAGAATCATCTTTTGCAACAGAAAAAAACACAGGTAAATCACAATGGATAGAGAAGTGGCAAAGGAGATGTGAAACCAACAGCAAAGAAAAACAGACGGAAGCCATGGAGTAGAAGAGTACAATTTCTGCCTTCAAGACTACACAAAAGAGAGAAGAGGAGAGAAAAAACACAGGTAGATGGCCTGGGTTATGAATTGATTAAAAAGGTTTCTCACTCCAAGGTTGTGAACTGAAATATAAAAGCAAGCCTCAAAAAGCTTTACTCCTCATTGCCTCTCAAAAATAAATAAAAAACCCGCCCAAACCAACAACCAACCACACCAAAACCAAAGAATTAAGAAGCTCAACTGTACATCTGCAGGGCAAACCAGTACTACCAAAAGACCGCAAAAATAAAACATAAAAACCAACAAAATAATTCCACATCTTCCTCTGTCCACTGTAGTCATGTTCCAGGAGGACTCTCCATTTCAGAGAAACTTTATTCATAATCTTCAAAATATTCTTCTTAGCAGGTTTCTTTTGAAACTTGAGAACCTGAGTAGACAAGGTTCTCAAGTACAATCTCCTGCTGTTTCTGAAGCAGGTAAAGCTAATTCATCTTTGGGGGGGGGTAAGGGGGGGAAGAAAAAAAAAGGTAAAAAATACCTTATTACTGCTGACATCCTTGATAGTGGATAACTCCAGACTTTAACTGGAGAACAGAAATGTATGTCAGCCTCCAATTATGGCAGTTTCTATTTAAATTTGTGTAACAACATGTCACATTTAACTACTTGAATGAGGATCTCATTGTTACCTTACAATCACTTTGTACTTGTAAAAATCCTATTTCTATGTGTTCCAGGAAATTTAGTTTCCAGATTAAGAGAGGTAGACTGAAAATGTAATATAGGTTCACTATGATCTGGGGCCTAAATTTAAACATTAAGTTGATGTATAAAATATCAGATATATGAACACCAGGACACTTGCAGTAGCTATGCAAGTTCATAAAAAATTGTAGGATCTTGAAATACAGCCACTGAATATGAAAAGTATTACAACAGACAAAGCTCAGTAAACACAAACCAAATCATCTGTGAAGAATAAAACATTAACCTTGGTTTGGAACTCATATGCTGATCAGTATTGGTGCCAGGAAACAATAAACGGAGGGAAACAGCAAGCAATTAATAAAGTATGTGCACTTCCCCTAGTTTATTTCTTTCCAGATTAATTCAGGTCTTCATTTTAGAAAAACAAAACAAGGAAATCACTTATTTAAGACCAAGACTTTGAAGTAATAATGCACAAAACTTAAGTGAATAGTTAGAGAGAAAATAATGATCTTGTTTCAATTAGTATTCAAGGCTTATACTAGTTTCTGGAAACATCGAATAACTATGAATTCAAGGGAAAAAATGCATACTATTAATAAAGAGTATAATACGATACTGCAGTACATTTCCACTTTGAATAACATAAAAAGAACCAAGTTTATGACTGTTTCTCATCCTGACAAAAGGCATTAGCAAGAGATGTAACAAAAGCACTGTCACAGGCCAGGACCTAAATCCGCTGTTGGGGGGAAGCAAGACGGAATTAGGTGTGAAACACATGCTACATGTTTTCTGAAATGCCTTCTACATGATACCAGCTCCTGAGAAGCACACATGCAAAGAGGGTAATTTCCTTCTCAGGGGTACATTTCATCTTGCCAATTATTTCTAAACCACCTTCTGGGAATTGATTGTCTAGAGAAACACCAGCTGACCGCCTCAAAGCACAAAAGGAGCAGTGCCTTCTCTCCCATTCTTAACTTGCTCAATATATTTTGCTTTTATGAAAAAAGCCTAAACACTAATTCCTTTTCATAGCATCTTTCTTGATTGTCCTGCACATTTTAGGTAATTGTAGGCCACACTCTAGGTTTGCAAGGCCTTCAGTTCAAGCATGCACAGTATTTTATTCCCATCTTCTGAAAAACAGAAGTCTTGGGTTTCTGTTGGCTGCTTAGCAGAAATTTCCTCAAGTGAAAATACAAGGAAGCCAAACCAACACCAAGACTTAAGCTCTGGCATTATACATGCAGTAGTCAAGAAGAAATTAGAATTAAAATATCATATACATTAGCCTCTGTACTAGTAAGTCTGAGGAAGCTTTCAGATGGAGGCAGCCTTGATCTTACCTGTCCTGTAGCCTGTATTGTTGAGGTACACTGCAAAGGTGCGTGTTTCATGCTGAGCCTGCCAGGAGGGAGAAGAGCAGTTCTCGTTGTTGGTGTAAGTGTTGTGGTTGTGGACGTACTTGCCCGTGAGGATGGAGGAGCGGGACGGGCAGCACATGGGCGTTGTCACAAAGGCATTGATGAAATGGGCACCTCCGTGCTCCATGATACGTCTGGTTTTATTCATCACTTGCATGGAACCTGAAAGAGGGAACACATTCCAGAAATATTTTCTTGTTTCAGTCACAAGAGCTCAGATGTTACATTAGAGACCAGAAGGAGGCACAAGCAGTAAGGGCATTGTTATCTCTGAGTGAACCCAAGTCCACAGAGATTACTCATTCTGCCTCAGTAAAGTTCTCCCATCACTTCAGTAAGGATTAAATACTGAATCCTAGGTGAAGATTTGACTTGAGCATGTTGTCATAAATCTTAATGCTTCTTTCATTTCTCTCTCTAAATTCAAGATTTACAACTGCAACTATCTGTAGCATCTCTACATCCCTTTTGGGGCTGCTAGTACTGTTCCAGTAGCTAAGGATGAAAAGCACTTTATGCAGCAACTCTGACCAAAGCTTGCACACTCCGTAAATGTTATTTAATTTTTGGTTTCACAAGGAGCCTGATGCGCTACCTTCTGTGCCAGCCTTATGCAGAAGGCTGAGACTGTAACCACGGAATCGTTTCCTTTGGAAGACTACTCACTCCAAACTACTGCTCAAGAAGGGTCTGCTAGAATTGTTCTCTAGTTAAATCGTTTTATTCCCTAATGTGAGGGTTAAAAGTATTGATTTCTGTGATTGCCACTGGACCAAAGACACAAAAAAGCTCCCATAGTAATTTCCATAACAAGTTCACTGAGTTCCAGCTTTCTGCTTCATCCATTCTGGTAACAGTCTTATTATCTACATTTTCTTAGGCTTGATTCTTCAGAATCAGATTTTCAGTTGACTACTTGGGGCAGCTAACACTATGTTTCATATAATCATTGGCTAAAAACAAATAAGCAAGGGACTTGGAAAAATTGGGGTAACATGAATAAAAGTCTTTCACAACAACTACTGAATGTCACAGTGCTGCCAAATAACAGCACTGACAGACAAGGTTTTGATCAAAGACTGGATCTTTACCATTGACATCCACCGAGCTAAAATTGGATCCATATCAGCGCTCTTCCTAAACCCAGAAGCACCAAGGATCAGAGAAACAAGAAATTTAGTCTTCCTCTTCTTATTAGTGCTAATAGTTAAAACTGCATCAGAATAAGTTAGGAAAAATTTTCTTGATCTAGGAAGAATTTCAGTTTTCTAAAGAATTTGTCATGGTACCTGTCAACAGCATGATCTTGCAAAGGAGATTAAATGTGTTCATCACTGACCCTCCCTTCTTGTTATGAGCAGAGAAAGCCAACTGACATCATGGAGAAGGGGCAGGCTCGTGCTAGAACAGGGCTGGGCTTAACTTGCCCAAGGCTGAGTTAGAGTCACAGTTCAGCTTTAATTAATGCATCCTGCAGCCATCTGGCACAAACTATGTTGTTTCTGTCAATAAGGGATTTAGGTTTCTTGTAGCTCTTTATACAGGGATTTCATTATGCAATTGCAACAGTAAGTTGATTGGTACAGAACACATTGATACAACCAGGAGTCAAAACATAGAGAGAAAATGGTCATAAGCCACATAACAAAATCTGACTCTGGCACCATGAAGGAAGATTAATTGCTACGGTAAGTCATTTTACCTAAAAACTGCCATGGCATTAGTTTGAGACCATTTTGTTGGAATGCATATTAAAAATAAAAAAAAACCAACTGTTTGTGCATTTCTCAGGTCAGAGCATGTCACATCGCTGTGTGATAAGAACCAAGGCAGGTTATTGCACTGCCCCCTTAGAACTTGCTAAACTTCACATATCAAAAAGGAGTTTCTGAAGAAATCAAGATTTTACTTTTTTTGTTTCTATAATAGCTGTGGGTTAAGTATTAGTGCTTAAAAGTACTAACAACACAGTTAACAATTATAACAGCTAATTATACATTATGTGAGCCTGAAAACTGTGGATGTTTCCTCTGTGCTGTTTTATGAGCTAGCCCAAACATAGACAGGCAGTCTGAAAGAATGTTTTGTCATCCTGATATTGAAATACAATTTAGCAACCCCTTTAAATGAGAGGCATCTGTGCATAAATAACAGTATATGTTAAGACTCCCCTTGGGGACAGTAAGCTTCTTTAATAAAAGAAGCTGTACTGCTGTAATGACAACGTCCTATATATCAACAGCCTTTAACACAAAAACATATGATCTAATCTCCTTCTCCAGCTTGAGAACTAATACAGAGAGAAAGGGCATTGCAGGGTAAAAATCCCGTATACTCTTCTGTATAACCTTAATTAGGCTAGCTTTAAATATTTTAAACAGCATTAAACCAGTCAGCCAAAACTTATTTTCTTCTATTTGCCTCCAATACACAGACATCCATTCTCTAGCAGATTACTTCCGTGTTAATCAGCAGCTGGAACGTCACCATATTACCTTTGGAGCTGAAAACCTTCTGAGGTTTCACTAGTGGATGTACAAAAGAAAGTCATGTTTTGAAAGGGCCAATATTTAATTCAGAAAATGTTGTTACCCATCTAAAACCACTGATAATAAACAAAAATCTAGCAGCTAGAAGTGAAATTTCTAAGCCACTTTAAGAAAATATTCATTGGACTATTATAAAATATGGAAGTTTAATCAATTTGATGTGTTAAAGTTACTCAGTGAACAAAGTTAAGCAAACTCCATGTTGAAACTTCACTTGAAATGTGTGCTTTCCATAATTTTGCTATGCATATCTCCACAGTTCACAACAGGGATAAAGCTGATATTTTGACTAATATTAATGGAGAATATATACCAATTATTTATGAAATAGTACAATAGACTTCCTATTGGTTGTGTTTTGTTGAAGGAGGGAATAATTTACACTTTATGGAGCTCCAGCTGTTGAAGAACTTGCATTAAGTAAAGTGATTTGTCTACTCTGAAACACAATTTCACAAATGTTTTCCAATAAATTGAAGCCCAAAATTTTAATTAACTGTCCCCTAAAGACTTCTCTTTTGATTGTATTTGAAACCCGTTAGACACTCTTTTCACATCTTCATTTTCCTTTCTTCACCCCAAGACACCCTCACATTTAACAAAGCTCTAAAGCCCCATGTCCACAAATGATAGCTAAGAAAAATTATCTTCCATGCTACTTTTGTAGCTTTTCAAAAGAAGGTCTCAAAACATACAAATCACCTTGCACTCAGATTTCTCTAATCTGGTTGAAATAGCTCCCAAATAATCAGCTCTTTCTCCAACCAGACTACGAAATGAGCTGGTTTGTCACAGCCATAGCAGTTTGGTAGGCAAACCTAACTCAACTGGAGATGCTGAGTCCACCACACAGGGGACATCAGCATTATACTAACTTGGACTTAAATGGCTCTCATGGGGAAAAAAGTCTTTGTTCCTGATTAATTATTCCTCATCAGTCTATTCCTCTTCTTTATATGATGCTTGTCTATAGAACTCTTTTGATTAGACAGTCTATCAAATATGTATGTGTCAGTAGTTCCTGGTGTTCTTACTTGTCTTCTCCCATTTCCGTATCCCACGGATACAATAACTGTATCCATTACAATCTACACCCACTCTCCTTGGATGTCCTCCAGAGATTCTGCATTCAATCTACCAGTCCTTCATCAGTATTTTCCTTCTTTCAGTACAAGGCTGAGGTTTGTTTTCCCAAGTAAAATTCATGATTAACAGTAATGTGAATTAAAACAAACAAAACCAACACCAAAGCACCTCCTTTTAGGAAAGGGCAACAGTGTCTCTCTGGTAAGCTCCACCCACTACTGGCCCATTGCTAAATCTATCTTTAAATAAATAAAGGAAAGGCTGTTAAAGGCACTTGAGATTGTGCTGCACTCCCTTTCACCTCCAAAGAAGCTACAAAAGAACAATGAAAGCTAAAACACCCATCAGTTACAGAATACTCTTAGAAACAGATTGAAATCTTACCCACAGCTTTCTTTGCTAAGCCTTCATAGCTTCAAACTTTTCCTTAGCTTTTATTTGTAATTCACATCTTGTTTTCATCTTTCTTAAATACACTAACCACAATCGCCACAAATGGCAATTTTGATTAATTTGGACAGCTCATCAGACAACAGATAAGAATAAAAATTATGCCAAATAAATACTGGGTCTCCCAAAGCCATTAGTGGCAAATGACGAATATCTAATCTCAGCTTCATCAAATGGATTTTCCTTAGTTAGATCCTAATTTGTGTGGACACATGCCCATTATCCTTGAAATTGGAAAGCATCAAGTTATCAGAGAAATGAAATATACTGCCCAAAGGACTTAGACAATTTCATCAGAAACACAAAGGCTAGCATAAA
Organism: Toxostoma redivivum; assembly: GCA_013397375.1. Lineage (NCBI taxonomy): Eukaryota > Metazoa > Chordata > Aves > Passeriformes > Mimidae > Toxostoma > Toxostoma redivivum. The sequence continues at coordinate 94,301 of VXBI01005645.1, forward strand.
ATAGCAGATGATACATTTTTCAGGATCACCTTCCAAGCCTGCAAGAAAATGTACTGAGGTTCTTTGGGATATACATTCTTTAAATTGTTTCATTTGTGATCCAAATAACCATAAAAAAAAGGTGACAACAAAAACATCTGATCCTGGTAATTTGAATGGCATTTAATTTGATGGGATTACTTCTGTAGCAGGCTTTCTAGTACTGATACAAAGGAAGCATCTGTAAAAAGACCACCACATTGCTGTGATTAACTTCCCAACAAGGTAAGTGTATGAGGAGTACAAATTGATTGATTAATTGTATGTTCTATTTCTTCTGTGAGGTCCGTTTTCCAAATTTTCCTATCCATGCTAGAAATCTGATGCAGAAAAATTCAGTGACAAAACTCCCCCCACCAGACTACACATAAACGAGTTCTCATTTTTCAGAGGACCCGGGCTCCATACACATATGCGAGTATACTTCTAATGCAAAATTATTAATGTTTATGTTTATTATGTTATTATGTTTATGTTAATGACTGCTCATAACTAAAGACAGCATCTGGTAAATACAAGCTTGTTCAGGTAACACAACAAAAGCTAAACTCTGTCAGTTAATTCATTATTCCAAATCATCAAGCAAAGCACGTGTTTAATCTTCGTCTCCTTTCTTCAACAATGAACATAGGGTTGATAACAGAATATATCTTTTGTGTCATTTTGGTCCGTAATCAACTACATATCTTAAATGGACAATTACAAGAACAGTATGACTGTGATAGGTAACATTTAAGTAAATAAAATTAATGTTGTGTATGTAATGAATGCCTGCAATTACACAAAAGAATTTGACTAATTACATGGTGCAATTATCAGTTATGAATTTAAACCTACTGTTTCGGCATGTAGCTTCCCAGGTTATATTTGCAATTGCCAGAAGCAAAGTTTAGGTGTTTAGATGAAGACAGACAGGCATGAACTGTGTATTTCCACAGGAACAGAACTCTAACATTTTAGGACTAACTCTTGTTGTCCCTGAATTGCAGGCAGATGGAAAGGATGTTCTACATAAAGGCAGGTTTAAACTTGTTCTTCCTATCATTTTTTCACACTGAAAAAAAATTCTTGTTTTGAATGCAAGAATCCAGCTCCAAGAAAAAGCAGTGTCATACTCATTGGCTAAAATTCTCTTTATACTGGGCTCTTACCAAGTTCTACATCCTGATCATCAGTAAGAACAAGGATGATGTTCGGGCGGATGTTTCTACGGTCTCTTTGAAATCTTCCTTTCAGACGCTGATTTAACAGGAAAGTTGAACTTCCATCCAACAGTGATAGAACAGTCATCATGAATAATCCAAGGACAATACTATGCTGTGCCATGTTGTGCTGATTTAATGCTCTCTCTGAACAAGGTAGCTTAATGGCTTCTATTTCTTTTTCTTTGTAGGTCTCCTATAAGGGAGAGGGAAACAAGTATTTATCTATATAAACACCCCTCTGCACCCATCAAGTAACAGCCAGATTCTCTCTAAAGAAGTAAAAAGCAATGTACTTGAAATAATCTTAAATCCTAAGAAAATGCACTAACCAAACTCCCAAAGCAAACAATTATTTTTCTAGTGTCAGCTAGAAGCAGAATCTTGAAAAATTAAATTCATAAGCTGTTATCAACATAGGCAACAAAATTTCACTCAAAGCTCAGATCTGGTAGCAAGTTCAAGGATTTAGCAAAATTCTTTTGCTTTCATACATATAAATAGTAATTACCTTCCTTTTTTTTCCTTTGTGATCTATTTACAGATGACATTTTTGTTTACATAAAAAATGCAGACATTGAAGAGAAAAAACCCATATCTACCATTACTTTTAAACAGGACTTTAACAAAATTTACCGAGCTAACAACATATTTGCAAAGTCAGAGAACACTCAGGCAGAAGATCTGTTATACATTGATTTATCTTACAAATTCCATTAAAGAGCAAAGCTGCCCTGATCTTGGAACTATGCTATGATACAGTTCGAAGTCTACTACAGCTTTGATGTTTAAAATACCATGATTAATAATGAACACATTTGAAGGCCCATTACTGCAAATGTTTGGGAATGGATGCACCAAAGTGACTTGCATTGCCTATGACTGCATTGCATAACAGAGCACATGCCCCAAAATTGACTTGACTGCAAAACAGAGCACATCTAATTGGTACTACTCCAGCTAATGAGGCAATAAAAAAATCGTAGCAATTCCTACAAGGAGATTACAAGAAATGACTTAGCATGCTGAAAAATCTTTGAAATCGCAGTTTTGCTCAGTCATCTTCTGATAAAAAGGGATCTTCTCTTGCTTTCAGAAGTCAAAATAACAATGAAAATGTACTGAAAATATCAAGTACTAATTATTTAATCACATACAGCAATCAATGAGTCAGTTTTTAATGAATTCCCTCCTTGCTCCCTGTCTTTTTTTGGACTGGTGCCAATGATCTCTTGTATGAGAAGAAAAATCAACTAAAAATGACTCAAGAGAGATCCTCTGCTTTTTGTAAAGCCCAGAAATGCCAGAGCAGAAAGAACACAGCACAATGCATTTTACCTGAAGAAACATGTTGGCTATTCTGTCCCCGCAGAAAACAGTTTTTACTCCAGCAGATTGTTTCATAGCCACATTATTACTTCCTCTCTGTCAGCAACTGCTCTTCGAGATAAACTTTCTTAATCAAAATTTTCATGCAATAGCAAAACCACTGGTCTGAAAAATTATAGTCAGTTTCTTTGCTCATAGAAGAAATGCATATTGAATTTTCACACAAGTCAACAGTTACGTTGCTGTAGTACAATGGAATGTTTATTAAGGGTACTTTCCAAATTTGAACGCTAACAGGGTTTTGAGGAGATTAAAAATCCTCCTTCCTCACTTGTCTGTCCAGTGAGTTTTACAGGTAGGAAAAGTTACCTTTTTTTCCCAGAAACTAGAAATTTATTTAAGTGTCCTAGCACGTGTTCCAACGGGTAGGGAAAGAGCTTTCAAATTTTACAGATGCAGCTTTAGTATCTGCTGCTGCTACCCAGGCTATAGCAAAAGAACACACAAAAGATAGCACTGAGAAGCCCAATCAACTTTCATTCTTTGTACTAAGAATTCCATCTGCAGCAGTAGATGTGGGAAGAATCATGTCAGAGTCAACGTGTTGCTACTGTCCAGAGTAGTCAAAAGCAACCTGAGAAAGAAACCTGGATCTGTTTCAACAGGGGAAGACAGAAAGTTTGTCTAGCAGGCACATGTTCTTGGACACAAGCTTTTTGAGGGAGGAGGTAGAGAAATGCCTTCTGCTCTTCAGAAATTACTACATATGTACTTTTGTTTAAAAAAAATAAACTGACAGTACAGATGTTTTCATTACACAGAAACATTTTTCTGAAGGTCTGGAAGTTCATGAGGGTTTTCTCCAGTCTATACTAGCCAATAGCTTCTCAAAATAAAAGCATTTGCTGACTTTTCTTGCAGCATTTGGAAGGCTGCCCATTCTTGCTATATCTGGCATAACTACCTTCGCTACAGTGTTGTGCATTTAACAGTCCTCCTTACATTTTTCTCATCTTTAAAACAAATGCATGGAACTAACCTCATGACCTCATGGCCTCTCTCCCCTCAGGCAGTCTTTTCCTCAAGTTTATTGCCCCTCACACACTTCTTTTGTAACTAAAAATAGAAGCTGTCCCCAGCTCAGAGAGCTGCTTAGCTCTCTATGAAATACTTAAGACATTTGGGGGCACACATAAACCGCCCTCCTTCAGCTATTTTATCCACACTTGTACATTTGTGGCTAAAAGAAATAGTGATTCCTGAAAGGATACTGCAAGCAGAAAAGAGAATTTCACGTTAAGTACAAAAGGCATCTTCCACCAAACCTGTTATCTCTTTCTCAATCCCCCACAATGAATATTTTTCAGCTATTGTGGTGTGTTATGTTACCAGGGTAAGTAATCCTGGGAATCAACTCAAAGTATGTAATTATGTACAGAAGTCATACCAATAACTAGGTAAGAAAATTAAAGCAATTTTAGAAAATAACCTATTTCTTAAAGTATGTTTTCACAAGACATACATGCCACAACTAACAGCATATGTGCAGTACAATCCAAAGGCTAGCCTTAAGTAGTTATGAGAATAGCAACACAAGAGTGTCTCTCATGGGCTGCCAGTGGCCAAATACAGATTGATTTTTTCAATCCCTAGTCTTTGGTGAACTTCCAGGAAAAAACACAACAAAGTTTCTATTAACAGTTCTTTCATCATTTCTGTCAACAAGGTTAATCACAGATAAAGCCAGAACAGTTCCACAGCAGTGCCCCAATGTGCCTTCACTTTTAATATAGCACCCTCTCCAACGATGCATTTTGATCTGAGTGGTACAGATGGTGCACTGCTCTCTGTGCCTCTGCAGGCCATCCTCCAGTATTAAAGATGCTTAATCTGTAGTGGTTCTCATGAGAATTAGGTATGTGTCTTATTTTGTTCAAAATTGCACATATGAACTTGACAAATCTAGTCATCCACGTTTTATATCTAGGAAAGTGCTGTCAGAATTTTATGAAATCTTCAGTTGGGGCAACTAGCTGAGCTTTCTCAAGCCCATCAAACCTCTTAGAAGGCTGCTTTTGAGAAAGTCTAGTTATCTTACTTTCTTCTTTGTGGCAACACAAGATGTTGCACTAGCTCACATTATAAATGTTAAAGAGAAAGCCAGACATCCACACTCCATTTATAAAAGAACTCAGCAAAGAGCTGTTTCCAAGTAGCATTTACACCAAGGAAAGACTTCTTTATAATGCTGTCCTCAGTAATTAATGTCAGTTCTATGGCAGCACAGGCAGAATGCACAGGGATGACTGATGTCAGTTCTGTCCCAGAGGGTATTTTCAACATACTGTTGATTAGTATTGCTTGGTACAGATATAAGAGGCCCCATGTATGCAAAAACAGTAACTCACAGTAGCTTGCATAGACTGGTGCTCCCAACCTCACTAATGCAAGTCTCAGCACAACTGCCCCACGCCTAAGCTCTGTGCAACTTCACTGAATCGGGTAATTCACTTATTACAACATTACTAAGAATAACATCTGACTCTTCCTGTAACTCTGTATCAAATGTGTAAGTCTGCTTCAAGTCTACTCCTAGAAATTACTGCTTCTAGTAATGTTTGCATTAACTAGTTTTGGGTCAATTTGGTTTGTCTTTCTTTTAAATAATATACTGCAAAACACTAAATATAGAGTTGGTATGACAAGTTCAACTTGCCTAGCAGCCACCACACAACCAGGTAAGTGCATGTGAGCCACACGGTGGAACTGCACAGTAAGGGAAAACTGGCTAGAGAGAAGCAACACACACCTGCTCCCATATGGCTGGAGCCCACGCCAGGTGGATTACTTAAGCAGACCTAGGTGTGTCATTCGACCAACGTTTCAATTCATTGGAATACATGGTGCTGGAGCCATTCCCTAGCAACCAACCCAATTAAATCCACTCTGCCGGTTAAATGGATTCAGCTGTGCTGCTGTTCTTTTAACTGGAGTCACTCCTTTGCATCGAGCTTTGGCTATGCTTGGTCTTTTCTCACTAAAGCTGTTAACCATCGCTTCAAACCATTATATTGTGTTTGTAAGAGATAAACACATTTTCATATGTGGATTGGGAAGAATCTTGTTTGCAATCTAACGAGGTTCCCAGGGGAAGACTGGTATCAACATTACTGCTGTAATCTAACAACATGCTGCGTTTGCTTATAGTTTTCTACTTTCTGGGTTTTTTTTCCCCCGGGCAGTCAAAAATTTATGAGAAAGTACAAAAATCAAATCCCCACTGCTAAATGTGACTCTTGAAGATTACAGTTGTGCTGATTTACAGTCAGGAACAGAGCTCAGAGTACTAGAGCACTGAATTACTATTCAGACACATTCTTCTGACTTGCTCGCCTTAAGCTGGTGAAAGCTACACAAAAACTAAATATCACAGAGAAGCTTGGTCACATTACCAAATCTCATTCATATTTTGTAACTTTATTTTAAATAAAACAGAACTGCAAATTAGTTATACATTTCCCTAGGACTTGATTTTTTAAGAAATGTTTTAAGCAGCTCAATCTACTTTCTTTCTGTCCACTGCTTGCATATTACTGTTAGAGTTTCCCAGTGACACACAGAGAATTAATTAGTCCTCTGATAGGTTAAATTGCTATTTGGATCCCCCAAATACACAGTAATAAACACGTTTTTCTGCATTATATACAACAACCAGCAACTTGAAGGAAACAAAGAATTCTTTTGCTATTTTACCTATTATCATCACATAATTAGATATAATAGATGCAATCTTAGACTTTAAGAGTAATTACACTAGCTTGTATTATAAGTACAGTAAAACCATAGACTTACACTTCTGAAAATACCATAAGGGAATGAATGCAAGTGCTTTAAGATAGAAAAAGTAGGCAAAACCAGATACCATTACACAAATACGTTCTACCAAGTAAACACATTTTTTTGTAGCTGTATTGGGGGGGGGGGGGNTTTTTTGCGGGTTTGGGGGGGGGGGGGGAGGTTGAAGTCTCCCTGTGTTTACACAGCTGCAACACACACAGGCATTCAGATGCACACACTGCCCGGATCCGTCCGGTGATGTGCCAAACGTGACGCTGAGCGCTATGGCACCAATGTCATTTGGGAAGTGTTTTCCGCACAGCCCGCACCCTCGGCCCCTCGCAGAGGCGGCACGGCCCCCGGCCGCTCCGCAGCCCCCGCCCGCCGGGCCGCGCCGGCAGGGCCGCAGCAGGGCGGGGAGCTCCGCGCAGCTTCCAGCAGGGCTGCCCGAGGCCGGAGGAACCGCATCGCCTCCAGTCGCCGGCCCCCTCACTCAACTTCCAGCCCCAGCCGGTCCCTGTACAGCTACCTGAGACTCGCCGCCCAGCTTCCCCGCGATGGCAGCCCGGCTGTGTGGCCAGCAAGCCCACAAGGGGCACGGCCGCCCCGCCGTCCCCGGCTCGCCAGGCGGGGCGAGGCCTCCGGACCTCCCCTCCGGCGCTCTCCACTCACCGCGGAGCCGCGCTCAGCCGTGCCAGGCCAGGGCCGGCGCACCCAGCGCCCGCCCGCGGAGCTCGGGGCCCGGCGGCGCGGTGAAGCGCATCCTCCGGCCGCGGTGCCGGCCAGCAGCCGAATCCCGTTTCCCGAAGAAGCGTTTAGAGGAAGCGCTCGGGCGGGTGCTGCCCCCGCCTCTTCTTCCTCCTCTCCCTTCTTCTCCTTTTCCCGTTTAAAAAGTTCATTTACCTCGAGGATCCTCCTCCCGGGATTGACGCAATGCCCTGCGGCGCGCAGGGAGGAAACCTGTTCCACCAGCCCCGGGCTCGTTCAAAGTCCAGCGGCAGCACCGCGGCGAGGACGATGGCGCAGCCGGGGGAGCCGGGGAGGTCCCAGAGCCAGCCCCACTCCAAAGAGAAGGGGCCGACGCTGAGCTCCCGCCTGGTGCACAGAGCCTTTATAAGCAAAGGAGATAGTCCACGGCGGGCGGAGGATGGGCAATTTAATTGCCCCTCATAGTCTGTGCTCTTCTCGTCCCCTGTCGCTAGCGTTTGCCGAGTGCTGCCAGCCCCAGTGCCGCGGGGCGGAGAACGGAGGTGGCAGACCCCAAAGGGGCTGAAGGCCTGCCTCTGCCCCGGACCTGCCCCGAGACACCTGCGAGGCACAGCCTTAAAGGCTTCTAAAAGGTCATGCTAACACAGACCCCGTTCCACTGGTGCAGTTGAAATTAAAGGGCGCAATATTCATCAGTAATTAAGAAAAGCTTAACAAACCTCTTCGAGGCAGGGACTGTGCTCACAGAAGGTGCTGTCTACACTACTTGCAACCAGTTACATTTTACTCCTGGAACTTGTTTGGGTAACTATCTAAATCGGTAAGTTTCTTCAGTGTAGTCTTTAAAGACCTCTTAAACAAGTATCTTTCAAAGATACTAGTAGATGAATATGTCATAAAAACCAAAAAAAAACAAAAAAACCCCCACAAGAACAAAACATTTTCTTCCAACATTCCCATGCTGGTAAGTGTCAGACATGCAGCACAGGTTACCTCAGAATTTCCTGATGCTTCTTATTACATCTAATGTTCTGTTCAACCTATGATTTATTAGGACTTGTGCTTTAAAACAAGTATTGCCCCTAATGACCTCATCTGGACTTTGCTGGAGAAGACTAACAGTCTTGAAGAATTTTTCATTGTTAGCTCTGTCCTTGGCTATGCAGACAGTTCCTAAATTAATGTCTTGGGGTGATACTGTAGGGTGAAATGGCACACACTTCCTCCAAACACAAGGATGTCACTGCTAAGGTACCAAGTGTGCTCCTGTGGACAGGACAGGAATGAGCAATAGAGGTGAAACACTTCATGTCAGTACTACAGTGTTCACACTAGGGGCTGCAACAGCACAACTGTACTGGGATAAACAAACCACTCCCTAGCAGGGAGTTACACTGATCATAGACCCACGTGACGTGCATAAAACAGGACCTACATCTCGCTAACATTGTGCTAAAACTCTTACTGCTTTCTGAGATAACACTTGACATTTTGCTAGCAACTTTCAACTCACAATGGAACAACTTACAAACACACCCGTGAGCCAGGATGTTCTGATTCTGCACATTTTAGACACGAATTAGTGTCTAACGGGAGCTGAGGCAGACTCAAACAGTCCTTCAGGCCAGGAACAGAACGAGGAGCCCAGCATTCCTCTGTCCTAACCACGGGCCAACAGCTATTACCTGCAACACATAACCTCTGTGAACTGCCTCTAAAGGGACTGACAGCAGTAACTACCAAGCCAAAGAAAACACTAAGTGCGCTGTACAGTGGTCCACATTTCACATTGAAGAAGAAAACTGACTATCTCCCAGTATTGCTAGAGGACTGTAAATGGGATTTTCCATTTTAAGAAACACATGCCCTAATATAAAACTACAGTTTCATTAATATAAACCACAAACATCAAAAGATACTAAGACTAGGATTAGTGACATTAGTATAGGAATCTAAATTTAATTTAACGTCACTGGAAAATCTGTCACAATAGATCGCTCATTTCAACAAAAGAGTATGTTCACCTCACAGGGAGTGCATGGAACTTCCATTAATGTTAATGGGAGTTATGCAAGTGCATTAAGAGGATAATACAAGCCCTGGTCTCTGAAACAACCCTGAAAAATGGAAGGTGCTTCCTCTTCAACAGAATGGCATTTCCATCTCATGCATTTCAAAAGAACTTGGTCTGGCACAGTTACGAAACAGGATGGGTAACAATTATTAAGCATCCAAACTTAAAGCAGTTAAGTGATTTCAGCTAGTTTTCCTATTGCCAGAAACCTCAAGGGATACAGATGTATTTAAAATACTGGTTTATTTGAAGTCTAAAGCAATAAAATAATGTGGAATTACTGGTAAAACAAGAAGATCTGAAAACTGACTCATGCAATGATGAAGAAACCTTCAAGGAATATCCTTTTTAAATAAAGGAAGTAATTTTATTCACTATTTTCACTGGAAAAGGATTCCATTGGTATATATGGATCATCATAGCTGGTCAGAGTTCAAAAGATAACATGAAAAAGCAAGATAATTTCCTTTTACTGCTACACCAGAGCTTTTACACCAAATCAACTTCAAATTTCTCTTGCAGCATGCCATCGAACAGCTTGAATTTATTTTACTGCACCTCAAATAACAAAAGTTGCCTATTATCTAAATAATTTGGTTAAAATTATCCTAGGATTTACCTACTAAAAGTTAGGAGAAAACAGACATGCAGTCATTTGTTTAAATATCACATATCCATCTACATTGTTAGCCACAAAAATTCCTTCAAAAATTTAATCTGCAGGTTCTCTGTCCACTTTCCTCTCAAGTAGTATAGCACAGAAATATGTATGGAACAATGCAAGTTGCACTATCAAGTAAACTATGGAAAGTTGCATGTAAAGGGGAACCACTTTGATCCACTGGCAGTTAGTGGGGGCCACAGCATCATCTTTTAATCAGTCCTGAGACAACAGCTAAAACTTAAGGAAGCACTCAGGGGAACTCTCATGAGGAAAGGGCAGCATGTCAATGATACAGAGAAGCAACTTCTGGGAAACAAGAAGACAATCAGGAGGAGTCCAAAAGTCATTTTAAAAAGCCTCAAAAATAGAAGCTAAGCAACATGCTCTGCAAAGCATATCTTTTTCATTATTGCCAAACATTGTGCTTTCAGAGCTTGAATATTGTTCTCATGTCACAGGAAACAGAAAAAGAGGGTTGGCTTCCACACTTCTACATACTTAGTCAATGCCTTTTAACTCTTCTTCAAACTTGCTAATCTTTAGCTTTATAGTAACTGGTCATATGTAAACTCCTCACACCATTAGTCATTTAGATTTCTCCTCTCTGCTATCATGTTTCTTAATGTGCACACACATGCTTTAAGCCATCTTTAAAGACTTAAATATAAAGCCAAGAACAGAACATGAGCCTGATCTCCCTTACTTTTCCTATTTTTAATGTATAAATTATTACAATAATCAGTCCACAGTTATAGTAATTACATTGGTCAGTCATACAATTTTTTTTAATACTTTCAACAACTGCATTTCAGTTGCATGAAATGTGTAAATACTGCTTCAACAACAAATCAAAACACTATAAGGAAGGCATAAACAGCACAACATGCTGCACTCCTTGATCCCTCACATGATGTGTTTTATATGACAGACTCCATCCAGATAAATATGATTTTATGGGCAATTGCTTGACACTTGTCTTTGAAAGTCAAGTCACACTTTCAGTGAATGTTCAGTCACGTTATGGAGGAAAATGGTTTATATGTTTTGAGGTACTACAAAAAGTGAAAAAGGGGAACACTGCCAGGAAAAGCATAGGAGAAGGGGGAAAAAATTCACCTAGTTTGCTTGATCAAAATCCTAAGCATTATACTTTTCTGCGTGAAAATAAAGATTAAGTATAGTACACTGTATTGAATTTAGTTACAACAATATAATTCTAGTTTAATATTAATCAAATTAATTTTGATCATACTTTGTAACAGTGAGTGCAAGCTATCCAGCAAAATATTGAAGCAACAAAAATGATGAGGAGGTTGTAACTGCAATAAAAGTAACACCTAGTGCACTGACAAAAGTGATAGCTCATCTATCTCGACCACAAACTCAAAACCAATCCTTCCTGCAATGCCAAAGAGAAATTCATAAGAAAACACTAGCAGAATCCTGAAGCTCGCATATAAAATTAGTATGTGTGTTCTGATTATTAATAATGCTCAAAGATGCATCTGAAGGACGAAGAATGTTAACTCAATGAACTATTGCTGGTCACACAGCCCACAAAAGGAAGAAGAGTAGCCTTCTTTTACCCCATTAATAAGAGACCCTTACAATAGCTGCCTGTAAGTCAGCAATAATTTAGTAATTTATTTTAATAAAGAATTTTCCTTTTTATAAAGGATTCATATTTTTCTTTTGTACATCCTGATCTTATTTTCCTTTGTAGGCTTTCAACAGGTTGTACTACAGTACTCAGGCTGCCTCCTGTTCCAATACCTGGATGTTTTATAGCTAGAAAACAACGGGCCAGTCATCAACTGAACACATTGTTTAATTGATCATTAGCTGCACTCTCAGCACAATTTGGTATGTGATGCAAAATATGAAAGACTACTATATTATTTTTCACTAAAAATTCTCCTAGGGAAGACAACAGCCAGTCCCTTATCTAAATAACATTTCCTAAGAAAATAATAAAGTATGTAACGATAAAGCACTTCATGTCTGTCTAAAAACAAATCTGATTTGTAAGTACTAAAGCAGAAAAATGTCCAATGAAGTGATGAAGAGGATGGCTAGAGGAGCTGGCCTCAGTGCCAGCGCTGCCCTGGCACTCCCACCAGCCAAGGCTCTCCTCGGGTGGCCACACTGGCTCTGTTCATCTCCAGCAGCCCAGGCTAGCACCCCAAACAGTCGCTTCCATGTCCTGTCTGCACATTCCACACACTGGCACAGGTATAGAATCTATTACTGTATACATTATCTGTTATGCACTTTTTGCCATAGAAAGGTTTTTTTGCAGTCTTGAGGTTCAGGTGAACTTGATACACCCCCTTTCAGTTACAAAGGCCTGTTCTATAGGCACAAAGTCCAAACGGATGCACCTGGACCTTATCTCCATTAGGAAAGTTGAATTTACTTATTCTGCTTTTCATTGTCTTCTAATTTCCATTTTTCAGCAGTTGTCCCCCTCTATTACTATTTAAAGTATTTGAGGTATATATATCTGAATCTGACTTAATATTTATATAATCTAAGCTGGGCTTCAAATGGACACTTTCAAGAAATACTAGCAGGGAAAATTCCACAACTGCCTGCATTTCACACATGTAGAAAGCAATTTTCTTGTTCTGTTGCCTCAACAGCACAAGTGAGATGAAGCTTATGGCGGGATGATACCTGTTATTAGATCAACTGCTACAGATGGGAAGGAACAGACACGGCCTCAGGCATAACAGGCACTTCTTTGGATCTGAAACAGAAGCAGCTATCTTCAAAGTTAACCTGCTCTGAATTTAACTCGTGTTAATCAAGCCACATGAAAGAAGAGTTTTTCATATCTCTGATACAGGAAGGCTTTCTAACAAAGAAAAATGAGACAGTTTGGATTCTTAAAATAAGGTAATAACTCATCTGCTGAAAAACACAGAGTTGTTACTGAGATAGGAGAAATGAGAGAAGAGAGGTTAAGAAAATTACAACACCTTTAAAACCAGTCTAATAAGTCTATGATTTTTACCTTTTATCAGAGTCATGAATTTTAATATTAAGGCTTATCTTTTGAAGGTGCTTTGTGGATTTCCCTTGAGGGTCAGGACTGATTCATGAGAGATAAAGTAGTTACTTTATGAGAAATGTTCACCTACCAGTCATTGGCATCTCTTACTGATCATCTGCAAGGACCTTGGGGATTTCTTGATTCCCTTTGTATAAGCACATTTGGTGCATTTGGGTATGCAGGTTACTTCCTCTAGAGACCACAGAAATGTATCAGCAAGTAGACATGCAGTTCTGATAGTGTTCTGGTAGCTTCATTACTCTCAGTACTGGGAATGTATAGTCTTTTAAAAGATATAATGCATACTTTGTACATTCTTAAAATATAAACTACTATAACTTTGAAAAAGTTGTTTTTTAATGACAAATCAGTTTCATTTTTTTCTACCAGGCATCAAGGATAGAGATTATATAAATAATGTTGAAGGGACACTAAAGCCATCCAAATTCTTTCTACTTCATTTGAGTCTAAAAACACTGAAACAGAAATATGTGCTGCCCCTGGCTGAAGAACAACTTACTTTCATATCCAAAATGTTAAAAATAAAGTTGAATGGACATAGGAGCTTTGGCATCACTCCCCTACCTTTAGGGTTTACAATCTTCCATAAGGTAGTGACAAGATTCCTGCATATGAAAAAAACTAGACCATAACTACAATACTATACCATTAATGGTCACCAGTGATGTCTCAAATCATACAATTGTTTGAGTTGGAAGGGACTTTAAGATCATTCCTTCCAACCTCCTGCCATGGGAGGGACACTTTCCCCTATCCCAGTTTGCTCCAAGCCCTGTCCAACCTAGCCTTGACACTTTCAGGGATGGGGAAGCAACAGCTTCCCTGGGCAACCTGTGCCAGTGTCTCACGTGCCACCCTCAGACAGAAGAATTAAACATCATGGTTGCCCTTCTGGCCTAGAATATGTATTATTTCTGATTTCAATAATTATATCTGATCCTGAATTCAGAGAGAAATGTATTAATAACCAGAAGCACAGTTTATTTTTCTATCACTGCAAGGCTCTGGCATTATCAGTAAACAACAAATTACAGGTAAAATATCTTACTTATAGTAAGTCTCATTTACACCCCTAAAATAGAGAGGACTGATTTTTCTGAAGTAGTAAGTACCCACACAGAACAGTTCTGAAAATTTATGTAGCTTTTTTAGGTCCTGAAACTGTAGTCACACACTCTTGATGTCTGGCAATGCAACCTCTTTTTTTGTACTTCAGTTCACTTCATGTTATTACTATGCTCATCACCCTCATGACTGACTCCAGCGGTAACTTTTGAGAATTCTTCAAGAGTCCCAAAGTACATTCACTACTTCCTGTGCCAAACAGGAGTGTGTGACATGAGAATATCTGAGTATACTTCCACAGAACTTTAAGAGATTACTTTTCAGATAGGTTGAGCCTCACAGACTAGAGCTGCAGCTCTCAAGACACTGAAAAATTCCATATACCCAACTTAGAAGTCCATATCTAAGTGCCCAAAGCCCTCTGACTTAGCTCCATGCTTTGTCATTTTCTGTGCTGCTGCAGTGAGGCACAGAGATGATGTACCAAATGGAATGGCAACCAAGAGTTCTCTAGTCCCTTTTCACCTGAGAAGACAAGGTGGAAGCTTATACAAGAAGTCAATACTCACTAAAATGAAAAAAGGTTAAAAGACAAAAGGAGCAGAATTCAGCAGGCAATACATTCCATTGCTGGAGGCAGGAAATTGAATGGCTTGAGCTGCAGCCTCGGTCACAGTCCCAGGATCTTACATCAAGGGTATCGCTGCTGTTAGCTCACTGACTGAGAAAAGGTCACTCCATGAATGTGTCTGCCAGAGTATATTTTTTCTGGCTACACTCCAAATGGACAGAAATACAGGAATAATTTAGAGGAATCAAATGAATGCGAACTGTCAGTATAGACAGTAAGTAACATTAAATCCATGGGTATAGATCCCTTCCCTCTAAACAGCTCCAAAAGCCAATAAAAGCCAAGAGAGAAGAGAGAAGTAGGCTCACAATGAAAGCCAACAAGAAACAATGGACTGCATGCAATAAAATTTAATACACTGCAGTTCTCATTCTGATGTGCCTCCGAGTTTTATGATACAACCTGACTGGTCGTATCAAACACAATGAACTGCCCAGGAACAGGAATACCATCCTACTACCATCCTACTACTCAGCAGAACTGGCAACTGTGTCAATCACAGCCTTTGTTTGTGCCATCTTCCTTCTCTTCATTGGTAGAATACTCTTTTTGAAAGTGCTTTTGCTCTTTCACAAACTTTCTTATTTCTTGCACCATAGTTCAGTCAAGAATGTTAAAGAAAAAAGGGTGGATTAATTGAAATTATTGAAAAACTTTACTTATTATTTCAAATTACTTGAAATAATTGAAAAACACCTCAGGATACCATTTCTGTTCTTCCAGGGGAAGAGGGTTAAAATTAAAATAGCTAATTTTAAAATTAAAATAGCTGATTTTAATGCAATTGAAAGATCAGTACCAGACCCCACAGTAAACAAACAGTATGTGTAATAAACAAAAAGAAGTTGCTGCAAGAATGCTGAGATGTCACTGGGCAATGGATCTAGGGGCCCAAGATAGCTGCAGCTTCCTGACCTCACTGTGAAAGTGAATTAAGTACCAGAATCACTAGATGAAAGTTTCATAAAGAAGGCACAAATCCTCCAGAACAGATTTGTGTAAGATAAGTGGACTCCACATATCTAGGAAAGACATGCATATGTATAAGATGAGTAGATCCAAGGGACTAAGAAGAATACAAGAGAAGAATAGATCAGGGTAGGAATTCCTCTGAAGAGCTAATGGGTTATGTGAAACATAAGGCACAAAGAGATTTCAAAGTTAAAAGGATTTTTTTTAATAGGGAAGTGAGGAAGCACACAAGAGACATGATGGTGAGAATAAAACCCAGAACAGTGATGACACATCCATTAAAAGCCACAGGATGAATTTAGGCATCTAGAAGGTAACTGTGCAAGAAGTCGGTACTGAAAACCAAGATAACGATGAGCTCTTGAACTCACAATAGCTGAAGTTACCCAAGACTTCTCATGCTGAAGACAGAACAAATCCTAACACCAAGCTTTAGTTTATTCAAAGATAAAAAAGGAAAAAAACAAAGTATTCACCACTGCTCTATTTTTCCTACTGAATGAAAAGCCTTTACAAGCCTTTGGTTTGCTGAAAAAGCTTTCATTACAGAAAGAGGAAGCAGCAGCCCCACATCTATGGAGATGTTGCTCTGTGCTGTAACACACAGTCCTTCGGGACTCTCTGCTATTATATCTGCCCCAAAAAGAGATTGCTATGAAGAAGAGATTTCTATGCTTTTCTGAACTTGCTCCCACCCACGCACCTTTAGAAATACAGACATATATTGCTGTGCAGGAATGGCTTTGAGATATCTTAGATATTACTATTTTCCAGGATGCAAATTCAGAACTCTTAAAATATAGAATTTCAACTGAAATCCATAGCACTGCTTCCTGCAGTTGGACTGGTTTGGAAGGTTTTCTTCTCTGACATGGACAACTTAACTCTCAGCTACAAACAGCTGACAAAACTTTTCCAGTTAGGTAACACTGACTCCTCTCCATTTTTGCATATTTTCATCTTTGGTGAGCAAGGTAAGGAAACTGGTCCTGTCTCTAGCTAGCCCTCTCTGTTGTCAAAAATAAACACTAGCCATTGTTGAGTATGTATCATTCAATTTTTTTCCGTTATCCCATAAGAGCTCTAGCTTTTAAATCATCTTCTTTGCCTTACATCCTCGGCAAGTTTCTCTTTTCATTCCTTCAGCAACATTCTTTTATCCCGTTTGAGTAGGTGTAATTACCATCTTACAAAACCATATGAAGACTTGTATCTTTGTACAAACATTCATAGTAATCAACAATACTGGCTATTTTTTTTTTTCTTTGCCAACAGTCTTGACAATTTTAAACTGTACAAGAAGCAAACAATTTTAACTACGAAGTTTACATACCTATTTTTTTTATGCAGCATGTATTTTATACACAGAATAACTGGGCCACAAGAGACAGTGATGAAGAGGCAAGATTTTTTTCACTGCATTTTAAAATGGCTGCAGCAGATGCCTTTTTTTAGCCCTTGGAAGATTGATGATTCCATTATTTGTAGTACTCAGCAATAAATCTCTGAGTTTAGGCTAAAGTGAGCACTTTTCCGTACTTTGCATCTTCCATTACACTGTTATTAATCATGTTTAATCATTCATTTACCTCTCGCTGCTACTGCAGTGCTACTGCTCCTTTTGGGAGGACTGGCACATTATTGGTTTTTGACTTTTACCCTTTAGAAGCTGGGTAAAGGGCTTTGCAGTTGCTTAATCAAAAGTGATGTGACAAGGGCAGGGGAGCTGTAGACCTCAGGAAAACAGCAACTAAACAACACGCCAAGTTATGATAAAATGAACTTAAGAGTCAACGAAGAAAGCAAAATGTAATAACTGAAAATAGTAGTAGATAACCTCATGAGATCACAAAGTACAAAGCACTCCTTTGCCTTGCAAAACACATTGCTAGGAAAGAGGAGGCCAAGATTAAGAAGGAAGTTAACACTACAAATTCCCACAAAAAGAAAAATGCAAAGCCATGTTCTGTTACAGAAGTGTCAGTTAATGTGATTTGGCTCAAGTAGATTCTCAGTTGCTTATCAAGCTTTCTTCTCAGAGGAAGCATCACTTCAGCATTCCACTAGCAACTGTAACAAGAACAATTCACAATGTAGTATTTTGGTAGCTGGCTTCTTCTCTGCTTACCAAAAACATGGTATTTTTAAGAAAGTCAAAGAACTCCATTTGTACCTTAAAAAAAGACTACATATAAACCCTTAATTTCATCTACAATATCTAGAAAATTATTCAATAAACAATAGATATAAAGATATAAGTACATTATCAACTCCGTATGAACAGCAGTAATGCTGGCTTCATAGTTTAGAAGAACCTAACCCCCACCTCAGTTAAAAGAGAATATCAATAATACAAATGTTTCTCACTAATCATTATAGGACATTTGTAATAACCTTTATCTATTTCATTTTTAAAATAGAAGTGTCTTCATCTAAATAAACCTACCAATTCATGTTATGCATGATTTTCAGTTCCCCACTAATAAGAAAAACCAGCCTCACAAGGAGACAACAACTATTACTTTTCTGATACTATGTACCAAAGTCAGATGCTGTAGAATAAAACTACACTGTAAAAACAATGCAATTATCTCCCTGTTATATTTTATAATTTGAGTAAATTAAAGCAAAATGCTCAGTGCTTACACCAACTGGCAGCAGTAAATTCCAGTAAAACCAGTTTATTTTGGACTACTATTTAGTATAAAATTTTAGTGTTTAGGTAATGAAGCATTTGGTTGCTTGGGTTTCATGCAGTTGATTTTATGTTACACTGCAGGAAAATGTGAGCCAAAGGAGCAGGGTAGAACGCAGCTGAGTTTGTGGGCACATACTTCCTTTTTTGACATCAAACAGTGTTTGAAAATATGAGCCAAACTTATGTGCCTATATGATTTGAAACGAATATTCACAATCCTGGTTCACTTCTAATGATTGATGCAGTGCATGATTACAGCTCCAGACAATGAGTTGGTCACAGTCTAACAGTCTGAAAAGAGCACCAGCAAAATTAATGGAAGATAGGAATGGAATAATGTAAGTTTGTTAGATACTTAGACCCCAGAGACCTTGTGCACTGAATCACAGAAATATCCAAGAGAACAAAACCAATAATAAAGCAACTGCATCATAACATACCCTCTGACTACCAAACAGCTAATTCAAACCAATGCAGCTTTAAGGATGTAACACCAAAGTATCTAAAGCTAAAATAATAAAGTGCTGGATATAATAAAGCCATTTCAGAGAGATAGTGCCAAATCATTCAGCTTGGAACAAGCAAATTCTTTTACTAACCGAACACAGAGGTAAAGCCAGCCCTGCTCTTGCTGTCTGAGGCTATATGATAGATTTTCACCACCACTCAACAGCTGAACAGACAAGAGTCATGGCATATCTGCTTCCTGGCATCCAGAAGGATACTAGCTGATCAAAAATACTCACTCAGGCAAAAAGACAGCGGTGTAATATAGGCAAACAGGGAGACCCCCTTAACTTGCCAGCAGAGCAAGTAATGCATGGGTGGCTTAGAGAAGATGGAGCTGTACACTTGTATTGCTCTTCCAGTGGCTATACATACACACTTTTCTCGAGTCCAGTTGCATGCTGATGCAGACTCTGGCATAGAAATTGGAAATAGAAAAAAGAAAGCTCATTTTGGCAACAGAAGGCCTTCCTGAAAGCATAGTAACTGAACTCTGACACTACTCAGATTCTCTGAATCAACAGAGGCCATTCAATTCGACATCTGTTCAGCAAAGCTAATCGCATTCAGTGTTTAAACTTTAGAGTAGACAGTGAGACAAACTAGAAATCTGAATTCTTAGCAAGTAGAATAGGAAACCATAGGCAAGTTTTTAAAAGCCAAAAATTCCCAAGGTTCCCTTAGACAAGGAAAGTTTGAGATGTTTGCCTTGTAGTTTTAACTCTGCACTTAGCAGACATACATTGTCCCACTAGCTGTCAAAACAAGTAAACTACTGTCCTAACACCTCCAGTATTTGTAGCCTACTTTGCTTTGCCAGTCAATTATTAAAACTGTTCTCATGAAAAACAGATTCCTTCCCTCTTTTTTTTCCTCATCTATAGCACTATAAGTGAACTATTTTACAAAACAAGCATTATTTCCAATAAAGCAAATCAGCTGAGGTAGGTAAATCACTGAAACTCACAAGTTTTATGAAAAATTAAGTAGTTGATACACAGCAACATTACCATGAGCCTCTTACTCAGACTGCTGTATTTCTCAGCATGACACAGGCAAGACTTTGTTTCTGAAGTATAAAGAGACTCCTAATTAAATCTTCATTCTTCAGTGTACCAGGATTTATTCTTCTATACATGAGCCCAGATTATTATATTTAATGCTGAAAAATATTAATTTTCTGCCTAAATTCACCAAATTACAGATAGGATTTCCTTACAATTCTTTGTTGTTTCCAATTTCTTTAAAATAAACTGCTACACATTCTTTAGGTAGAAATTAATTGCACTACTACTCCAGTCTTCAGAGTAGGAAAAATCTTCCATTTAAACATATTGTTAGTATGTTGGAGTGATCTTAATCCACAGTCATACAATTCCACATAATTGCCTGTGTCTTAATGGCCTTAGGCTTTGAATACAATCACTGGTCTTTGCACACTGCCTGTCACTTTTAGTGCTTGAGTATGGACATTGTATTTCTTTTAGGTTCTTTTCATCCCTTTAATGACTATGCCAATTAATAATGCATCATTTTCTCTCTCCTCCAGCTAATTTTAATTGCTGTAATTTATGACCCTAGACAATTTTTGCACTTCAGATGGAATCTATACCACTGTAGCTGAGTTAAAAGATCACACTCTCAAGATCCTTAGCAGACAAACAACACAATTTCAAGTTTATAGACATCACCTATAATTGACATCAATTACTGTTCAAGGAAACAAGTCATGATATTATAGGCAATAAACAGATCATTTTTATGTTCTGGAGCAGCGTGGACTTCACCAGTAGGGTTTTGACAATTAATTATAGCTTCATAGTGCTTTATGAAGATACTCAGATATTCAGATTCCCTTGAAAGGGAAAAATCCACCTAAAATTAGCAAATATAGAGCTTACACACTATTTCAATGAGACCTATAGTTTTACATAGATATTCTCAGAAACACATGAACGTCACCTCTGAGGTAGTATTAGAAGGCAGCATAAGATCAACTGAAAAGCAGAACTTGCTGTGGCTAACAATGCATATATCATCATTCAATTTCCAAGCACCCACTGAAGAATTTTTGAAACAGTACACGTTTTTAAGTAGTCTATAGTGAACTCTATTCTTGCACGTTATTCTCAGAACTCATCTAAAACACTCCATAAATATACAGGCACAAGTAAACAGAAAAAGGTGAAATCCTTTATTCCTGCTCATACATGGTCAGCCAAAGTATCCCATCTTACACAGGTAACATCCATCCTTCTTGATTTCTAGAAATTATCAATTTACACCTGCAGATGAAGTTTGCATCTAATGACTTCAGCATTACTGTCAAACTCACTTTGAATTATTTTTTTGTGCCATACCTCTGACAAACTTCCTACTGTTGTGAACTGTCATAGCAGATGAGTCAGTTAAGAGCTATATACTTTACACTCATCTCTTATTTAGCAGTGCAGTTATTTCTTTTTAACACCATGTACTGTATTCTCAAGCTGTGGGAAAGCTCAGCTTCATATTCATATCTGCTCGTAGTTCTGATGACTCCCTCTAGTTTTCCCTCTAAGGCATAAAATGTGCAGAGATGTACCTTTTCTCACATCCTTCAGAAGAAATATCCTATTCCAATCTCTGCTACCTTCTTTTAACCTCACAAACTCACTCCTTTCTTCACCTTTCAGTCTCTAATAACAAATGCATGGCCAACAGCCACTTCTCTTTCAGAACTCTATCTAAGGATAGCCAATATGTCAGACCACAAAATAAACTGATGTTTTTTTCTTTTTGATTACAAAACTCCCCTTCCCCCAAACTGACAAACTGGCATCTTTTCTCCACATAGTTACAGTCTCTGCAAACTGCTAACATCTCAGTGAGAGCCCAACTAAATAAATCATTCAAAACCAAAGAGCTGCCTAAGCTGTAAGTGACCTGAAGCAGCTGCTGAATTCTTAAATGCTCATATCCTCCCCTCAGAGCAATGATATATTCTGTGTGAACAAACAGCAGCTCTCCAGACCTGCTGGGCTATCAGAAAACAGGGTTAAGGAAGCACGGGAGTTGGGAATTAGCAGGGATAATTAACTTTTCTTGAAGGATTGCAACATTGCCATTAATTGTCTCAACGTGTACAGAGTGTAGGAACAGCCTCAATACAAACTGATGTTCAAATTCCAACTGTGCTCATCTTTTAAGCATATGTCTTGCATATTGATTTTGACATACATGTGTATTATAGAGTATGGTATTTTTATTGTGAAAATCCTTTAAGACAAAAGGTGCACTCGGGGTGGGGAAACGTCAGCATTACTCTGTGGACATTAACAATTAGTTGCAACAATTGTTGTTCCAACCTGAAAAGACATTTTTCTTCCAAAACAGAAATCCAGTTACATATATTTTTCTACAGGAAGCGTCTGCTACTTTTCATTTATTTGTTACTCTTAAGTTTTAGTGTAAACTGGAATGTGCTTACATTATACGATCTAGTGCAGAGCTCCCAAAAGCTTGATGCTAAATTATTTATGTAACTATTTTATTCTATGGCCTAGATAATATAACATTTGAAGAAAATAAGACAAGTGAAATTTTCTACCAGTCATATTTTCGTAAACACTTTGTGAACCACATGGAATACAGCACTCTCTGCAACACACTGTCAGTGAAAGGCAGCTACTTCCTAAACTAATGGGGGTAGCAAGGAACTGTAACAGAACAGAGAAAATAATTACAGGGGAATAAAAAAGGCATTTAGCCTCAAAGATGGTAATAGCAGACAGAACAGTAGTTCTTAATTTTTTATTGTTAACATCAAAAAATGTCCATTTTATTTGAATTTGAACAACAAAATAAATCCAAAATACAACATGCAAAGTTCCCTGCTCCTACCTTCATACCAACTCATTCTATGTGCATAACTGAAGAGACATTCTGGTCTCCTCTACTCATTTATCCTTTCCAACAATTTCAGCTATAACTCCTTTCTAGCCGCCAGGATAAACTGTGATGGCTAAATTAGAGAAATAAAAAATAAAGTTCCAATAAGAATAACTCTCTCTGAACCTAGCAAGAGCTGATGCAATACTGGTGGAGAAGAATGGAAGCTATCAATGAAGTAGCATGTAAATTCAAGCCAGGAAAAAAAGCCACTACTATAATCTGCAGCCTTTGGGTACTCTAGTCTAGGCATCACCAGTGACTCAAGACTGCCATAACCACCTTAAGCATCTTCCTTTGATTTACAGATGACAGGAGGACTCCGTTTGATCCCCTCACGTAGAAAATAACTAGCATGCAGCCAAACCAAACCAAAGAGCTCACAGTAACCCTGTTTTGCATCCTACACTGCATTCAGTTCAGGTTCCTGGCTCTCTTCAGGTTCAGTAACTGCCTCTGTCCTATGTCAGGTCATTCTCTGCTAGAGGAGCAACACAGTGATATCATGAACCAAACCAGCTGTACCAGCAGAGATCTCTCCATGTGAGCCACGCTGTCTCATTCTCTGTGGCGCATGCTTTGACAAGTGGATGACATTTGTGGCATATTCTAGACTTGGCATAAGGAAGACTGAGCTATTCAAGAACTACTCCAGGTTTTCTCAAGTGACTTCTCCAATAATGTGAGAAAGACATCTCCTCGTTGAAATTGGGTGTCTCTGTTGCACTCTCCGTCAGCAGAGACATCAGACATGCCCATCCCCATACCACAGGCTGACTGGATGGATTTAGTAGGTCAGACATAATACTACTTCAGCTGCACTTCACTTGGAAGGAGACAGCTCATATTTAAGCAAGGGATATCAGTAATAACTTACAATTTAATTTTTAATTACTCTCCTGCTTGGAAGGAATTCAACTAAATTACTTCCACAGGTCCCTTCTAGCCTATATTATTCTGTGACAAAGAAGCAGAACCAAAAGACACAACAGATGATTTCAGTTTACCATAAAATCAACCCAAAGCTTGTTGTTGTTTTTGGTATATACTGCACAATAGAACAAGAACTATTTTGTGCATGTAAAGCTACACAAACCATAATCTACCACAACTTTTTTCTAAACACAGCTTTTTAACTGTTACCATTATTCAAACAACTGCTCTAACATTACGAGAATGTTCAAAAGAAATTCGGAAGCAGTCTGAATGAGGCAGCTTCTTCAACCTCTTATATTTTTATGCAGGTAATTAAACACACCTTAAATTTGAAACGTAGTTCATGCAGACTCATAATTAATTACACATAACAGAGATTAGGTCTGGTGAAACATGAAGAATTATCATTAAAAAGAACAGAATTCTGCCACAGATGTGTCACTGTAGCTTCTTCAACTCTAAGACTACACCACACATTTACAGATGGAATTAGCTTCAGGCTTCTACTAAGAAATAAATACTTTTTAGATTTTGGTTCAAAGGGGAAACCAGCATGTCATAGCTTCTTACAAAAGAGTCATCTCTGTATTTCTTTAAAGTCATTCTGAGTACACCACGTGCACAAAGGCAAACTGAAACTATCACAGCCTGATCAGATGAAATAAGTGAAAAATCAATCTCTGCTTGAGAGAGAGACACTAAAATTGAAACACTTTCTCTTTTTCATTGAGGGCTGTATTGGCAACGCAAACCTGAAATCACAGCTGCTGCTGAAGACTCACAACCTTCCAGCCATGTTCCAAGTCAGCACAACTTGGTGAACTTTGTGGTCAGCACAGAGTCACGTAGGAATAACTGTCATAAACTCAGTCACATTCATGGCAACTTTGCAAGACATAATTTCACATCAAGCAATCAAAATATCTACTGCATTTTGAGGTATAAAGAAGATAACATCATCTGCAAAATATATAAATTTAGGATGGCATTCACGCCTGCATAAAAGTGTTGGTGCTTCATCCATTTACAGTAACAGATTTAAGAATTGTCTTAAAAGCATATTTATATTTTGGATATTTTAAACTGCAGCTCTATCATGCATGTGCAACACCAGTATTTTTTAAAAGGAGTTTAAGAGACATCATAGAAAATAATAAATAAATAACAAAAGCTCAAATACAACTCACCTACGGTGTCCCATACGTTACATAGCCCAATACAGTGTGTGCAACCGTCAGACATTTGCCTGGCCATATGTAACACGCAAAGGAACTTAGAGTATTAAAGAATTTTCACATATAGTAAGTTGTATTCCTCTCTGTCATTTCTCTGATCTATTCCATCTTTGTTTTTTATCCAAGTATGTGTAGGTATAACCTATACTAGGAGACAAAAAACCCACAACCTAACACACATGAGAGCATTCTCCAGAACACAGTATAATAAACGCAGGATATTTTTCTTACCTGGTCTTGAAGGAATTCAGGTTCAGCCTTCGAGCTGAAAAGTTCTTCTTGGCTTAGTGGCAGCAACTGCAAATTCATACAAATTAATAGAAACATCAGATATATCTATAGAGGAATAATTTCTCTCATTGATTTCTTCTTAATCACAAGAGATATCACTGAGCTTGAGATTTGAAATATATGAAAAGCATACTCCTAACTCTTTCAAAAGTTTGCAATCTGGTTCTTTTCAACCACTAACCAAGAGAAGCAATTCCCTTATAAGTTTATGAATAAGGGAATTACACTGTGTGTAATTCCAATCTTCTCAGTCACAGTTGGTTTTTTCCTCTAGCAGTAGGAACACTTGGAGTTGAAATAGGGAAAGGACCCATGGAGACCACCACCAAGTCTGAAATCCTGTTAAGCAGCTAACAATACCAAAACTAACAGACCCTGACAGAATAAGCTCATAAAAAGAAGAGACCAAGCACTAAGCTGTGGGGCACTTTAACTGCCTTTATACATATCTGTACTCTCAGATGACTGACAGAAAAGGTTTTCATGCTCAAGATGCTCCAGTCAGTAGAGAGAGATGGATTTAACACCTCACAATGTTAAAATCCTTTTGTTTCAACTTAATTTTCAAAAAAAACAAAACAAGACAGAGACTGATATTCTATGTCTTCTGCTGCCACAAGGGAAAAAAAAAATCCCAGAAAAATACAGGACATATTTTCATCATTTAACTTTAGGCACAAAGACAAATTGTAATAACATAGCAAATTACAACTTCAGTATTATTTCTACAGATTCATTCTTTTTTTCTCACCTTTACAAAAAGGAGAAGGGCTGCAGTGCCCAGTAGGATTCAATGTGGTGGACAAATACATGCTCTTAAAACAGAGGAAAAAATTGGTTTAACCAGCAGGTAGAATATATGCAAAGTCCCATTTGGATGGCAGTGGTTTCACAGCAAGCGACACCACTTGTACAGTCCTGTCTCAGGAACATTTTTGTTATGCTCAATGTGTTTGACAGGTAACAAGGACATGAGGACAGATAAAAGGGTATGCCAATTCTCCCCAGTTGGTGCACATAGATGATCTCAAGCAAAATTGCAGAACATACCCATGGAATACATTGAGCAAAGACAGTGCTTATTTGGTGTGGTGCTCTAAGCCACCTGACTGAACAGACCAAGTTCCCAAGAACTTGTAAATGGAAATTTCTCCTGTCCCTCTAGGTACTGCTTATTTATTACATATGGTCATCAAGAAGTGATTCTTATGTCATAAAAAGTCCCAAAATAAAACAAGTGTCCGAAAAAGTGTCCTGTAAGAGCCCAAAATTCCACACCTCCTTGCCAAACCCATCTCTCCACATGGACAACAAAGGACTCAGGATTGCTGTAGAAATGCTTCTGTCTGCTTTTTACAGAGCATTCAAGAAGTTGTTTCTAGCTGTTCTTGTTGCTGCTACAGGCAAAACAAAAAATAAGTAAGGATTTTATCTCCAAAGGAAATTTGTGGTAAAAACTTCAAGGAACAGACAGTGCAGAAAGGATTGGCTCTAGAACAGCTGTTTCTCGAGGCCTCACCCTGTAAGCACTCGATGTTCTAATTGTCAGAAAATGCCCAGGGTGTTTTGGATTATGCATTACTTAATAGATCTGCAACACAGACAGTATGAATTGCTACTACAAATGGGTGTGAATAATCATTCCGCATTTTTCAGCTGACGATTGTATAACTTCACTTCCTTAAACAAACATATACTTCATGGATGAGCCACCCAGGTGCCAGAGAATCCCATTTGGATCAGAAAAGTGGTATTCAGATCTGCCCTTAGACAAGATCTTCATGACTATTTTGTGGTTATATTCAGATTTATTTGTATAACACAGCCATTCAATTACAGAATTGCATCAGTTGCAAACTTCCCTACCAACATCTGTACTGGTTCTACCTTAATTTAAAGCATGAAAAAGAGGGGAGCTCCTGGGTAGCTGCCAGCAGTAATGTCCTCCTGCACATTAAGCAAATAGTTTGTTTCCTCCACAGGAGACAGATCAAAACACAAAAAACAAAAACAAAATCAAGGAAAGCTAAAAGCTTAGTCATGTAAATCAGGGTGGAGGAAAAGTGAAAGAAAGCTCCTCATTGGCATTCTACAACTTCTGCAGACCCCCATGGCCCATTAGCTAATTTCTGTTAAAACACAGAGCTCTGGAATGATAAATGCCAGTGGCACATTTCTAAAGGTTTGTGGTTACTGAAATAAACATGTCCCTGTTCCCAGGATACCAAGAGACAGAAAATTAACCAGAGGTTAACTGGGTCATTAGCTACAGCACAATATAGGTCACTGCAGATTTAATTTAGTTTGTATTCAGCTAAAGAATCAAATACAGCAACCAGTTCTCACAGCAGGAAAGCAAGTAACTTATCAGCATGTTGACGTATCTTAGATACCAGGGCACCATGTCTGTCATGATTCACACCACTTTTAACTGATGTCACATTATTTTGATGAAACAAAATACAGTGTCTACACACACATGCATACAACTTAAATGGTTCTGAATATAAGAATTCAAATACATGCACAAATACTGAATATTGAACATTGTCTGCAGTTTGGAGTTTTGACTTTTTTTTTATACACTGGAAAATATTTAAGAAAGCTTTTCATCCAAAACAGGATTGGCTAGAAAGTAGTCAATACACAAATTTACAAAAAAAAAAAAAGTCATGTGGGTTAAGAAAAACCCCAAAACATTAGGTTTTAATGAGTTTGGTCAGCACCTAAATAACATATATAAGTACTTTGTCTCAATACAATCTCTCATGAACAACATACCACAGCAGCTCTACCAACAGAATTCCAATACTCCACACCCTGCAAGAATGGGTAATATTAAATAAACATTTAGAACCTCTTTGTACCCAACAGATTTACATCAGTCTGCACTAAAGAAGAGAGTTCTGAAAGACTGCATGAATTACCAAGAATCCTGTATAATGTATTTCAGACCAGTGGGACTGATTCACTTTTTTTCAAGTAGATTGATCTTAGGGCCTTGAAACAGGATTAGATAGAATTTCTTTTAAAAATAGATTTAAGAAAGAAGTTCAAGACCTTTAATTCTCTGCAGTAAAATTTTTATTACAAGCATGTAGCTTTCCTAGAATTCAGAGACATACAGCACCAGCATTAGTAACTTATAAATCTAACACTTTGCTTTACTTAATGCAGTGCCACAGAAATATGGCTCATGAGTTCTCCTGCCAAAACTTGCGTCAGGATCAGAATTGAAAAAAAAAAAAGAACAAAAAAAGTGTTTAGCAAAATTCCATTCCATAGTGCTATCCAGTCTAGCTTCATAATCACAAGAATGCACAATTTCTGCAACACAGAGTTTCTAGAACAGATGATGTAAAACACTATAGCATTTAGACATCAGAAGAACCACCAAGCAAATCATCCTCCAATACAATATGGTTTCCACACCACATGCTTTAGTGTCATTGTTTGGATTTTGTCTTCCCCCCCATCCTCCAACAGATGATGTGGAATGTTCAATGACTTCTAAAATTTATAGCCAGCTAAATGTTGTTATACTCCTGAGACATCTTTTTGCAATACTGTAGTAAATCAACCCATAAAAGGCTGCCTGGGAAATTAGTTTATTAAGTGCCTCAGCTATGCCTACTAAGAGTCAAAGAAATTCTTACCGTAGTCCAACTTAACACATTCACAATATACCAAACACATTTACAGGTCATCAGAAGCTGTTGCTTCTGAATAAAGTTTACATGGGACTTAGAATATAATTTTAAATTAACAAGTCTTATTTTTTTTTAAAACTAAGTCACAGAGAATTATTAAGTGTTCTCTTTCATTGGAAATGTTCTCTTTCAACCTGCCTTTTTTCTAACAATTTCCTCTCTTTTTCAGCTGTCTTTTTTCCTAAACAATCTTATTCTAATCATAATTACATACATACCTTCAAGTTAGTTCCCTTCTCTTCATATCACCTTACTGATCCATACTCAATAAAGAGCTCAAAACTGCAAACCACCACCAAGAAGAAAGCTTCAAGAATCTTTGTGAAAAGTGCAATCCAAATTTGCCAAGAATTGTTAAAACAGTAGTACAGGCTCAATTTAGTGAAAACATACATTTATAGGCAAAGAAATTGCATCATGGGTTACTAGCTGTGACATGTAAACCCTGTTCTACAACCTGCAGGACTTGCTGAGCCACGGGGACTTCTCAGTACCATACCTCTTTACATCTGTGTTCTTGTTACATGTTAAAGCGCCTATTATCAGCTGAACAAGAGATAAAACACTGAGCGGGACAGGTCTCTCTGACTGCCTTGGCGTGAGAATAAGAATACTGGATTAGGCCAGGGTGTTCCTTATCTGCAGTGGCCCAGTGCTACCTTTACTTCTGAGATTCTTAAACAGGTAATTTTGAGCAGACCAATAAAATACACACCAAGTTATTTTCCAATTTCTGCTGATTTAAAATGAGGCATTCCATTGTTCAAAATATGTTTTTGTGGCCAGAGAGACATCTAGTGAATTAGCTTGGAGAATTATTTCTCACAAGTTTGAGTTTTGCCCTGTTCTCAGGGTAATAAGGAGAAAGTTCCCAAGGTGATAAACATGGTCAAAAACAAGTTGGAATTTGGAAAAACAAGTTGGAAAAATAAAAAAAAATTCACAACAAGGACAAACACCTAATGTTTTTTCCGTGAAACACATCCTAAAAAATGTTTATCCCTATAAACCAATAAACTACAATTCTGTTCTGTGCATCAGAACATACTTTAAATATGAACTCTCAGTTCAATAAAATCAGCTTCTTTTCCCAAAAAAAGTCCGTGTGCTTTACTATTCCTTTTATCCCTCTTTCCTTTTATTTAAATCCAATACCACATGTTTTCACCACCTTCAGTACATGCTTGATAATATTGCTTATAAACCCACCCCAAAACACAGTCTTGAAACAGATATACAACATCCTTGGCCTATTTAGCAAGGCAGAAATGGATAATGTTGTGCCCCCCAACTACATAAACATGAACAGAGCTAGGAAAGTGGCTACTGCAGCATGCTTGCTCTCTTCTTCTCTGTCATTTAAACAGACACTCAATTGTCACTCAAGTGTTTCTACAGAAGCAAAGACAAATCAAGGTACTCAAGTAGAGGTACAACACTAGAGTCTGACAGATCAGACGAATTTGCAGTGAACTGCATTACACTGGAAGTGATTTTTAGCTCAGCCTTGCTTTTTCTGCAATTTACACACAATGAATAGGATTACTGTAATATCATGATTAAATCCTACTTTAGAAATAAAACAAGATCCTAGCTGCAATAAATAATTTCACCTTGGAACTCCATTTAAGGCTCCTCTCACAAAGAACAATTGACATCTTCTGCAGAGGTTTCCACTTGAAGTACAATAACTTCTCTGTTAGTGGTTTCTACAGAATACAACAAAGGCAAGAAGATAACGCAGAACAAGTTGAATTCTTTTTCTTTAATGACAGATAATATTATAGAAAAAGTAAACTCGGACTATTTCCTTCAGAACACAGTGTAACACTGGAGATACATTTAACCAAGAGGAATCAGACACTCTTACTACGGCTACTGTAAAACAGGAACAGAATCTGGGATCCAAGGTTCAAAGGAAGCTCCTTCCGCAGCTGACCATCTTCCCTTCTGTGTCAGCCAGGTACAGAAGGCGAATGCAACAAACAATTTGAATACTGTTTTGCAGTATCAGGGTCTATTCTAGCTTATAACCTTTCTAGAGGTAGCATGAGTCAACTTAAAGATAAATTAATTTTTAGAGGATGTTATTTCTGCCTTTCCTCTCCCCGCCGTCTTCCATAGATGATGATTCACTTCTTCTGATTGATTCCTCTACTGGAAACATTGCTTCAGCCTGTCAGAATAGTGAAGTGCAGGATCACACTATACAATTTTCTGGGAAGCTGACATAAGCTTAAACATTTCATTTTAATTGACTTGAACTTAATAAGCTTAGTTTATGTTGTGTAAAATAAATCAGAACTAGACAGTTCATTTTTTCACTGCATATAAGAAAAGAATAGAAAATAGCAGAAATCAAGAGTATAAAAAACTGGCATATTGTGGTTCAGTGTTCTAAAATCCTAAACCGCTAATTGTGAGACTTTTCTCACTAGAAAATAAAAATTAATACTGTGATCAAGAGTCAAATTAACTGAGTCACTGAGATAAATCCAGAGCAGATTTTTTTAAAACAGAGATCAGAGGTTTGAAAGACATTTAACTGTCCTTATCTATGATGCTTTCAAATTTTATTTCAGGTTTGGTTGCAGGGATTTTCAAAAGCACAACTGAAAAATTTGTTTAATACTACACCACCTAACTACACTGCTTTCCTTAGGATTAGTGACATATGTGCTACACACCAGTGCCAATGAGATATTTCAAATTTATGTTGCTGGAAAATTCTGACCTTGGTCTAGGTTTGCTTTAAATCAAAACCACTTTGCAACAGCGGTTTCCAATGGATGTTAGGTGCTCAGTGCCAATCTTCCTCTAAGAGGCTGCCTTAAGTGTGTTTATTTAGTAATGCAGAATAGCATCTAACTACACACTAGCTGAATAAGATGAAGCTGCTTAGCATACACTAACATGTAAATCAAGAGCTCAAATTTAGCGTTAATAGCTTCTCTGCTTCTGACATAAAATTTCCTTACTACATAGTCCCCTTTAAATTTCTTCACATATGTAATTAAAGCAAGGGACTAACAGTTTTTCCACCACAGTAGTCACAGAAAGTTTTTGATAGTTAAATCTTCCAGTAATTCTTAATCTTTTTAAAATTTAATATAACTGTTCTTTTAATTGCTTGTAATATCTCCATTCTTGCAAAGACTGGCAAAAACATTTTGAGATATCTGAAAATTCTTGTAATTTTGAAAATTACTAACTATCAAGATTGGTTCTTTTCAAACTGCAGCCATATTACAAGATAAAAGCAGGATGAACTCACAGTTTAGTTTTATTGTTTGATAGCACAGTAACTTCAGGTGTACCTTTATTGAGATAAATGGCACTGACTGAAATATAGTATTCAGTCACACTTTAGAACATTGGTGCAGAAGCTATAAGATATACTTATAAACTGTACTAGGTAATAAACTACTCTAAATGCATCACATTGTTGAAGCTTTTATGCTCGGTACTAGCAATGTTAGTACTCCAACATGACACTACAAATCCTTACTCTGCTAGAGACAGGAAGAGTAAAAATCACAAGGATTATCTGAAACTAGATTAAGCCTTTCCCTAGAGGCCTTCCCTAAAGCCATGGTCAATGCATTCATCAATTAAACATGTAAGCTAGTATTACATGTAGCCATTTGATGGAAAAGGACTTATCAAGTAAACTAAAACTTTAAAAATTAAAAACTTAAGACAGTCTCAAAATTTTCCAAAATATTACAAGAGGAGCAATTTGAGACTACAACACTTTACTTCAGTGAAGTGCTGGACTACTTGCCTAACAAAAAGCAGGACAAATCCCAATTCAACAGCAGTGCCTAAAAGAAATAAAGACACCAATGCACACACATTAAGTATGTAAAACAGTCTCCAGCTTTTTTTAAGGAGGTGAAAAGGAATCCTCCTGTTACTTAGAGAATAACATTTTTGTCTTGCCATAGAACAGCTTTCAAAAGAATATTTACATTTTTCTACAACCTGTAATTTTCTCATTTATCATTTGTCAGGGTCCAAAGATCTTTTACTGCACATAGGATGTTTGCACATGTTTAACAACCGTTTTACCAAACAAATGTCACAGTCTGAATTGTAAAAATCAATTATTATTGCTGATCTTGCTAATTTAACACCATTAATATCATACTGTGAACAGCTACAGAACTTACATGGTCTTGT
Source organism: Toxostoma redivivum (assembly GCA_013397375.1). NCBI lineage: Eukaryota > Metazoa > Chordata > Aves > Passeriformes > Mimidae > Toxostoma > Toxostoma redivivum. Next base: position 127,387 of record VXBI01005645.1, read on the forward strand.
GCTGTATCTAAGTTCCGCTGGTTGCAAGTCTGCTCTCCAGCAGTCAGCACCGAGAAGATAACCCATGCAAGTATCACAGGCAAGGCAATTTAATAGATTTTGTAATGATTGCTTTGATTTTACAGTTAGACTATCAAATAAGTGTGACTAAAGACAGATCATTAGATAGACATTTAGATATACTAGTTAGAACTCATTTATCTACTCTTACAGATGCTTCCACTTTCCTCAGTGTGCTAGGATCTGGAGCAGCTGGAAGACCCCAGCTAGAACCACAGACACCATTGCATCATGATACTCCTAGATGTCCAACAAGAGATGAAGATTTACCCAGTGAATTAGAAGGCAGAAGACATATTGCCGTATTGTCTTTGATGGCAACCATACTATCTCACACTTCCATATGCATAACCAAGTTACATTTTTAAAGCAATTTGTCTCTGCACATATTATCTATGAAAAAAAGCTTTCTAAGAGCAGAAACATAATTTTTCTCTAAACCACTCAAGTCTTCCACATTGACTACTTCTACCTCTGATAAAGAATGGATGACATGAAGTCCAGTTACTTAGGAAGTCCTTTGAATGGTGCTGTACTGTAATAGAAGGGAAAATAAAAATTAAGTACTAGTCATCTTATCATGACATACCAAGTATTTGCTGTCAGAGAAGTATTGAAACTTTAGTTTTTACGATTTTGGTACGTTAACTTTTCTTAGCAGCACGCTGTGATTTCCCAGACTGCCTATTTCAGTCACAGAAGTAAAACGTATGAGTTTAGGATTCTCATATTAAAATTATAAAAACAGTGCAAAACCCCACTCGAAAACACACTCTTGTCCTTTTTGACTTGTGTTCTTTCTGCCCAATGAAAGGCAGAAACTCTGGGGTAACATGCAGGTAACTGCAAAAAAAAGATGCATAAAGAATTTCACGTTGTTAGCACTTCAACCACAAAGACAGAATCCAGAAAAAAAATACTAAATCTGTAAGCATATCTTAGAAAATCTATATAACAGGTCAATTGAGCAGGACTTCCAGATACCAAAAACTCATAAGTTATTTTCCTTATTCAGTTTCCATACTGAAAATAACATCAGCTTCTGACAGCCGAGCATTTTCAGATGCACAATCTTCCCTTCCCAAATACTACTCAGAATCCCAAGTTCTTATATACAGCGATTCAATCTATTGAGCTGGAGAGTCACAGTCAATGACTCAGTTACAGAGATGATCGCATCTGTCAGATCACAGCACAACCACACTGTTCACAGGGCTTCCTACCTCAGCCATCAGGAATTCCAATGTCCCACAGTGCTGCCTAAAATCTTCAAATAAACCAGGCAATTCAATTGTTTTCCTTTCAGAAACTTGATATTAGGTGCTGCCCACTCCTAAATGGGATAAGTCTTTCAGGAGCAATGAAATTTTGTCTAAGATTTATGCCATTTCTTGATCCGTAAGACCACTCACGTCTTACATATTGACATTTACAGTTGTTTACCCATCACCACAAAGCTGCAACCTTCATTTCAGAATACTATATACAGGTTAGCAACAACTAATAGCCTGATAGATTAATTTTATTTTGATACTCTCTCCCAACAATCCATGAAATATGGCTAATCAGTACTAATGATTACTCATCAGAACTTTTATTTTAGTTCCACAAACTGCTTAAACTCACTGAACTTAGTGCTGCTATTCTGATTTTACTGAGAAAGGTGAACAAATGCTGGAAAACATACACAGAAATACAAAACAAAGCAAAACCAGAATAACATTTTAATAGAATTCAGAAATATTACACATTCTTTTTCTTCCTACAGAGGTCAGCCACTAATTAGTTGAAATTCTCCCTTATTGAACTTGTACTATCATTTCAGAATTTCTTCCCACACACCATTTAAGTGAAGGGTGAGGAAGGGTGGTGGGGACAGGCAGTGAAGAAGCAGTTAACCAGCAACAAACTACATGGAGAAATTCAGACAATTTCCAATAGTTAAACAAAAGTTCATACCCAGCATACTGATAAAAAATGAGTACATGTTCTGTCAAGAATACTGCAAGAGACAACTGAAAAGGCAGACTTTATCTACTCTTCATGAAAATTGGCAAAGGCATGGAGTATTCTTCCAAGAAGTATGATCTCACTGAAATCTTTAACCAAGATTCTCTGATGGGTTTGTAGAAGTTCTTGATCTTACTTTCACTCAATTCTAAATTTCACAGTAAGACAACATCTTCAGATGGCCAAAGGAATTATGTTAAGAGGAAAAAAGGGAAAAAAATAGTTTGTTTCACTGAGGAGTTACAACTATTTGAAAAATATTTTAATCATTTTATGCTATCTACAAAGAAGTAAATTAGAGATACCTGGCATTCAAGTTAATTACTTCTAAAAATAATTTTGAAGGGAAGGTAAAATATAAATTTGCACCAAGTTTTAGGGTTTTTTTGAGATTAGATATTAAATCAAGCATCTCAAAAATATGTATTTCTATTAGACAGCAAAAGCGTTTGCTTTATTTGATCGCCTTCTCTCTCACAACACATAAGGTTCTTACTCATTTCTATATGTAAAACAGTGATATTTGCAAATTTGATATCACCAAGTCTGTTTGAATTACTGTTTGTAGATAAGCAACCATAACTCCTCCAACCTGAGCTCCTCCTAACAGAAATGCTCAAAAGGAAGTCACAATAGTGAAATACATACACTTTCTTAAAAACAAAACATAGCCAGAGCAAAACATCATCCATTACAACTTACCATTTTTAAAATTAAATAATACCAGTTACTTAGGTAAAAAAAAAAACTGCAGACATTTTCCTATCCATTTGGAAGAAATGACAGAGAAGCTAGTAGTAAAAGGGCAAACTAATCAAATGAGCTCATGCAGTATGGACAAATGCTTTCAGCTAGAAATTACCCTAAAAACTCCTTGCAAGGAATCTATCGGGAAAAAAAAATGCTGCACCTCTGCATGCTTTAACATCCATGCATAATTTTAAAACAAAATAACAACCAAAAAAAGAGTAAAAAAATTAGTTAGAGTCCTACTTACAGCTCAGCCAGATTTATGCCTGGTGCCTTAGAGTGCTGCTGAACAGCCCAGCACAGGGCTAGAAATCAGTTGTTTTTACTACAGCATGTTATTTACCACTTCCTCAGAGAGTGACCTTGGGCAAGTCACTTCCCCCGCATCTCAGCTCTCCACCTGCCAGTCCGTCCCCCACTTCCCCACTGAGCGCCGAGAACCGAAACGCGGCAATTACTCACTACAAGGGGCTCTGCATCGATGAAGGGAAATAAAGGGAAAGGGAAAGCGAGGGTTTCCCCTCACCTACAGGTGATAAAAATCCCCCTGGCATGAATGCCGTCTCCCACTCGGGGAGATTCCATCAGCCCTTCCCCGTTTCCCCAGCGCACGGGTTAAACGGGAGGAGGCGGCCGCAGCCGCGCCCTGCGGGGCCTCTCGCCCACCCTCGCCCCGCCGCCGGGGCAGTCCCGGGGGCCCTGGCCGCCTGCGCGCGGATGCGGCGCCACTCGCAGTCCCGCCGGGCGGGCACTCACAGGTGCTGGAGCCGTGAGAGGCGACCAACGTTCCGGAGAGGAGATGGTCTCGGCACCGCGGCGGGAGGCGAGCTGGGCAGGGCTGGGCTGGGCTGTGGGCGCTGCGCTCCCGCCGCAGAGCCGCCACTGCGGTGCGCCCGCCCGCCCTTTCCCGCGCCGCTGGCCAATGCGGGCCGCGCCAGGAGCCGGGAGCCGGCTTGAACCATCTGTTGCCAGGCGCCTCCCCCAGCCCTTCGCCGGGGGCTCCCGCCCAAGCGCAGCCGACAGGGGGAAGGGGGGAAGCCTGGAGGGAGACTGCGGCCCCTGCAAACAGCTGTTCACCCTGCGCATCTCGGGGGCTGCAGCCGTGCCCCGCCTCCTTCCCCCCCAGCCAGGAATCGCCCGTCCCAGGGCTGCTGCTTCTCCATCAGCGCGCCCCGCTGCCTTCACAGCGCGCCCCGCTGCCCTCACAGCTCGCCCGGCTGCCCTCACAGCGCGCCCGGCTGCCCTCACAGCGCGCCCGGCTGCCCTCACAGCGCGCCCGGCTGCCCTCACAGCATTCCCGGCTCCCCTCACAGCGCGCCCCGCTGCCCTCACAGCATTCCCGGCTGCCCTCACAGAGCGCCCGGCTCCCCTCGCAGCTCGCCCGGTTCCCCTCACAGCGCGCCCGGCTGCCTTCACAGCGCGCCCGGCTGTCCTCACAGCATTCCCGGCTCTCCTCACAGCTCGCCCGGCTCCCCTCACTGCGCGCCCCGCTGCCCTCGCAGCCCGGACAGCCGCCTCAGCAGTGCCAGGTGGGGCAGGGACGGGGATGCCAGGGAGCAGGAGCTGCATATGGGACTGATCCTCCTCAGGTGTGCAAGCGATGAAATCCACAACCCGATAAAATTTTTGCACTTCCCGCCTAGTAACCGGAATTCTCCACATGGAATGTTGCAAGGAGAAATGGGTCTCATCCCGGTTCAGTGTCAAAAACAGGGCTAAAATCTGTCAGTGTTTAGACTTAATCATCTCTTGTGAGCAAGCTTTCCTAAAAGAGTCAAGTCTCTTTCGCTATTCAACGGGTTTCAGTTTTAGCCTTTTCCGTTTCCAGTCGGAGGGTTTTCCCACAAACATGAGGACAATCTATGTGCCCAGTCCTTTATTTTGGGTCTCCATTCCGGGCAATTTACAATGCAGGTGTAAAATTTCACGAAAACAGAGCGATAGTTCCTGGTTTGCTTCTCTTTTTGTATTAAAAATTTCCTTGTTACAGACCTCTTTGATCATGCTTTTTTACCAGGTGCCTACATTTCCTGTTGATTCTGCAGAGAAAATCCAGGGTCTAAGACACTAGCTTTATTGCAACAGGTTCTAGAGTAATTTTTTTAGGAAGTCATGTCAAGAAAAGGATGCAAATTTATCTCAGCTTTTAACAACTTTAGAAAATAGTCGTGAGATTCATACTGTGTAAAGGATAAAAGGTGCGTTTCTTTAATGGGTTAACACAAGTTCTAATTTTGTAATTTATTTTTGTCTTTTTTTTTTTTCTTTCTTTTTTTGAAACTGTCAGATTCTTATTTCTCACCAGAACAGTGTCAAATTACAGATTTAAAACCAGAGTATGGACTAGACACAATTTGCAGGACTTGAGAATTTGATGTATGGTCAATTTTATGATGGGGTGAATGTCAAAGGGCCAAAATAAGACGGATAATCTTGCAATAAATTAATCAGAAATTAAATTAATCCTAAGACTTTTTATTATAAAAATATATGATTTCTGGAAACCAACCAGCTGTATTTTATACTAATGCTGTTATGACATGGCTTGTAAATGGTTTAATATATTACTCCAAATAGACATTTTCAAAGATGGGATCTATTTCTTGCCCACTAAGAAAGTTTTATCTCTGCATTAAAGGAGCTCAACACAGCTGAGCTTTATCTTATTGTTACAAAAAAAAGTCTAAAAAGTATACAAAATTAGGCAATTGCAGTCTTTCTTGTGAGACTCCAAATGGATGAAATTTTGTCCTCAATACACAAGTGTAATGCCTCTAAATCTGAACGGATGATTTGTCATTACAAGATATTTTTAAGGAACAATTTCTATATAGTTATAATTAGCAGAATGATAAATTGCCTCGTGAATCTTCCATTAATCTTACAAAGCTATTCTCAAGGCTAAGTTATTCCCATATATATTCTAATCAAGACTGATCATAATAATTTTGTGAGATATTATGTCTAACATTAATGCAAGGTTTTGCCTTACTACTTTAAGAATGTTATTATTTATTTTATTAATATATAGAAATTCCTTCTAACAGCTTAAACAAATTGACCTAGATACCAAAGACATGCTTGAAAAAATTGATCTTCACTTGGGTGAAGAGCATGCTGTCATCATATATGAGAGACAAAGGATGGTTGGAAATAAAACTACATCTAGGCATGCAACTGACCTCTGAAACTGAAAATACAAATAACTTGTTCAACTATACAAGAAATCTTGGCAAAGTCTAAAAGCATGAGCAGGTAAGCATGTCTCAGTCCACTGCTATTATAAACAATGCTGGTAAACATAAAAACTTATGTCTTAAGTCTCAAAGTAATATTTCTGTATTAAGTGGCTTAATTTACAAAATTACTACAGCAAAGGCGGTTCCTTACCTTTTTTTATAAGTATTTTTTCTGCTTGCTAATTACCCTTTTATTACTTTTTGTATAGATTAACAATATGACAAATTCTGCATGCACGCACCATGCATGTATGTCATGGATGTTAATAGGGAAAGATCAATTTAGGGTTTTTCTTCTGTATTTTTACTTGCCTCTGCCTTGTAATGTGGCCTTGGGCAGTTTGCCTGTGAATCGCTCTTTCATCTGTGAGATCTGGAATAGTCATACTTGAAGAAAGGCACCTTATTAGTAATAGTATTTTGTGAACTTATTTGTCTATAAAAATTAACTAGTAAATAACATCTTTGAATATAGGCATCCAGTCATTGTGCATCTTAACATGTGCTGCAGCCCAGAAAAGTCAGCTCTATCCCGGGCTGCACCAAAAGCTGGGTGACCAGCCGGTCAAGGGAGGTGATTCTCCTCTTCCACTGCTCCTATGGGATTCCACCTGGAGTACTGCATCCAGCTCTGAGGCTCCCAACACAAGGAGGGTGTGGACCTGCTGAAGCCTCTCTGGAGGCAGACAGGGAGAATTGGGGTTGTTCAGCCTGGAGAAGAAAAGGCTCCAGGGAGACTTTAGAGACCCTTCCACTGCTTTAAGGGCTCTAAGAGAGCTGGAGAGTGACTTTGGACAAGAGGTTGGAGTAACAGGACAAGGGGGAATGGCTTTCCACTGACAGAGGCCAGGGTTAGATCCAAATTAGGAAGAAATTCTTCCCTCTGAGGGAGGTGAGGCACTGGTACAGGTTACCCAGAGAAGCTGTTGACATCCCATCCCTGGAAGTGTTCAAGGCCTGGCTGGATGAGGATTTGAGCAACCTGGAAGATGTCTCTGCCCATGGCAGAGGGGCTGGAACTAAATGATCTGTAAGGTCCCTTCCAACACAAACCATTCAATGATTCTAGGTTAAGAGCATTTTCTCCTGTTTCATTCTAAGCAGCAGATATTTGGCAGAGGGTAAAATAATGTTTAAAACCTAGGCAGTGTTTTTTGCCAAAAATAGTAAACATCTTAAAATCATCAAAGATCCTGTGTGAAAGTCATTTAGAGAATAAGCCTTTTTTTCATTGGTTAAGCAGTGCATTAACATTGTGTGCAAAGGTAAAGCTGCAAGCAATTATAGTTCAGCAGACCAAAGATGGAGAATGAGCAGGTTTCCCCAGAGTTAATGATGAAAAACACTGTATCCCTGAAAAACATGGCTTTTCAAACGTTATTGCAGTGCCTAGCTATGGGACTTCAATGACATGAGGATCTGGCAGTGCCAAGAAAATGATTCAAAAACTATTTTGGTGCGTTTTGCATGTGCAGTAGGTGTTCATTAACACAATTAGCTCAGGAAATACCATCTCTTGCCATTTCCACACTACATGTTTGTTTGCCCTAAGAATTTTGGTTTTATGGTTGTGTGCAAATTGCATACAGTTATGCTGTAATTTTCTTTCCCCGTCTTTTATTTATGCAAAGCTGAGCGAAATGTAATCTATTAGGGTGATGCTTTCAACAAAGTTAAAAATATTGATATACACTAGCTGTTATATAATTTTTTTTTATCCCTAGTGTCTTTGAAGATCCATTAACCTTAAATCAATTCAACAAATCTGATTGTTCTTGCCAGCTTCCTTTTTCCAAATAAAGATATATCAAGTTACATTAATAGCATCAGTAACTAAATACTAGTGTGAAGGTAAAAGCAAACTCTAAGATCCAAATAGTGCAGACTTGGGCCATGGATTTAGTTCCAGATCTTGAAGCAGGCTGTTCTCTGAAGTGAACCAGCCAAAACCATACAAGGGGAACTCAGCATGTGAGTGCAAAAACAAAGTTTGAATTTTAACTTACCTCTTCCTTTTCCTTTTTTTTCTGTATGTTAAGTTCCCAGTGGAAAAAAACCAAAAACTAAACAATCCGGGACTGAAGAAACTAACCAGAAGCATACCTTGGAGCCTTAGTCATAAAGAAATTGCTTTGTTATAAAGACAAAGCAGATTTGTGGGAATGCTTTATAAAGTGTCAAAAGCTAGGATTTTTTTTTTTTAATTTTGGTTATGTGCCAGTGATGACTCAGGAGCTATTATGAAAATGAATGTGCTATTTCAAATGCGGCAAGACCTAGCCTAGATTTAGACAGTGTAGCGTATATACCTAAACAAACAAGTTCATCTTGGAAGCTGCAGAACTGAAACCAGTTGAAATGTCATTTAGCTGCTGACACTAGTGAGCAAGCAAAAGCATGGATGGACAGTGTTAACTGCTGGAAAGGCCGGTGGATGCTAAGTGGAATGTTAAGTTCCTACCCCACAAGGCCATGTCTTCTGCTTGCAAACAACTGTATCGATGAGGGAAAGGGGAAAAAAACCAGAAAAGCAGTGATAGCAACAAGAGGTACAAGAAGTACTTAAGGAAACAGCTGTCTGAACTTCAGCAGGTAAGATAGCTGTCCACTTGATTCCAAGATGAGACTTTCTGTGTAAACACAGCTACCAAAGCTGTGAGTTTTTGTGTGTTCTTTGGTATCTGTGGTAACTGCAATCTCATGTTTCCCCTTCCTCTGAGCACTTTAAGGGAAATGGATCGTAACTTCAGTGCTAACAGGGAAGTGTTCAGCATTACCAGTCTGTAGCTTTTAGAGCACTTTTCTGTTTCAAAGGGCTTTGCAACCACTGATTAGTTAATCAGTTCTGTGCTCACTTCTGGGGAAGCACACAATCCTTCCTCTAAACAGTTGGGCTTTGTTACTGGTCCTAAAGATTGACCTGTGCTGTGAGCTGGGTGAGAACACATGCAGAGAGGCAGTACTGGAGTGATAGCTGCTGAAAGCAAGCTCTTTGGATAGCTAAAAAGAACATGCTTAACAGTAGCTGTAAATCTTTGCCTTTCTTGAGGTGTGAGATGATACACAGAGGTAAAAAAAGCCTCATTATCTCCTTCCACAAGTTAGATTTCTCCTTTGATGTGTTACATACAAAGGCAGGTTGCTGAGCTGACAGAAGGATCAGAGTCATCGAGTTCTTTCTGCTACCCACTCATGCTCACAAATTGCTTTCTGACTTTCCATGTCTTTAAAAGCATCCCTTGCTGTATTGGTTTCTACATTTAACCTAAAATGGATTTAATTTTAGACACAACCCCTCTATAACATGGAGTCTGCCTTTTCAGTTAAATTCAACAAGATGAATTCACCCATCTGGATACATTCACTTGCACCAGCTGCCTTCGCTTTAGGTAAGAATGGAACTCCTTGGCTTTGTACTTTCTACAGCTCCTGTCTTAGAGCACTGATCCTGCCTTTTCAGCTGGTAGCCTAAGTGATCTGAATGACATGTATCCAAAGAGCCTGTTTACAGCACTATCTGCTAGTAACTAAACGAAATTTCTTAATTTGAACTGCATAGTACAGTCATGTACTTCAAGTGTACATAGTTAAAATGGAACTCTGCCAGTGAGGCTGTCTGAGCATGTTGGTTTTGATACAGTATGAATCTGGCAGATTGTTACAGAACTTATTTTTTGGGTAGAAAACAGCACCTGAGATGTTTTAATAAGACTAGCAGAATTTTTTTTTCCTATCTCCACTATGTTGAGGAAAAGCATGTTGAGGGGGAATACATGAAGTCTTTTCAGTGGGGAAAAAGAGAGAGAAGGAGAAAGTGCTTCATATAGCTTAAAATTCTCTGACAAATTACTTGCTGTAGAAGCTTTTGCGGGGACACTTTGTAAGCAACGGTTCCTTGGACTCTAGTAGGGCACTGAATATTTTTGTAAAGATGTACAGCTTTACACTGCAGGACAGGGTTCACATTATCTACCGCGAAATGGCTGGCTGCCTGCCAAACTGAAAAAACACTCCCTTACTAGCATTTCAGCTGAAGAAAAAAAGGTAAAATAAATACTTCAATACTGTTCTATTACAATGTTTACACTCTACCCTTCAGACAGAAGGAAAAAAAAAATTATTGCATCAATAAATGACCCCCTAAAGATCTGAAAACTGCCAAGGTTCTCTGTCTCCTCATTTCTGATGAAGCTTTGCCATTTCACCAAAGTCACAAAGTTGTGATTGTACCGATATATCATGCCTGTACATACAAATGCCATGTGTATGGATGAGTGATATGCTTTAATTGTATTTGTAATGGGAAAGATCAAATAATCCCATAACACACGGTATAGATCTCATGATTGATGATTTCATTTTGAACAAGGCAAGTTAAAAATGAGACTAAGAGCAGAGGGATCTCTGAAGTTACTCCCTCTTGCATAAACAGATTGTGCACAAATCCAATACAGTTCATGTGGCTTGAATGTGCATTAGGCGTATTTTTGATTACAAGTCCGTGGGCCTTTCCTATTATTTGTGTATTTCTAAAGTAATGTCAATTGACAAAAATGCAATTTCTTCTTGCATGCAATTAATTCTTAAATTCCTGAGGAATTTAACAGTTATCCCTGGGAAATGTTTCTATTGGTATTTGGAGGTTGTATTTCACTTATACAGTGGTACTACACTATACTAAGTACACTGGTATATTAACCAGTGGATCTGTTAATTTGTAGATGAAGAATAATAAGGTATGTTCTCTTTAAGGGTTTAAGTCAGCTCCAAGTTTCACTCTACACCAACAACAAACACTCATTGGTTTACTGATATCTTCAGTCACACGTTAATTTACACTGTATTTAAACATTTTCTTCATGCTTCCTGTTGTACATCTAAAATAAAATAAAGTAAAAAGTACAACTATAGGCTAGGCTACACAAATATACATTCATAGATAGTAAGAGAAGCAGGAACCACTGTGATAGATTAACTTGGTGATCTGGCATCTTGCTTTTCTGGTTATATGGCAAATCTTTCAAGCTTCACTAGTTACCACTGTCTCTATTCCAATAACTGTTCAATACCACAGATATTGTTAGGCAGTATTTCACTTGTGTATGCCATGTGTGTTTCTATGTGTTGAGCCTTAAAATCAAACACTTCCTTTGGGACAAGCAGTTTGAACCAAAGTCATGCCTGGATTTAACTGCTAGCCTTTACTACTTAAAAATCTCTAACAGAATTGCCATTTTCTTTATTGACTTAGTATCTGGACTCAAACCAGACCTGCACCTGAGATACATGTCAGTATGTATGAAGACAGATTTTGAATCTCCAGGGTCTCAAAGACAGTTGACTTGAAAGTTCTTGCTTATGTTGGGCAATAGAGAATATATATGCAAAAGCAAAATTTCTTTTGGCTTTTATTCTCCTCGAATATAGGCACTGCATATATTCTTATATATACTTTCTTTATGCTGTAAAGAATTTTCCTCAATGATTTGCATGTGTATAAACATGTCTTTTATTGAAGGATGAACAAGTGGGGGGCTGAAGTCAAAGAGCTGTAGATATAAATTGAATTGTGAAGCATACAACAGGTATTAGTCACAAATGAGACATCACAGTAAGACATCCTTCTTTGCTCATAACCTTTCTTTATGTAGAAAGCAAGTGTATAGTCCCATGCTGTGCTCTTCTTGCTGCTTGGCTTGTTGGTACAAAGCATAGAAATAATAAACAATTTCAACTGTTTTCTTGTTACAGAAAGAAATTCTTATTTAAGAAATATATGCTCCCATGACAGTGACATCACACACTGCAACTCCTAATTGTATGAATCCTCGGGGTTTGCCTTTTAGTTTTTTATTGACAGAGTAGAGAAATCTGAATGAGTGCATGAAGGGGGAAGGGACTGAACTGTGCAGCTTCTAGGAAGCAGGAGCAGCTAATGAGGATCCCACACAGAGATTTTCATTATATGGTTCTTATGAGAGAAACTACACTGTGGAATAAATGCCCAGGCCATTGTTTGATTTTTAGCCCATTCATCAGTAAGATGAAATCCTGCCAAAGTAGGTTGACATTTTCCCAGAGTGAAAAAATGGGTTCTGGTTTTTGCAAAAGGATTGAAATTTTGTCTGGAAAAATCCATTGAAGCAGGAGTCTTTTTTTTATTAAGCAGATTTGACCAGATAGTATCCTTTTTCAATAGATGGTGTCATACAAATTATCTCCCAAAAGTTATATAGCAAAAGTTAGTTTAATATGCTTGGAACAGCAGCTGTAAGGATCATGATCTTTACAGACAGAATGTAAACTTAGATATTTATAAGTATTTGCAGTAATGTTTATTTCTATACTGTGATGATATAACAAGGAATAACTGCAGAATATATGAAATTGTCACATGGTGTTTGCAACCTGAAAACGGGAAAGAGATTTCCCAAGACAAGAGCTTTGACATCCACACATTCAGGTTTGGCCCTAAAGTACATGAATCATGGTGTTTTGGCTACTGAATTATACAAGATAAGCAAAGGCAGTGCAAAGGGATTGCAGAGTAACATAACCTAAAGCAGTAATGATTGAGAAAGAAAATTCAAATTATTTGTCGTTTGGTGAGTGGATTATTTCCTGGGTTTGATTTTTCTGGGCTGTTACATGCTTGTGAGGCTTTCTAGATTTTTTTTTTTATCATCAAAAATAAATCTTAATATTTCCTAAATTAATTTTAATTCTGCTGAGAGCTAGTTACCATTTGAAAATTCATCCCATTGCTTGACCACACTGGTTTTATGTTTATTTAACCTATTTCTTAGCACAATGCATGAGAGGACTGAATATGAAGGAGAATTTCTTATAAATTGTATTACATTCTTTTGCAGCTGTTGTATTTCTTGCTTTGTGATTACAACAGGCAAATAAAAAAGTGTGAACAAAAATGAGTAGGCACATATAAATAAACCACTGATTCTGTATTTTGTTCTGTCAGATTATAAAACTCAGAAGTCAGCTCTCAGTTTTTATCAGCAGCTGTTAAAGTAAGGCTGCAGTGGAAATTTCTCAGAAGTGTGGTCATATAACCTAATAGTAAACCTGAAAAATACTGATTATGACTGGTTGCATATGCATTTTTAATTATTATTTGAAGAATTAATCTAAAAGTCACCCTTTCTTTTTGTGTAGCACATGGCATGCCTTTTTAATGTTGGGTAATACAGAGTAAAAGACATGAAGTATAATTTCCAATCTTTTGCAGATGACGTTTGCTGCTTCCTGGGAAACAGCAGCACAGATGGTTGGACTGGCTGTTGGTTTTAAGTCCTCTTCACTCTAGAGTTCCTACGTCTGGTCTTCCAGTTACTCTTTTATTTGCAGCTGTATGAGTTATGTATGTATCTGGATATTGTTTTTGAGAATAACAAAAGGCTCAGTATAACTAACTGCCAGAAATCCCCCAGGGGCTTTGCCCCAATATCGACACAGCGTGTAAGACTCGCTCCATCCAAGGCAATCTCTATTTGTTTAATGTACACATTATTTATTCCTTATAATAAATTTATGGACTTTCATTCTCAGATATCATTAAAAAAAACCACCTCAGTTGTACTAAGTACAGCTGGGAACTTCTGTTGGAGAACTTGTGCATGTTCTTCTATGTTAAGAGAATAAAATTTTGTGTAGGATTTTAATTTCTTTCTCCCACCTCCCCAAGATTTTGTTTTTAACCCCCATATGCAACAGGATTCTTTTATTGGTTAGAAATTAATGCTGCTGTATGAACAATAAGACTAGCCTCACAATCAGAGAAATCCACATGTTTTATTTGTTACCTCTAAAAATCATCAGACTCCTTTAGGTGTTAACTGGAGGCAACACTTTTAGATACTTTAAAAGAGTTCAGGCCCATTTTCTTCTGGAATATGGGTGATGTGATTTGCAGTGGATTTATTTAGACATTGCATGTTCCATTTCACTCATTCATTCTAATCTTAATATGCACCTAATAATTTGAGAGACAGTGAAAAGCATAGAATTCAAAAATCCTTATGAAAAGAATGGCATGGGAGGACAAAAGAAAGGGAAAATGTGAATAAGGGGATAAAAAAAGAGAAAGTTTGCTAAAACAAATAGAATCCTTGACTTTGCTTATTCTTTTTCTACTATTAGATTTATGCAAGGTCACTGCAAACTTTGAATGAAGAGCTAAATGATAACATTTCTGCATACCTTGTATTGGAGGTGGAAAATTAGGCTTCAGGTAAATTGCTTAATATGGGACCCAGTCTTTTACCAGTTTTGTTTTGTTTTGGTTTTTTTTTGTTTTGTTTTGTTTGGGGTTTTTTGTTTTGTTTTTGTTTGTTTGTTTTTTTTTAGTAAGTATCTTACTGCCAAAAAATTTAATGTGGAAAAAAATATTAGTCCATGTCCTGGACTGTGTGCTGGCTCCTTTCCACTAAAAAGACCTCTAAAGCTTTCCACAGTTGGCAGATGAGATTTCTTCTGCAAGAGGGAATCCCTGGCTGAGGCAGAGCTGGCTTACAGCCACCTTGGCTTCCATCTGTGCCAAATGGTTTTGAGAGAGATTTGGAATGCTGTCCTTCAAAGCTGAACTTCCCATAGAAACACAGAGACTTGTGCTACGTGTCTCTTAATTGTGCATGAACATTCATGGCCTTTTGTCTTCCTGTGTGTAAGTCCTAACCAGGTGTTTATATGCTCTGTACATAAAAGGACTCTTTCAGCAGAAAAGTTGTGATTTTGTAGCATTTAATAGGTGAAATTTCTTTCAAGTGTGTATCTTTTCTTTTTGTAAAGAGTTGCTTCTCCCTTTATGTAGCTGTTTCACTATCACTATGAAGAAACTGGGTACACTTCCTTTGGGAAATTTATGCTGATTCCAGTTCCTTTTCTAAGACCTATCCATCTTAATATTTAATGCATAACATCTGTAGCCTGTTACAAAATGTTGATTGAGACACAATGAAGAGTAAGTAGGTCTAGTTTGAGGCTTTTATTAAGATAGAGATTTCATGACAAATTCAAAACCCATTACTTTCAAATCACAACATGGCATCTAAGCCCACAAAGAGAAAATAATAATAATAACACCTTTAGGATCTTTAGGATCCAGAAGCACATAAAAAACAGACCAAAAAACCACAGCAAAGTTTGCTTGAAAAATATACATACCAAAGCTTTCACTTGTATCACTACTGTCTTATGTAAGGAGGAGAAAGCATGTTGGTGTTCATGAGCTTGCCATGATATATGTAAAGAGTCATCATCACAACAGATAGTTGCACAATACTATGTGATTTATTCCTCACAATTGCTTCCTGTCTTGACATGAGAATGTAATTGTTATTGTGCAATACATATGGATTTGTTTTAAAGCTTCTTTGAAATTTTGAACCTGACAAACATGGAGCACTTACTTCTATTTTACCAGCGGCAACCAACCTGAGTATGTGCAGGCAAACTGTTATGTGACTGTAAAGTTCTGTAGGCAACAGGTGTTTCTGTGTGTTTGTCATTGAGATACAAAATACATTTTGGAGGTTGCATTTTCAAAAAACAGATGTTGTGAAAGATCTCTCTGAGTGTAAACCTATGTCTCTCTAGCAAGGAGAAAATTCACAACTTTAGGTCATCTCCAAGGAGGAGCTCTCTAAACCAATTTTCTAAGCTACACTTATTTACTAGACTAATACATTCCTAAAAGAACCACGAAAACCCCAAACTCATTTGAAATAGTCTCAAGGTTTCCCTCACCATCCTGGTGTCATATCAGGAGCCCTTTCACCTCTGCTGGACTGTTGGATGGGCTGTCTGTATCAGTGGTTAGTTCCACACCAAGAATTTTCCTGCCAGCTCAGCATTGGCACGTTAGCAGCCATAGACCAGAACTCTTGCCCTAGCTTGTGGGTTAGTGGTTTACCATTTATCTTATACTATCCCCAGCTGAGCCATCTAATTACACTTCTTGCTCCCTGATGGCCAGTCTGGCCAGACAACTGAGAATGGACTTGTATTAGTGTCTTATGTTCTATAAATATCTTGTGATGTCATTACATTGTAATGCAGATAAACTAATTTGTTCTGCAGATGTATTTACTGTGAAGGGTAGAAAAGCTGTGGAATATTATAGCAGGAGATGTTTGTGCCAGATCTGCAGCTTCTAAATGTTGACATAGTTCCCCTTATACAACATACCTTTTCCCAACCTATCTTGTTTTTTTTTTTTCTATTCCAGCTTAAATTTGGAAACCAGTAATGTTATTGTTAACTATTTGGTTATCGATCTATTTTGGGAAGAGAGGTGACAAGTTTTTCACTTCTTACCAATCCCCAAGGCATTTTGTACTTAATGACATGGTATGGGAAACCCAAAGTGCCAAGGACGTGATCTGGGTGTTGTGGAAATTAAAAATCTTTGAACTACCAGTCTATAATGATTTTGTAGCAGAGTGGTAGGGCAGGGAAAAGGAGTGCTCCTCTCTAGAACTATTCTTTTTAAAAGGCAAGAACTTTGGACTAAGAGGGGCAGTGGGAAGTTATTTTCTTTATACTGCCTTCTGCCATTCACATAAGGATGTGACCTACTCTCTAATATGTCTTGCCAATCTTTTGAATTAAATATCTTTTTAGTTTTAAGGTGATTTGAGCTTTCCCAATCCATTAAAACATTTATCATTAACATTCCAGCTAAATAGTCCTTGTTGTGACTAAAATAATTTAAAATACTTTCATTCTGCATTTCATCTTTGTCAAGTTTTTATATTCCATGTATTATTCTCCACAGTTACACAACCAGAAGCCTGTTTTATTCCCTTTGCAGGGCTGTTTGATTGAGAAGAAATGGAAATGAAAATTAAAGGGAGAGATTGAATTTTTTGGGTTAGTATTAGCTACAGATCATCTGTATTGGAGTAAAAAAGATAATCCCAAGTTGTGGGTCAAGAGGTTGGGAGATATGGAATTCTTCAAATGAGGCCGTAGAAATAAATCAGTTTGACCCAAGTTCCTTGTGTCTGATGATTGTTACTATTTGACAATCTTTGGGAAACAAGCTAGTGGGAAAATGACTACATCATAAAAAGCTGAACCAAGCTATCCCTGCACTTCTTATGTTCTCTTTCAAAGGATAAACAAGTACGTCAGGGTTGTAGCTAGAGCTTACTGAACTCCAGTATTCACAATGGCCAAAATGTTGGTGAACAGACAACATACATGCTAACTGGATTGTGTATATGGAATATGAGCCTGTTTCCTAAACAGTACACGTTAAAGTAAAGTAATAAATTCACTTTTAAAAACCTGTAATGAACGCATGCATTTGGTATGTATGGTAGAGAGGAATGCAGGAATATTTTTTTATTGTTCAAATACCAGTTTTTATTGTGCAAATATTGTGTAAATATGTATTTATATTTGTAATCGATTTTATATGCTTGTCCCAGATAGGTCCTAGATAAGGTTTTCAGTTTCTCAAATTATTTAGATTTATAGAATTTGTTTGAAAACTATCCACTAACTTCACATTAGGAATGATACAAAGTGTGAGTGAAATCTTGTATGTAGACCATGTGTTATATCCCTCAGTCCAAAATTGTCTGTAAGGTTAAATAGGAGCTAGTGCAGTGCAAGAGTGTAGTATCCTTTTAGAGAACTGCCTGGAAAATTATTCCAGGCCCGAGCCTTTCAGCTCTGTTCTCTGAACCATTTCTCAGGGTGATAAGCTGTTTTTCAGCTGAAGGCCAAGAAGCCTTTCCCAGGAAAGATAAATGGGTAAAAACACCGAGGAATTAATAATAAAGATAAAGACACCTGTTTGCTGTTAACAGACCCTGGGAATGGGGTGTCTTCTCTCTGGACCAATCATCTTTATTCTGTTCTCATTGTTGCGAGTCGTGCTACTTAAGCAGTGAGTTTTCTGAATAAACTTTGTCTTCTCGCCTTCTCTTTCATCTCGAGAATGAGCGTGTGACTGTGTCTCTTTACTCTGCCGCAACTAAAGGGTTAACACCCTAACACCGCAGTCACACAAGAGCTCGAAGAGAAATAGCTGATATGATTATGCTGGAGAAGATTTTGAGAAATGAGACCTTGTACCTCTGCAAAAGAACATCAAAGGACAGAGAAGATGAATGCTGAATGGGTTTCAGATTTATTTAATTATATTTATTACTTCTTTGTATTTCTTAAAAAATATGCTGAGTTTTGCTGTTTTGCTAGCAGTTCAAGATCAAATAATCATGGTTTAATTTTAAGCTTTGTTGTTGCAGTTTACTGACTTCGTGCTGAGGCATTTGTCAATCTTAAGTTTTGAAATTAACTTCAAAATGCAAAAATAAAGACAGTTTAACTCAGGGAAAAGAAGCCTGTAGGCATATTTTCTAACATGAAAGGAATGTAAAGATCTGAATCATATTGGAAAAATGGTTAAATGTGTAGGAAAAAAATTGCCAGATACAATGTTATGCAGCTTTAAACTCTTCAGGAATTTATTTCAAAGAAACTATTTTGTGTAGCGTTACATTTTTTAGAGTTTATTTTTGTCAGCTCATTTACTTCAATGAATAAGATTAAATTACAACTTAACACCTTAGTAACACGAATAGAAGTATTATGACTAAAATTAGTTTATAACATTAGAAGTTTAGGCAGTATTGCAAAGAAACATGAATTATCCTTGATGTGTTGTTTACTCCTCATTCCTTTCACTAGCCTTTAAATCAAATCCCTCAGATCTAACCTCTGTATCTCCCATCCCCACAAGCCATGACAATATGTTCCAGCAATCGTCCCAGACATGTGCATTACTCAGAAATTAAATTGTAATATTATGAATCATTGCCATAAAAAAATGTCAGACTTTAGGATGATGATTCTTTATATTTTTGAAAATAAAGCAAATCTGTGAACTTCATGATTGCTTCTTCTAGTTTGGCCCTAAGAGCCGAGTAAATGACCATGGATTCAAACCCTGTTGTTAATCTCTGTACTTGACTCTTATCTTCCTGGGTCAAGAGTCTCGTGTTGTTCTATGCCTGTATAATAATCAGCTTAATAGTAGTTGCATACCATTTGGTTCAGATAATGTGATGAATTCTGTTTTTTATCAGTTCATCCTTTTCTATGTGAAAAATGGAAACATGGATCATAGTGTGTATCTACCAATAAAACAACCCCCTAAACCCTCAACTGAATTATCTGGTTTATAACTTTACATGGTCCAGAGCACAGAAGTCAAGATTACAGTGATATAGTTTAAGGCAAGAAGAAACTGGATCTTGGCTGATGATAACAAAAGACCTGGCATACTAAGCTGTAGTCTTGCTAAAAATCCATATGATACATCTCTACACACAAACATATAAACTGTCACTTTGCTGATGTTTCTTCTGCCTTGCAAAAAAATCTCTGAGCAACTGCAAGGTGCTACCTATGTAAAATACATTCCCAGTAGGATACTAGTGCTCTCCCAGTTACAGCTTCTTCTTTAATATTTTAATTATTTCAAAGGAAGTGAAACTTCCACCTGTTTTCCCACATTCAGAATTTTCTTGTACATGTATTGCCACAAAGTCCATGTTTTCTACTGACAGGTGTTCCCCACAAAACCATGTATCTTCTAAATTAGTTTTATTTTATATTTACTTTTGTTTTATATTTACATACAAGGACAATGAATAAGCCAAACTCTGTAAAATGGTCTGAGTGACTACATACAGGCAGCTTAGTACCTACTGAAGAATTATCCCAGTTTTATGTCTGATGATGAACATTATGCAGTATACAGTGTTAGGCAAAAAAATGTTTTTGTTGGTCTTCAAAAACATTGTAAAATAATTACATTACCTTATTCATGCTATGCTTACTGTGACTGCATTGGATGACAGTGAGCATAGGATTTACCCATCATATTATGTAATGTCACCAAAATGAAGAAAATTATTTCCAGTAAAGATCTTAAATATTCCACTCATTCCTCCACGACAGCTTTCAAATGGAAAACAAGACTAAGCAGATATTATCAAAGGACTGGTATTCTAGATGGAAACACAATAATGAGGCTGGAAAGATAACTAGATTGGGATGCTCTGAGACAACCACTTTATAATTCAATAAATGTCAATGACCCTACTGAAGGCTTCATGCTTACTGGTGGAATTTGTTTTAGTCCAGGCTTTCATGTCAACAAATACAGGATTGTACTGCTCTCCCTTGAAAAACTGAACAACACATTGTTAAAGATGGACTAAAGAGCAGCTACTGTTTTTCAGACTGGAAGTTGAAAGGGGTGGGTAGGGGTGATGTTAGTTTTTATCTCACAGTATGTAAAACCAAAGAGATCTATCCTACAACCAGTAACACATTTTTTAAATGTGCTTTACAAGCAGATGTGGATATGAGGAGTACTTATTAGGAAAATGTCCGCAGCTTAGGCATCTAAACTTGTAGAAAAGATGAAGGGTAAAAATGTGCATAGTGATAGTAATCTCTATCTGCCTCCACCCTTTTTTATGACCAATTTCTGGTGAAAAGACAGTTGGAGCAAATGATTTCTGATTCCTGAGCAATCCAGCAGTTGATAGAACATTACCATGGCATTCAGGTGGACATCCTCAGACAACAACTGTAGGAGAAATTAGTCTCATACAATAAAAGTATGGCCTCCAAGAAATTCTAATATTTAATTTCTGTATAGTGAGGTCACCAAGAAGTCACTTAGGAGTCTTCTGTTGACTTACTTTGATTTTATTTTAACTTCTTCTCTGTGCCTTAGTTAATCCAACAGTAAAATAGATGGGAACCTGGGGACTTGATGGCACTCTTGAAGCCACGCCTGTCTGCAAATCCGAGGGAGCTGCTCACCCCCAACTGCAGGGCTGCTCCCACAAAAGCACCGACACTAACCTGAGCCCAGAAGAAACCCCAGGTGTCAGGATGGATCCCCAGGAGCTGTGGGAGGAAGCAGGGAAGGTGCAGGGGAGCGTGTCCTGCCAGGCAGGCAGGAGCGCAGGGCTCCGAGGGGACCAGAGCAGCGCGGATGCCGCGGGGATGGGCACGGCGGGAGGGGACTCGCACTGCACTGACTCCAGCCCCTCTCTACGCCCAGGGCTGCCTTTCCCATCGCCATCTCATGTTTGCTTTTGCACACAAGTGCCCTGAAATCCAACCTGCAATGCCCTCTGAAATTCTACGCAAACGGTGAGAAGAGGAACTGACACAGACAGTAATTCTCTTCCCTTCTCTCTCCTGTTTCCTGTAGGTCTGCAAACTGTACTTGGAATATTTTTTAAACATTTGCTTCTTATTAAAAGATCAAGGATCCATATTATAGCACAAGATGTTAGTAGCTGTGACAGAGCTAATGATGCACACTGGTATTTTAAAAAGCAGGAGAAATAAATTAATTTTTATTTCATTCATAACATCAACACCATTCACCAGTTCTGAATGGAAGCGAAATTGAACTGAACGCCCTGCATTACAGGATGCATGGCAAACTTGCCATGGTTTCAGACAGCTGCTACAGACAGCTAAACAACTTGTTTATTGCACTATTGTAGTTAACACATGATCCCTCTCTGAAAAATAGACTCAACTACTCTTCTGTTCAGCTATTTCTGCCTGTTAAACCCTCTGTTTCAGGAATAGATTATATCATTTACATATTCAATTAATCTGAAATCTAGGCCTTATTGTTCAGTACATTTTATCTTCAAAACATGCAAGAGATTTTGGTGCTCATTACCTATTAACATTGAGGAGAGAAAATGATGCAGTTTATAAATTATCATAGTACTTTATGTTTAGATCTCTTTTTTAATCATGGCAGATTTCCACTATTCCAACACTATTTTCTTGTTTAATCCAAATGTTCCTTTGGTTACTGTATTTTTTGAAAGGCTCACTAAATGATAGAACTTTTATTTAGACAAAGGGTAAGATGCTTTTATGAATACCCAAGTTAATTATTAAGCAATTACTTCTACTGGCAGCAAGATTAATGTACTGTGAATGATGTGAATGTGTAACAAGATCTCTGGGGTCACTCAGCCAATGGAGATGCTGCTGGCTCTAGACAGATTATTTAAAGTAATTATTTTTCTAATTTATTTGTGTGGGAGTTGGAAGAGCCAGGGTGATGGTTTGTAGGGGACAAGAGTGTGCCACCAGTGCCGAAGCCCAGGCTGTGCCCCTCGAGATGTGCAGCAGGGACTGACAGAGGACTTCAATGCTTTGCTGATTTATGTTAACTGAAGGAGAAATTACTGATGCCAGTGCTCCCACCCCAGCTCTGGCCCTCAGACACAGCTTCTCATCCTCAAATCACTTGGCAAACATCAGCCTGCAGTTGATGTTAACCTTGGTCATTCCTTGAGAGGCCATGACATTCCATATAATGATGGAACTAATTCCTTTTCACAGTGGCTGTACCACTCAATCCTTGTCTTGCTGTATGCTTTGAATTCTTGTTATTACCCTCCTGTCTGCTACAGACATTCTGCTGTGTTTTATATTAAGAGATACTGCATATAAACACAGGTTCTACTGTAGCCTGAAAGTCAAAATAGCTGGTGTTGTAATTTTAATGTAATTTTTTCACCCAAAGTTCTTTGACTATTAATCATATGTCAGGCTGGTTTTTTCTGAATTTGTTGTATCTTGCATCTATCACATCAAAAAGTATGTTTTTTTTCCTTCCGCACCTTTTCCCTTCCCTTCATGTTTCAACCCCTCCTATTTTAATGACAAAACAAATTCTGGTTGTGATCTGATTCATGTTCGTTGAAGGGTGAATTTCGGTATTTATATAGAGCTGTTTTAAAATAGGGAATTGGGTGAATCAGTTGTCTTGTGTTTTAACTTTCATTCTTTAATTTTTTAATTTTAGGATATTACCATGTGTTGTTTCCAGTTTTCTGGGTGTTTTGAGTCTCTTATCTTTCCTGCTTAATCATTAACTGCCAACTCTGTACATGGTAATGTGTTTAGAGTTAAAAATACTTTGCACCAGTGTACCACCTCCCAGGAATTTGAAAAATATTTACAACTGCTACTCAATGCAGGTTGTAAAAAATGCTTTGGTTCTGTTTAACTTGAAACTAAGGCACAGAAGAGGGAAATGAACTGACTGAAATGCTTTACATTTCTTAGTGCTTTACACTTCTGTTCAGTTGTAAAAGTCTTTGCTACTGGTCTCACTGTGTAAACCTCTCATGTTTCTGTCAAGCTAATGGCATTAGCAGCTTTCTAATTGTTCTGCTGCTGGTATGCAGTGCATTGAGGTGATTACAAGGTGCTATAGGGTCATGATATACACGCCTTGGTCTCTAAGTTTTATAGCTGATTTGGCTGTAAAGAATGATGGGTAAGATTTGGATGAGTTGGTGCTGCATTATGTGCCACATCTAAGATGAAACTCAAGTTTCTGCTGAAATACTGCACAGTGGGCCCAGTCTATTTCTATTCATCTCATACTACAAAAGAGGAAAAGAAAGGAAAAAGGACAAGGCAAGAGTATACTGAAGTTATGTGCATTTTAGGAATCTGTCATACTGGGGGTTTTTGTGTGCTGAAATCATACAGGTGCTATCATCTTGTACAGAATCCATGCAGTTTTAATCATTCTCCCATTATTGATGAGCAGGAATTTCAGTACCAGTTTGGCCCTTTGTATTTAATTCTAGTATTATTTAGAGCCTTGGACAAACACCATTATTCTGCTTTACCTGCTAGTTGCAGGAGATGAGGGAATTCTCTTTGTTGAGAGAGCTGGTTCCTGCATCCATTTCACCTGACTGTGCCCCCTGCTACTGCTCTCATTTGTGCTGTAGATCTGGCTCTCTGTGTAGGGAATTTGTGTGCTGGGATTTGTGTTCTTACTCTTGGATACAGCTCCTTAAGGCCTTTGTCCCACAGACTGCTTGCCTGGGAACTTCATTCTGTGTGATGTCCCTGAATGTCTCCTTGGTGCATGTAGGAAGCATCTGCAGGTGTTTCTTGGTTTTGGCGGGGGGGGG